>OW121688.1:17810604-18348104 GCA_933228735.2 Amblyteles armatorius
CGGCCGTGGATGGAAAAAGGTGGGGTGCTTGGAATACAAACGGGATTTGTAAAAAAAAAAACCGACGCGAAAAACGCTACGATTATAAATAAATAACGATCCGGGCCTCTCATTCTTCTTCTTACCAAGAGTTTTACCGGTAACGCTAAAGTAACTTTAACGTTAACGCTACGGTAGTCTAAGAGATAACCGTAAAATTATTATACGGGTAAATAATATATAATAGTTTGTTAAAATACAATTTTAATTAACCATTATATGGATGACGTTCAATGCGTCGCCCTTCAGGCGAAGTGAAACGACTCGGTCGGTAACGAAAACTGTGATGGACGTTTTTTTGATGGTGTGCATCTTTCCGAGAAGAAGGCAAATCTGCGCCGAATGCATCCAGTACTTTTGCATTTGGTGTGGATTTTCATTTTTCCCAGAAAAATTAGCACCACTGGAAAAAAGTTAATTGACAAATTGCCGCTATTTTACTCGCACTCCCAGCCGTTTCACTTCCTTAAAGCGTCGAGTACCGGAGCGAAAGCTCCATTTGTTTCCTCCGAAACCTTGGGTGACTTGTTTAGCTGTTCGCAGCCCCGTTCGTTTTCAACGTTGAAACCTCAGATGGCACATTCGGCGTGAAGCGAGTTAATGAATGGTCGTTCATTTATCGACGCACCGCTTTGAAATATCAAAACCAATTACCGATCGTAGAGATTGAACATCGGTATTCGTTTATTCATTGGTTGCCCGCGTTAATTCGTTGGCACATGGCAATTCGCTCGTGTACAATTTGTGCTCATCAATTGGGCTTCACCTATTCATTTGCTGACACGACCGTTGCATGGCGTTCGTTTATTGGAAGTGTTTGTTTTTCAGAATCTTCACAATGCACGATTTTGTTCTTTTTGTCCTAAATATTTATTAACACTCACAAAAATGATTCCCTTTACGGATGCTCCGCAGGCAAACATTTATTTAATAAAAATAAATATTTATTAATTTTATTCATTTTATTTATTTATTTATTTACGGGACAAACCCTTTTACATTTACAATTTTTTACACTTCAGATAAAATTTCAAAGATATATCGTGTCCCATGTGTGACAGTATATATTTCACAAAAATAAATTTTAGTTAAATATTTATTAGGGGGACAAATTATTCATTTTTCCGGACGAAGTGACGCAACGTATAAAGTTGCGACCCAAAGGACTGATAAGTGAGGTTAATTGACCGCACTTCAAAATTATTCCGATATAAATACGAAGTTTGGCTAATTCTTCGTTCATTGGTCCATTAAGCCCTATAACGAACGGGGTCGAAGCTGTAAAATCTCGTCGATGAAAAGTTAACCGAATACACGTTGGGAAAGAGAAACAGGGTGTCGGCGAAAGTACTCGCGGAAAGAGGGGTGGGGGGTGTCGGCAGCGCTCGTTACCAACTTCGAAATGACCGGTGAATTCAAACTCCCGTTTTATCTCAGTAGAACGCACGGAGTTTAAATGCGCTAGAATAATAGGTGGATATAGTTTAACGCGAATTGTGTCTCATCGCATTTGGGATGCTAGTCCCGAGTCGATTGTATCGTTAAACGCTTGGAATCGTAGCGTACCAGCGATAAAACGAATCTCTAAGAGTTTCGACATTCCAAACGGTTAATTCAATGAAATGCTTCTGGTCCGTGAAAGACCGAATATTTTTTTATTCATTACTGAGACATTTTTATTGGCCTTTCGTAGAGAAGAAATTAAATATACAAATCCTCGGTTACAACATTTGAGAGTTAATTTTGCATTTTTGTTTAGTCGAAAAACGGTTCGTTGATAGAAGAAATTGTAATATTGCAAAAAAAAAAAAAAAAATCTAGAACCTTTGCAGACAAAAAAATGTTTGATTGATCCACAAACCCTTTTCACCCTGCCTAATTCCTCTCCTCACGGGTCTTCGCAGCTCCGACAGAAGACTCGATTTTCTTCCAATTATTGATCGAAATTTTTCCATGCTCCACAAATAAATAAATAAATTAATAAATGTTAGATGTAAACTTCGATGATACGATTACTCGACACAGTCCGGAATTTTTTTTCTTTTTTTCTTTAAGTTTTCCTACCTTATCGACGACTATCAGAGAGTGAACTGTAAACTCGAAGAAGCTGGGCGAGGGAGAAAGGGGCGTCGGTTGTGTACTTACAGACTTTGACTACTGCCTGTACCTATACCTGCTCGTGTATTCGAGAAAGCCCGAATGAAAGGGCCGGAGGTGTACAAGGGAGAGAAAACCGGAGCGCTCCTTTGCACGCAATGCGAGAGAATGGCTAGGAGGGTAGTTAAGATTCCGCGGAAAATCCCGCGACGCTCACCAAAGTCGCCTCTTCGCTCCTCTCCCACTCCGGAGATCCGTTCTCTCTTCAGCATCTCAGCGGGACAGAATGGGAGGGTTGCCTCGCGTAAACACTCCGGTTCTCGAAAGCACGAAGGCATTATATCCGCTCCTAAGGGAATTCGTTGTTCCCTCGTTCTGTCAGCCCGTGTCTTTTCGTCTCGCAACAGTTCGCAGCGGCAAGACGCTTTGCAAAAACTCCCATGCGAAAATAATAATAAACATGCTGACTGTACTGCGAGATCTTTTTTCTTTTACACTCCATGGATAAATGTGTTGGCTCTGTGCGGGGCAAAATGGCACAGCGGGGCAAAACGGGTCAGCGAGGGCAAAACTCAATTTTCCAATAATTTTTCGACACCCCGTTTTGTCCCAACGATACATTTAGATTTTCAAATCCGTTTTGCCCCACACACCACCATCGCCACCATCCAAACACCCAGAAAAAAAATTTATTTGACAGCCACCGTTTATTTGGTTTAAGTAAAATATTTATTTGATTTAAATAAATGTTTATTTCATTTAAATGAATGTTTATTTTATTTAAGTAACTATTTACGTAATTTAAATAAATATTTATTTTAATGAAATAAATTTTTTTTCTGGGTGAAAGTTATTGGAGTATTGCATTTTGTCTTACTATCCCGTTTTGCCCCGGCGTGCCATTTTGCCCCGATTTCCCCTACGCGGTCACGCGGACCACGAGAGGAACTTTGCACGAGAAGGATGCCGCCACCCCGGTAAGAGTGGTCGGGGGACCGGTCGTTAACTTTTTGATATTCGCCAAAGTGCACTTTGGCGCTGAAGCGACGGATGGGCGAGCGAGCTTGCGAGGGCGGAGTGCAAGCGCATTATCCACGTTTCCTCATTGCACTCAAGCCGCGTGCGGAATCGTCCCTCCGTTTTCCTTCTGGCGTTTTTTTTTCTTCTTCCAGAAACTCGACGAACCTTTTCGTCTTCCCGTTTGCATTGCAGTTCTCCGAGCTGCAGCACTCTCTCGGTGCAATTCTACGGTGAAATTGTCTGAGTGACTTTCATCATTTTTTATTAAATTTTCAATGGCCAATGGAGAATTCATCGTAGCGCATTTATATTGAAGAATTAAGGACTGCTGTTCCTTGTCTATGGTTATTCCATTCGGATATCCGCTTCTTTCACTCCGGATGGACAATTGGTCTTTGGGGGGGAGATTGGTCGATTTTAAGAAGATTGTATGCTTTAATATTGGGCACATTGTATGGGCACATTTCCGATAACTAATTATAGTTACGGTGTAAATTTCACCAAAATCAGTCTTCGCGATCCCAAGATATCATGTACGAACGGTCGGTTGGGCATAAATGGAAGCCTCGCGGATTCCAAAATTTTCAATTTTTCATGATTTAAAGTTGTGTAATTCACTGCAAATACTAAATATAAAGTGTATGTATGCAAGTTGAAGTTCCTCAAATTAAGATTTCTAATTCTGTTTCATGCTTTTCAATCGTTTTCTATTTATCATCAATAATGACATATTCAATTTTCATACTTTATTCCCATTGATAAAAAAAATCCTACCATGTGAAAAAGGTGTTCCTTCATTTTCATTCCTACACGGAAACACCTTTTTTCCTCTCTTACCGGATCGCCCATTTTCGATTTCCCTGAACATTAAAAAAATGCCTCAACTCGTCCCGGATTCTCCGGACAATTTTTTTAAGTTCTCCGCCATTTCCGAGATTTCAGGTTTTTCCGGACCAGCGGCCACTGAATAAAGAAAGGTGACGCGGAGACTCGTTGACGTTTTTTCATTTTTGCCCTCGCCACCATTTCGAGATTCAGGATTTCGCGAGTAGTGCAGGAAACCCGCCAGTGACGAGGACGGTCTCGAGAATCCGCTTAGTTGGCCACCGAGCATTCTCCACGTTCCAACGGAAAATTATTTTTAGCGGCTCCATGGGACTCGCTGATACTTGCTAGCTCGTACTCGGACCGAACGGTCACATAGGATATTGCGCTGTACACCGGGCCAGTCGAAGAGTCCACCCTTACCGAAACAATCACACGCAGGATAAATTGGAAACTCTTCTCGAGATCGCTTCGTTCGAATTATCTTTCGCCGTTGTATTCCTTTCGTCCACTCGTCCCCCTAACATTTTTCGCGTTATAATAAATGGCCCTCGACGAAACGGGCGATGATCGCGAGCTATGCAAAGTAACCAAATGCCGCGGGAAGCTCGACGAGGAGACTCGCTCGAAAAAATTATGCAAACTGCCGTCGATAACTCAAACGAGTACCGCTCCGACTGTGGCGCAGAGGGCGATGGGGCTCTGTCTCTGCCCTTGCAGTCCATAAACGGCCTAAAAGTGCTTTTCGATCGTCTCGAATTTATTACGATTTTCGAGACTACAAAATCGTTCGCGTTTTTCATTTCACGCGACTCACTCTGTATTCACGTAGACGTAGGGCGTAGCATATGTTGAAAGAAAGGTGGTAAAAAAAATGGTCCGTTAGGGCTGAAGGGTTTGCTCAAGCAGAGGCCAGATGGCTGGACGAAAAGGAAAATAAATTTGATCCGAAAATAAATATCCGTACAAATTATCTGTAATGCTCAAACTATATTTATTCTGTAAATTTCATTATACTATTTCATGCCGTTCATACGGCACTGCAGTGAATATTAGAGAAGCTATGCATAGACTATGAAAAAGATTTCCACAAAAATTTAACAAAAATTTTTTTTGTCCATAAACGTTCATAATTTTGGTGGTTAAGAATACGGTTTATTGGAGCAAAAAATAATCGTAACATAACATAACAATTGTACAATCGTTGTACAATCGTTGCACAATTGTTAGAATTGCAACGTCACCGAGAATAAAAAGGCCTTTTCTGGATACCAAATCGTTATTACATTTTGGGAAGAGTCCTCCAAAACGGAACATTTTTTACAAATTTTCTTGCCGCACAAGAAAGAAAGAACTGATCGCGAATAAAAGACACAAATCTGTTTGCTCCGCTCTCTAGTACAAACATTATTTCACTGTTTAATTTTCCATTCCAATTCTATTGGCCACTTTGCCTGCGCTTCTCATTCTTCTCAATTTCCGCTTACCCTCCAGTTCTCTATCTTGCTCGTTTGCCTAGTAACTCAACCCTCCCACGATGGCTAGACCATTCCCGTCTCGTTATCATAATTTTTTAATACACTCTAAAAATAATCGCGGTGATCTTCGCGGCGGAGCGTGGAGCGAGACGCGACCGTGCTGCAGATACGTATGTTCGTGGTCTAGCGAGAATATATATAGGTTGCGTTGCTCGGGTTGCACTTCGGGCTCCGCTGCTGCCGGATAAATTATGCAAAGTGCCTCGATAACTTAACTTCCTTCTCCAGAGCACGGTCCTTGCCCCGTTCGATATATTTATTCGAAAACTTGTAACTCCGCGTACTCGCACGCTTTTCCCTCGGTTGTCCCGACTTTGCCGCCCGTGCTGAATCACCCCCCACCATTGGCTCGGAGCTCCGTTGAACCGACACTCGACCTTTTTCCACGAATATTTGTCGCTCACGCTTTGAATTTAGAATCTTTTCTCCCTTATCATTAGTCTTTTTCTTCGGATGCATTACGCTCATCTTATTCAGGCACCGATTCAAGGACGGAGATTTCCAAATCTCCGCAAGGACAATTCCCAACTGCCTGGTCGCAAATTCCCTGGTCGGCGTTGCGTCTCTTTGAGGACATTTGATATAGTCGGTAACAAATCGGTTTCCTTATTTTCTCCGCGACTAATCATAGTTCCGACAAAAGAAAATTAGTTGCCGTGCCTAAAAGAACCTAATTTTCTTTTGTCCAAAATACTGGGGAATTACTGTGAAGACTAGGGAAAGGTCTACAAATGAAAGGATGAACAAATTTCCAGTAGGACCATTCCCAACTGTTCGGTCACAAATTCCTTCGTCACTCGTTGCGTCTCTTTGAGGACGTGTAATATAGTCGACAACAAATCGGTTTCCTCATTTTCCCCTGACAATCAATATTTCGGAGAAAATGAATTTAGGTTTTAATGCATCTATATATAGCCTCCAAAAACCCAATTTTCTTTTGTCCAAAATGCGTGGGAGTTGAGTGGCTGAGAGTGTCGAGTCTGGGCAATTACTGCAAAGTCTAGGGAAAAGTCCGATAGAGACGCTACCTTGGCAAGACTGAGGCATTTCGGCGACGCTCTTGCCTCACCTTTAGTCATCGGTACACAGCGCATACCTGTATACATGCTTTCATTATACTTGCACTCAAGAGAGTATCGTATACGTTCAGGTGAAGCAGGTAAAGTAGATAAGGCAACGCGCAGTCGTTGAACAATTAAAAGTTTCATCGACACCTCCTGAATGCAAACGAGGAGAGAGCCAAAGTCGGTGAGCATCGGCAGCAGAGGGCCGTTGAATGAAACGAGATAACCCAACGGGCACAGAAGAAGGAGCTTAAACGAAGCCTAAGGGCAGAAACATTCTGGAAGATTGGAGGGAGCTGCAGCGCTGCGTCAGCGGCAAGATGGCCGATTAATGCGCCTTTATAAACTCTTTCGAAACTCTGCAGGCAGGAATCTCTCCATCTTGAACTCAATGCCATCTTCGTTATTCATTAATTATTATTTTTTCATCACATTATCAGACACGTCTATCATTTCTCAAATAGTTGGTCAATATTTTGTTCGTAATTGGGACGATTAATCGGTCGATTAATTCCCGATCCGGTGGTTAAACACCCTAGAGGGATGAGCGTGACAAATCGAACCTCTGTCCTCCATTTCGGCTGAGACTTTTTTATCTTTTTTTAAATTTTATTTTATTATTTCTCTTTTTTTCCAATTTTATTATTTCTCGACCGGAAGTGACGTCATATCGGAAGTGACTAATCTCTAGTATGACGTCACTTCCGGTCGAAAAATAAAATTGCCAAAGGCCTTCCGATTGAAGACTGACGGATAATACCGGGGCTTTGCGCCACTGTCGCCAACATACGCGTCCTTCCCGAACTAGTAAGATCTCAACCGACTTAGCCTATTCGGGGTGAGTTCAATGCTCAAGGTGGTAACGAGCCGAGGTGCGTTCAGCTATGGATCTTTTTTCTTTCACGGAAACGATTCAGCTTCCCGAGGCCCTTTCACCGACAGTTTCTCGGACTCCGAAAGATTCCGCACCGGTATCCTAAAAGAGCCTCTTCGCGAAATTATAACCCTCTTTCAAAAGCCAGGAGGTAAAGAAAACGAGAAAGTGAAAGTTGGGAGCGAGAGGTTCAAACGGCGTCGCCTTTATGTAGTTGAAACTGGAGCGAGAGCACCAACCCAGCCCCGCAGCCCAGCCCGCAACCCAGCACCGAGTCTTTACGCTCATGGGTCCCCGCAGTAAACGCTGCGGAGGCTTTGAGATTTTCTCAGACGATGTGAAAAGACAGAAAGAAATTCCAATCTCGCTCGCTCCTTTACTTTCTCCTCGCCGTCGCGATAACGTGTAACCCTCTTTTCACACGAGTACAGTGATTGAGGAATGAAAAAAAACGAGCTTTATCAGGGTACTTCGGGCACATTTAACTTTTAAGGGTATGACTGTAGGACTGTTATTACATACGTATAGAAAGAGTAAAGAGAATGGTCTCTGTCTCGGGGGGGGGGGGGGGGGGGGGGGGGGGGGGGGGGGGGGGGCAGTGGAGGGGATGCGTATGCCGAGCACGGAGATAGCAGGCAGACAGTTCGACGCCCCGAAAATCGTTGGCGAGGGGTGTAGGGGGTATACTAATCCACCCCGATAACATTCCGATTAAACCGCACATAGCGAGCCATTCCCCTAGAGCCGAGCCCCGTCCCGGCTAATTCAGACCTGGCGTTTGCCAACCTCGCGGCGAGATAGCGCAATCCCTTAACGACGGGGTGCTGGAACGGCATAGTCGCGGTGGGGGTGGTAGGATAGGGTAGTCGGAACGAGAGGAGGGGGGGGGGGGGGAGGGTTTCAAGGCTTTTAAATGCTCGACGCTCTTGCTCCCCGAGGACTCGACTAGACGACTGCGCGACAACGTTGGTATGCCGTAGTGAAAGCGGAAGCGTCAGTATTACACTGGTGCATTCTGCAGGTGAGGTCATTCCCGTGGTAGGGATAAACTGCGAGCGTAGTTAGCGATGCAGATTAGAGGGCTTCGGATCCCCGTGGTCGGACGAACCCGCCCGAGTATCCAAGTCCACACTGGAACACGATGGAAATGTTTCGCTACATCGATGCGATACAATACAGCCCCGCCACTGCGGCCATTGCCACTAGCTCTGCTACTACTGGCAGTGCAACTACTACTGGTACTATTGCTAATACAACTATAACTAGTAGAGCTATCACTGTTACTAGGGTAAGTCGGGGTGATATGGCCATGGTTTTTTAAACAATGAAAATTGGAGATTTGACGATTGAAAAACTTTCGCGTTTTGTTGTAAACGACTCTAGAAACATCGAACTAAAGTAATTAACTCAGAACTTTCAATATTTTCGATGCGTGATTTAATTGTAGCTGTATAAATAAAGTTACTATTTCTAAGTACAACTATTATATAAAGTTACTATTTCTAGCACAATTATCATATAAAGTTACTATTTCTAAGTACAACTATTATATAAAGTTACTATTTCTAGCAAAACTATTACTGTTACTATTTCTAGTCCAACTATTACTGTCACTATTTCTAGTACAATTATTACTAGTACCATTGCTGGTACAACTGGTATTACTCTCACCGATACTATTATTATTCCGACTCCGCCCCGTAGACTACGCTGCTCTCGTTACTCGACCTTTCTCCCTTTCGTCCCATCATTCCCGTTTGTCGCATTTCGCCTCGCACAGTCGGTACGCGTCGACCCATTGCGCCGCCGGTTTCGGGTACATTTTCGCCGAGCAGAGACACTCCGGGCTTCTGCCCTTTGGGTGTAGAGAGTAACCTCGCCATCATTATGCGCCGACTCCCACCGCGGAACAATAACGATGAATTGTTGATGGCCCGGCTACGGTTACTCTGTATTTATGTTGCGAGAGGCGAAAGTCCCATCGGTAACCAGGATCCATCTGGTATCCCCTCGGCGACCTTCCCTCGCGTCTCCTTCTCACGGTCGTCCCACGCGTGAGCCACATCGCCCCCTCACCCGCTCGTATTCCCAGCCACTCTCGCTTTCCTCATCCCTCCGATTTCTCGTCTTCGTCGGGCGAAACGGTAGGCGATGTATAATCGACGGTAGGTGTACCGGACGATGCACCGCTCTCGTTGACGCGGTTATATCCACCGCGGTAGTAATGGACGTTCGAAAGCACTCGGACGAGAGCGACGGACGGAGGGAAAATGCCAATGCCTGCTCGTACTTACACCAGCGCGTCGGCGGCTTGTACACTCGCGCGCACGGCGTGCACAGTGCGAGGCGCCGCGGAATATGTGCGGAAGGGAATCTCGGTTTTCAGCAACGCCGGAGTGACTCGTTATGTCGAATTCATTCGCGAATGAAACCCCGGGCCAGCGCGCAGCGTTCCCGTCCGGTCGCAGACGTGTTGCCCAGAGGGATGCCGGACATCGGCCGCGCGGCCGCTCTCCGATGTTGGAAACGGGGCTGGAACCGCGGGGAGGGCGTTCCGTACACAATCTCGAGAGCCCCGTGAAAGCCCGCGCGGAGTGCAGTCATAGCGCCCGCACTACCGTGTGTACCGGTACCTCCGCTATTACGTGTCCCTCGTACGATTGCATTCGCGTTTGTTAGGTGGTAGGTGGGTACGTACGTGCTACGGCCGAAGCGGCAGCTGCGGTGATCGATGAAACAGCTCTCGGGCTACGCGAGAACACGCCTTGTCGAACACGGCCGGAAAATTTGCAGCCCCACCGCCCGGAGAATGCCTTCGTCAATACACCGCGATTGTCGGACGGCCGCGATGAAAATGAGCGAGAGACCATGAATAACTCCTGTTTGTTCTTCGTCTTTTTCTCTCGCGTAACGCTTTGCCAATCGGTCGTTGTTACGTGTGCAGGGAAAAAATAATCGACGGCGGTTTATAAGGAGGAGGCACCGTTTCTATCACACATGTCGAAATGTGGTTTGCACATTAGATAGTCAGGTGAGGTGTGTTATGGACATTTTTGAAGTAGCGGTGTTTAAGCTTCGTGACAAGGGTAATGTGATAAAGCTTTGTTTTGCATGTATATTGCACGGGCTGATGTCATTCTTTGGGAAGTGTTAAATACTGATATGGAAGCAATTTTGGATCACGTAGTTTGACCGGGAGAAGGACTCGACGCGTGAACGTAACCTGCACTATATCGATGGCTGAATGCCATAGCGTCATATTGGTTGTGTACAAGTATTGCCTATTTGCATTTCTGGCGTTAGAACGTCGAGATGTATTTTAACATAAGGTTTATCAGTACCTGCCTAAAGTTCATCAGCCTGGTATCAGCGAACTTATCGCAAATCGATACATCGATTCGCAAAATATCGAATCCTACACGGTCTCATATTCTACAGCGCACGAATCTGCTTCTGAAGGTGTAATCGTCGGATTCCACGAGATACGCTCGATTGAGAATGTAACACATCATGCGTGCGGTATCTGGCGATGCCCTCTGCTCCAGGTTTTTGAGATTGAAAAACCAGTAAATCATTCAAATGTCAATAGTCAATTACGGGTCACTCAACGTTCACGTATTTTTCAATGTTTTATGCAATCGCGAAAATGATAGATGGCGTATTTCGTATAGAGAAATACATATAGATAATTGCATATAGAGAATTTCGCATGGAGAATTGCATATGGAAAATTTATTACAGTGAATTACATGCAGAGTTGAAGTGCACACGCGTATGACAGTCCGTAACCGAGAGTTCGATTCAATTTATCGCACATTGTTTCGAGTAACAAATCTGATTCGAACTCGCACAACTCTACATATTCCATCTATAGCATCATCCCCATTATAATTACCGTTGAACCGTAATGGCTTTGGAACTTTTATTACGGTAATTCTTAAATCATAAACCATCTCCTCAGATGTATTTCTGCAAACGACGGAGCTGCGCACGTTTCGCCGCACACGGTATTGTCTAATAAGAACGTTTTAGATGCGGGACTCGCCCGGAGAGAAATTCTTCGCGATGTTTCATATCGAGATTCCGCCGACCTTATGGGGGAGAGGTTTGGTGCTCCAACATTCTCGTTCAGTCAACGGGAAACGCCGGGTCATGCCGGACCTTCGCGAGGCGTACCATCAGGAATCCCCGTAACTTGATATTAGTTCGAGCAATAAATTCCATAAGCTGCCGCGTCTCATCCCTTCCCATAACCGCTTCAATTACTGTCGTTCCGGCTCTCCGCGCGATTATTTCAATCCCCATCTTCTTTTCAATCATCCCTCTTCGAATTCCTCGTATTCCTTGATTGAGTTTCAATAACATCCCCCGATCCTGGGCGCAGACAAAAAAAAAGTTTGATCCGCAACGACCATTTCTTGTCCACGAGGTGCCCCAATTTTTCTTGTTAATTTTTTTTTTATCTGATAACGTACCGTAAGATCAATGAAAAAAAAAAAGAAATTGCGGACCTTTGTGGAACAGAAACAGTTCGTCGAGTACACAAATCCCTTTCGCCAAATAGACTCTCCGCGCCTCAGGTAGACACACACAAGTACGACTCTGAGCCCGATCCAAACGTCGGTTTGAGGTGCAATCCTCGCCCGCTTTGTCCTCATATCTCATTCATTTCCGCTCTAATATATCCTCTTCAGAGAGCGTCTCGCAGTCATCTCTCAAGCGCCCGGAAACCCCACGCTACCCGGTACAACAATATGCCCACATATATTTCTATCTACGACTGCGCGCACGTACACATTTGCCGGATGTATCAAAGGCTGACATGTGGATTACCTGCACGGGTCCTGTTGCGGCGTGGGGGCTCGAAGCCGCTCGTTCCAAGCTCCCGCAAGAGAGTCTACAGCAGCGGCGGTTCCTGCGTTTCCTACATGTAAACGCGCCTTAAAGCGCTTGTGGTAATTGGCCCAGTCGTCTTTAGTTGTCTTCGCTCTGCGGCTCCTTTGCCCTTTGAGTGATGCCTCGCGATGAAGCTCTTCCATCGCGGTTTTCCATGCTGCACGACTGCAAAGCGCTCGCAGAGCATTTCACATAGGATAAGCTGCAACGCGAGCTTCAACATCCTTCGGAGTCGTATGCGTCGTGGTTTCAACTTCACTTCCTACTCTTTCGAATAGCTCCAGCACGGGAGGAATTATATATATATGTATGCATATAACGTGAGATGATTCCAAGCTGCCCAAGGGCAAAGGTTTGCACCTACACCTTAAAGATGCTCCGCTTACCCTCCCCTTTAATCCGAACCAACCTCGGCTGGCTTCGAGCTCTGGTTCCGTAGCATAAGCAACCCGCATCATCCTTCTCTCTGCGCGCTTCTTTCGCCCCTTCATTTTCTTCTCTCGAGGATCCCTTTACAACCCTCCAGGATCCGCGCAACCTCCTAACCGTTTTCGTTCCGTCCTTCCTCCGGGTATCCAGTTTCTCCGGAATCTTCGGGTATTTCAGTCTCGCTTTATCTTTACCTTCGTTCGCTCGTCCGTCCCCCTTCGTCTCGCCCGGGTTGAGCCGTACCGCGACTTGTCGCTCGCGATAGTGTACGCTTAGCAACTCGGCACTTGCTCGTTTATCTCTCGAAGCAGGTGCTTGGTAATCCCCATTACAAAGACTGTATTCTCGAGACGGTGGGGATGCAGCTACGTCGTCATCTACATAGAGTACATGAACTGTGGCGGAAGAACTAGTTGTGCTGCCAGCTAGCAAAAGGGGAGGCGAACGCCAGGCTGGAGGGCGAACGAGTAGGGAAGATCGGGGCAAAATGGGACGGTGGGGCAAAATGGGGCAGTGGGGCAAAACGCCATATTCCAATCATTTTTGGATGGGACAATGGGGCAAAACGGGACAGACTATCCGAATGTATCGACAGGGCAAAATGGGGCATCCTATTACAAAGACTGTATTCTCGAGACGGTGGGGATGCAGCTACGTCGTCATCTACATAGAGTACATGAATTGTGGCGGAAGAACTAGTTGTGCTGCCAGCTAGCAAAAGGGGAGGCGAACGCCAGGCTGGAGGGCGAACAAGTAGGGAAGAGCGGGGCAAAATGGGGCGGTGGGGCAAAACGCCATATTCCAATCATTTTTGGATGGGACAATGGGGCAAAACGGTACACAAACAGACTATCCGGATGCATCAACAGGGCAAAATGGGGCATCCTAAAATAATTGGAAACTTGCGTTTTGCTCACCGTCCCATTTTGCCCCGTTCTACCCTACCCATACGTGGAGTACTCTTCGTTGAAACACCGCGTGCGCTGTACAATGGTACAAAATCATCGTCATTTTCCTTCGGTAAGCGTTCTCGTTTCCCTCACTGGTTGCATCACCGATAAGTTTTGACAACCCATCGATAAGGAAGTTTCACTGCGGGAGGTTGGTTAGTTCCGTGGTAGCTGGTTTATGGACTTCGCATTCATTGTCATCGTTTATACTCCGCTTGTCCAACTTCCATGGAGTCTTCCATCACCCTCCTCTTTTCTTTCGACGATAGAGCTTCGATATCTTCTTACTTTCTCTTTTCGGATGACAGCCTGTGGTAAGAACGTGCAATACGGCCGCTGAAGCTCCAGCGAGAGCGCCGTACGGGGCCAGTATTGGCAAAGTGTCGCCCCGTTCTCGCCCACCGTCAGCCAGCACCGGTCTTGTGTGTCATTCCCACTGGGGAGTCTGCTCCGGGTGAACGAGATAGAGAGACGGTTCTCGTGATTTACGTCGGTAAATCGGCTTACTCGACCACGTAGGTCGCCTAGTCGACGTTGTCGCGATAGACGCGAGGCCCTCGTAAATTCGGCGTGGCCGAAAGATAGGCCGACGGACGGCGAAGACACGAGAGGCCTCCGGAGCGACGCCGGAGTCAACCTCGATTCTACAACCGGCTTTCCCTCCGGTTCTTTACTCCGGTTTCACTGAGAAAAACTTACATAGTAAATAGTTCCCATTTTTAGTCTATATTTATATCTATATTTATATTTAATCTATATTTATATAGTCTATATTATATATAGTCTATATTTTACAGTTACGACAATTACCAAAAATTGTAGTTGTAACTATGATCATAGTTCAATCAATTGAGTTTATACTATCACAAACTATCTATATAGACGTTCCCTCTGGGAACTATTCGTTATAGTAGGAAATACCATACTTTTTTCTCAGTGTGCTCACTCTATCTGCCTTCTTGGGGTTTCATTGGAGAGGAGTGGCCAAGTAGGACCGCCGTCCCGACGCCTCGTAATTGTCGTGTCCGCAATTGTTCTTAACCCAACGTTCCCACCACGTCGCAGTCCCTTCGCTCTCCCATCATCGTTTCCAGAGCAAGCGCTCGAGCCCTTTTACCCCTCGTCACACAGTGTCGCACGTCCAATTTGTACGTAACAAAACTTGGTCCAAATTACCGAGGCACAGAGAGACGCACCGGTACATCTCGTCGAGTGCGGCTTTCGTGATCCAGTTTCACTTCCTTTGAGGCTCCGATGTAGGTTTGCCTCCTGCCTGTTTGCCAATTAAAGTGCCTCCGCCTGTATTTCGACACCGAGCTTACGCCTTTGGTACCATTTCGTATCTCACTCGTAACTTAGCCTCTCTCCGTACCTACTGACAAACTACCGCCTGCAATCCTGGCTTCCTGTTTCTCAATTTATCGTCGGACGCAAAAGTGGAGCGAAGTCGGTTCGAAAGGGAAGCGTCGGACGAGAATGTGCGATCCGATAATCATAGCGCTGGCATTCGTGTGCGGCTGTGCGCGCGTTGGCCGTCGGATTTCATCGGGGGATGCGTCCTGTCGACCACCCTTGGCAAAAAGTGGCAAGTATCGCCCGCTCGCCCAACCTACCCGGAACTCTGCCAGCTCTACCCTCCCGTTGTAAAAACATAATAAATATCCAACCGAAAAGCGAGCGTTCCACGCTTCCTGTTTATGAGCAAAGTTGCATAATAAAACACGACGATGCCTCAACCCCGCTGCTCGATGCCTCGCCTCTACGTTCATTGTTTTTTTTTTTATGTACACGCCACGTGGGTGGGCTTCTGTCGATTGAAATAAAACAACAAAAAAGTTCTTAAAAGTTCTGGCGCATGTTTCCCCGTCGAATATTAAGGTGAGGATAAAAAAAGAAAATGGCGCGGCGAAGGAAGAAAATATTTGAAACAAGCATACGCGCTTTTGGCAGAAGTATTCGCACTACTTGCACAAGCTCGACGGATGAGTGCGGGTTGCGTGTGAATGCGGAGAGCTGGGTGTGCAAGTTGGGACTGAACCGGCTGAACAAAATATTAACCGTTTTGAACCAAATATGAAATATCAGCCTCTAATGTATTAATTTTTTTTTGTTTTCCGATGCTATTTTCGGTATCTTTCGATACCGATATAATTGCTTATTTAAATATTCGATACGGATATAAGGCTTATTTAAAGCCTTAAAGTTTATTATTATTATGTAAAGCCCTAATAGAAATGTTAGAGCGTTACATAGAAGGCTGACGAGTTGCTGGCTAGGTCCTTTTAGGGCCTTATCGGATTTGTAACGCCGTAAAACTTCTGCCAGGGAAGCCAATCTTTTCAGACAGACGAAAAAGCAGAACAATCCTGTAAGATGCAATTAAATACCATACGGAATTGCTCGACTATTTCCCAATGGACGATACTCACGAAACAACACCAAAACCTTAGTATCGAATACGTTTTGGCAAAACGTTCACCAATTAACGTTATTAACAGCAGGCAGAATACGAACAGGTGTTGCATTATTCATGACACACTCGTGGACTCGTGAAATCGAGAGTTTCCCACCGCCAGCGCGAACTTCGGCTCAGCCGCTCTCCAACTAGCCACTAAATCTACACGGTCTTTTCTCTTTTTTAAATTTTTACACATAAATTCATTTCGGTATAAAATACGGCGGTATTATATCAGCCCTGAGGTTCCTGCGGGGTGATGAAAATAATGAAAATCTCGACGAGGAATGCACCGTGAATTCACCGTGGACTATTAACGAATCGTCCGCCGGAACGGGAAGTGCAAATCGCAATGTGGCCCAACACCATCGCCCCGAAGTGTGTGCACATTCGCCAGAATGCACTACGCAGGAAGGGCATTAGTAGGTGAGACGGGAACAAAACGTGCGCGCTGATAACGAATCGGCCCGAGCGGGATCGCGGTCACGTATTCAAAGAGATTTCTCACCTGAGGAGGGCGAGCGAGACGGGGAGCACCGGAAGTTGAACGGGAAAAAAAAAGTACAACGAAAAAATTCGCGCACAACCTCGTCCCATCGCGGGGCGAGAGAACTCCTAACGGGGCGATATATCATCACGTTATAAATATTTCTGAACGTGTGCGTGTAATAGTTTTTTATGGAGATGAGGCTCTTCCTCCCGTGGGTCACGAGGGGGGCTCGCAAACGCGATAATGGTCCGCGTGTATGGCTGGGTGGGAAACCATAGGAGAGACCGGGGCAAAATGGCACAGCGGGGCAAAACGGGACGGCGAGGACAAAACTCAATTTTCCGTTAATTTTCGGATGCCCCATTTCGTCCCAACGATACGTCCGGCTTTTCAAACCCGTTTCGCCCCACGTGCCACCGTCGCCACCATCCCGAAGCTAGTGGAGAATACGGCTTGTCTCATTATCCCGTTTTGCCCCGGTGTGCCATTTTGCCCCGCTCTCCCCTACAACCATGATAATAATGAAAATGTGTGCAACTTTGCGTTACGCGCAGCGCGGAAAACTTCGGCCAGCGAATGATAAAGGGGCGAAGGAAGACCGTGGCACGGTTTTCCTATGTAGTCTCCACTAATACCACGGGCGAATCGGTCCAAAGGATCGACGCGGTATGCCGGAGCTTCGTAAATCTCGCGAGCGCAATCCTACAGCCCGCCGGCAAGCCAACCAGTATCCGAGCCAGCGAATTCCACGGATTTCCTGCATAAATTTTCTCCGAACCCTTCCCCGGAGAGTCGAGGTCCCGATCTCGCGCCCCCGCGCCACCAACTCCGAGATCTCCGAAGGGCGCGGAAAGTTTTCCCAACTCCGTTGATGCTGATGTAATGATGACCAGCGTATCAGATTATTCGTTTTTACGGATGTGAATAAATTTATGCTTCGGGGTTTTTGGACGAGGATAAATGAAGATTAGATTGATATCGTTTTGACGCTTGTTGGGCTTGGATTTGCATTCGGATGGATGGATTGAAGAGGATTGAGGTGAAGTGCAATTCATTGTTTGGTCGCAAAAACTGCCATGCAAAATTCTCTAAGACGGTTAATTTTTAGGGAAAGATACGAGAACGGTAAACTATGCGCAGTAATTCTGCAGTTAACTGTTCACATAATTTTCCCAAGAAACAAACGCCTTGGGAGATTTTTTTTTTTTACCTCTTTTGCACTCATACCGGTGATACTTCACCGAAATTATGTTTTTTCAGCATTAGGGAAACTTGGTAGCAAAGGATTAAATAAAGAACGACTTGGGTTTATGGTTGCGAGAGTAATCGTTCGATTATTGAGAACATATGTCAGGTTATGAGCGGGCGTGAAAGGTCAACACTTCCATTACCCAGGGAGGGTAGATCTGGCTGGCGGTTACATGCCAGCAGTGGCGCGAGGCCGCTCCACGCCTGGGAGCCTGGCCAGGCGTGGAAATCAAATCTTGTCGTAATGCAATGCTGATAAGTATTAAATAATTAGAAAATTAGAAGTTTGCAGCCTGACTTAAATACATGCATTGGATAAAATACATATTTGACTACTATAAACGAAATTCATCTGAAGTCCCTTAGCATCATATTGGTCGTAGTCTTTCTCATTTTTGGAAGAACAATTAATTAATTTCTTTGCATTACGTACATATTTATTTGAACGTATTGACCTGAGCCATTTAGTTGATTGAAACGAAATTTGATTGAGTCAATCAAATATTGTTCTCAGTATAATAATCATCAAATGATCTACATAGATCGGACACATCACCCGACGAACCATATAATTCTGGCTTACTCTACATACGATTCCACCATCCGACAGTGGCGATACATTAATCAACATCAAATATGCCCGCTCCATTTTTCAAAGCGGTCCTTGCCGGTGCAAAGCCTCCGCGCACTCAGTACTCCACTCCCGAAAGGGTTTTATTATTGGATAAATATAAATGTCGAAAGTTTGCAATTATGAACGAAGCCGGGAACAAAAATTCCCTCTGTTACAGTTTGCTTTTACCTTCCCCGGGCATTAATTATTGAACGACTCTGGAAGTACAGCTCTGCTCAGCTCACTGCTCTCTGTCAATAATATATATATCGTTCCCAATATTTCGCTCCACTACGATCAACGAGAAGCGGTGCTTTTAGACCTAGCCAATTATTAATCGCTCCGTTATCGTTTCCGTGTTTTTTTCAAATATCGATGAACTCCCCCAACCATTCTTCTTCTTAGTACCAGTTAACTCCGAGCTAAAACTAATCCATCGCTTACACATGAAACCTTTCACCGTCGAGACGACCTTTAAAAAAAATTATAATTGTAAATTTTCACCTGTGCCGTCTGAGGAACATTTGCTTCTCGAGAATTGCAGATCTACCGGTAAGAAAACAGTGGCCGGTGTCTGCTGCTCGCTTAATCGTCGATTAATTCGCAGTTATCCCGACAACGGCTCCGCACGGTGCGGAAGGTTTCCGGTTAGCGTTGCAAGGGCGAGAGAAAAATAGTACCTTCAGCGGTGCTGAAGAAAAAAGCCGATGCGAGATCCGCAGAAATAGGCGGGCGTCAAACTGCTCGGGCTGGCGCTGTACCGACTGCAGCCTTCGGCTCTGACTCGCCGGCAGGGAACGAGGATGGGAATGTCGGTTCCACGGAGTGTCGTTAAGAAAGTCGTTAGACCCCGGACGAATCCGGAAAAATTTAAATTCCACTCGTCCCGGACACGTTCTTTCGCTGTTTCCCTTCCTCTATTTTTCTCGCGCTCCATTTTCTCTCACCTCTGTCTGCGGATCTCCGCTGCCGGACGCAGTCGGAACTACCGTGAACTTACGCGCGGTGTTCTTCCTTTATCCACCTTCTCATCGTTACGGAGGATGGTATAATTTTTTTTTTTTTTTCGTTTCTTTTCATTTATTTTTTTTATTATTTACACAGTATAATTTGTTGCAACGGGACCGCAATGTTAGCAATGTTGTTCGGGCACCCAGGAGGCCGTGCCCGCGTTAACGACGCATTATTCGCGCACTGCACTCGCGGTACAGCTTCCGTTACGAGGAACCCCGCACCGTGCAGGTACTTGCCAACTTGCGGTTGTTGCCGCTGCAACTCAGCTGCCTTCGCTCTCGCGGCTCGTGGTTAACTCCCCAGACACGTTACATACATCCTCGCGGAGAAATGGCGAAGCGATGAGAGGTTTAGAGGGAAGAATAGGCTAGGGGTAAATTTTGCAGGGTTATAACCTATACGCTAGTTCCACGGCTCTGGTGGCGCGGTCATGGTGGCGTTGAGTGTCCCTACTCTGAGGTGCCACTTATGATCCGTCACCGTCATGGCAGCCTGATGTGAGCATGTGATGTGCTCACGTGTGTCGAACGCGAAACGTCGGGTATTTGGATAATAAATGTTCGATGGCTCGCAATTAGAAAGGAATTGTTCGTTCTTCGTGTAGTTTTTGTATTGTGGTTTGAACTCTATTTCACAGCGTCTGACATCAGAAATATGATTCTTCTATTTCTTCTTCTTCTTCTCCTAGAAATATAATTCTTACGTGTTTGATCATGGCGCGTGTACCTCGTTTTGCAGCTGGCGTAATGCGCAAGCGCAGCCATGGCCGGGATCCTGAAGTCTTACTAAGAGTTTGACTAGCTACGCTAGTAACGCTAAAGTAACTTTAACGTCAACGCAGTTGACACCACTGCGGGTTAGATGCAGTGACGTCGCGCAGAAACATGTTGACAGAAACTGACAACGGAGGTTATACTGGAAACTAATATATAACAGTTTATTAAATTGGTGCCAACTGCTGAGTCATTTACGGTTATCTCTTAGACTACCGTAGCGTTAACGTCAAAGTAACTTTAGCGTTACTAGCGTAACCAGTAAAACTCTTAGTAAGACTTCGGGATTCCGGCCCAGGAGTCACCACAGAGTACTGCCGTCAACCGCCGCTGCGGGGCGCAAACCGCGCCCTCGTAAAGCAAGCAAGCGAGAGGTTCGATGGAACAAGCGAGTGTCGAGATCGGGAATAACTTCTCATCCGTGTCATTAACCGCGCTCACATCGACGCTCCCATTCACAACGGAAAAAGAACGCTCTCTGTTTCTAATCGATTGTGTAACTAAAAGTGGATGGGAGGTGCTCCGGAGGATCGCGATGCTTCATTGGGGTTGAACATGTTACCATTTCTTCGGGTCTACCCTCGAAATTACACACTTTGGGAAAATCGGGGGTTTCCGTAGCGAGAGTTTGGCCGAGTTCATTCTCTCGCGAATGGTGTTGAGAGATCCCCAAAGTTGCCAGAGGGGTAACCTCACACACACAAGTAAGGACCGTGCGAGTGGTCGATATGCCGTTCAGGAATGAACTATGTAGCGAAGCTTTACTCGAGGCTTCGCTTCTGGGACTAAGGTGTTGTTACGGCCGGCTTGGACAGAGGTCGTAAACTGGTTGCGGTTCTAAGTTCGTGCGGTTTATCGAAGTATATCGAACGCCAGCCGCGAGTGTCCCTCCAGAAGAACCACGGGAGATGGGGATAATAGAAATACGCATTTGCGTAGAGGTTGTCTGTAATGTGGCGATAGGATTTTTAAACCGAGAAACGAATGGTTCGCCCTTAAAAGAATTGACAGAAATTGGCAGAAAGTAACTCTGGGCACATCAAGGTTGTTGAGGGGTTGAGTTGAGCAAGGTGAGGCATGAAGGGAGCGCCCTATCATTATGCAGGTGCTCGACTCGCTGTTGCCACTCGTCAAAAACAAAATAATAGCAATATTTGCTCGATGTTTTTGCGGGATTTTCTTAAAGATATTTAATAAAATATGGGTTTATTAGTGATTGGACAGCGTAAAAGTGTTCTCCGAATTTCATACAATGAATTTTTGGCATATTAATTTATCAACAGTATTCAGTTGGCAGGAATGCTGCCTCGTGCTTACAAACTCATCTAACTGTTGATCACGACTGCAGGGATTGTATATCTATATTTTTATCGGTAATGTGGGTAGCTGTCCTTCGTCCTTCGTTTTCTGGACGATATCCAGCATGACCTCCGCTACTTGACACAGTCCCACTGATCCGTCTCGAGTGAGTCTCACGACGGCGTTTCTGACGAGGCTGAAAGCTGTTACTTTCGAGCCCAGTCGTCGGTTCCAGCAAGAATTTTGGCCGATTTCCACTGACTCCCAGTACACATTCTACCAACTACAGGATAACGAGCAATGCTTGACGAGCTATGACATTTGACTATGAGAAACGCCTAATATGCCTCCGTAACGATTAGTTCAAAAAAGGTATAGTTAGAAAAGCAGCGGATCCAGGTGAACGAAATCTAATTTTTCCTCGTCCGCGTAGTTCCGAGCATAAATGGCAAGACACGTTCGCGCGATACGGGATTGAAGGTCGTTTTTACGATCGGGACTCTCGTCGAGAGCGAGGTGAGATCCGGGATGGTGTAAAAAAATCTTTACAGCCATCCCCCCTTCCTGACCCGTTTTTCCGGCTCTCCCCCACTCATTGGCCCTCCTCTTTCTTATCATTCGCCACGGAATGCCAGAAAACTGCTCGGATTACCTAAAACCAAAGTAGTCAACGTTGAGAATAAAACAAGATGAGAAATGAGTATGAACATATTCGTTGGCCTGCACTGTGCGCTATCTCTTTTCTGTCTATTGTACACTGTCGCGATCATTTATCGAAACTGTGCAAGCTCCACTGGTTGCGTCACAGCAGCGAGGGGCGATATTAGTTTGGCCTGTCCCGTGCTCAAACACGTTTACGCTTTTCAAAATAGGATCCCCGCCAAAGGATTTTCGCTCCGGCGATATTCACCTCGCGCTCGTTTACACATAAATTCAAAGTTTACACACGACATGCCTCACCCACCCCCTACAGCGATAGAGGCAAAAGTGCGATCGTGCTTCGATGTATCGATGCGTGAATTGCACGCGAAAGCTCTCAGCCATATTGAATATATAGCTACAAGCTTCCGGTAGACATAGAATGTTATGTTACATTTACACTTTTACCGCCCGACCTTAAATATGTACATAGCATATTTATGCTTGACGCGTGTTTCGCATGAAGGACGTCAATAGGTACGTGATAAAGCTGGCGCGTAAAGCTCAAACGATTTAAGTGTAGATTCGTAGATTCGCACGCACGGTGAGTGTAAACTTGAATAAATCAACCACCGAACAGCATGATGGCATGTTTTCGCATATCTGTTACAATATTACCAAGCGTCCCATCTTTTCCATTGTAGGGAAATTCTGGGAGACATAAGAGGCCATATAAACATTTATCTTAAGTATTTTATGCAGAAGATCCAGGCAATTCGATGCGACGATATAGACAAACAGTCGGGATTGGCTACATCACGCGATCCGTATGGGTGAAATTAACATAGCATAAACCGGACTAGTTGGTCCTTAAAAACGCTCAGGAATCACACATCGTAGGCTCAATCATCCGATCTCTCGACTATTGTAAGTGCTTTAGTTTCATAATACACGCTGCTAATATTCTCGCCTGCCGCTTGGGCCAAATTCCCCACTTTTACCCAACCCAATGTTCGACCATGCTTCGTTTGTATTATTAGAATTACGTCCCATTAATTAATTATTTTGGTAAAAAGCCGTCGCTCGTACACCTCCGGAGAATTGACATTCACTGTAAAACTCCATGGAAATGTTTGAGACGGAGCACTCTCTTCTGTAAATACAGAGGTTCGAGATTGGTCTCCCGATCGCTCCGTCTTACGCTATCACCAGGTCAACACCATCCAGAAATATCCCTCCATCTACCTGCCGGTACGTCGTCTCTCGTCGATCGTCGTTGGCTCTGCACATCCCTTTGGAAAATTCGTTTACAGTCTAGTTCGCGATCACGGGCTTTGGTAGCGTGCCGGTTCTGCGGGGACTGACGGACCCGTTCTGCACGGAACGATGAGGCAGTTCCTCGTGTGTATGTGTGTATATATATATGTGTGTGTGTGGCTGTGTGGGCGCGCGCATGTGTGAGTGTGTGCGTGTGTGTTGGTGTGTGTGAGCGCGCGCGTGTGTGCGTGTGTCGTGGAAGGCAACGACGACGAGCCGGCCTCGCCCTCTCGCTCGTTTCATTTCTCTCGGGCTCACTGGGTCGAGTGCTGGTCTGCTTCGAGGGTTTCTTCTCTTCTCTCAAAAACTAGACGGCCGAGAGTAGCGCGAGCAAACCAAGCTTTCTTTCGCGTTTCTTTGGAGACTCCTTTAACGAGCCCATATTCCTCCTCAAGCACACCACGTGTCACGTCAAACCTGAACTATCTTCAGAATCTCGGGAATGTTTTGCTGGCAACAAACGCTTTCGACAGGGTGATCCTTTTCTGGCGTTCTTTTCCTTCGTCCTATCCATGTGATTCCAATGCGATTCAGACTCAGTCGGTAACAAACGGGTTTCCATATTTTCTCCGAGAAACTCCCGAAAACGGAGACAACTCCCCTACTTTGTGTTTGGCCAAGGTTGGTCGAGGCCTTAAAATTTCATGAAAGTTCAACATTTGCTAAATGATAAAAAAAAATTACTATTAGACATCTCATGATAACGAATATCGTTATATTAATTGGGTGTGTATGGTATGGCGAAAGAGTATGTGTGTGAGCGATCGCTCATGGACGCTCAGAGAAGAATCTGATCGAAATTGACCAAAATCCGGATGTATCGCTGGGACAGAGTGGGACATCCAACAAACATGGGAAAATAGAGTTTTGTCCCACTGACCCATTTTGCACCGCTCTTCCCTATTCGCAGTTTCGTCGTTATCGACGTAGTGGTTAAAGCCTTCTGACCAAAGTTCGAAGATGATTTCAAACAGAACCAACGAGACAACCAAGGCATCGGTCATCGCGAGGTGTCAGACTACCTCAACGGCCCAACAATTAAGTCGGCTTTAGGGAATACGTTTACCTCTTCTATGAGGTAAAACTGGAAGTCTGAAATGTTTATGTTATTCATTGCACAAAGCTGACTTGACTGCAATTCGCAGCTGAACACGTTGTGCCCCATTCGCCTCTCCATGGAATTTGCTCGGAATTTCCAATGATTTATCCATTCCATAAAATACAGCCTCATTGCCGAGGCTCTATTTCATGGCGTCTTTTACCCTAGCTCGTACCAATCTTTCACTGGTCCATCATCCCCTTTCTTTATTACTCGTTAAGAGACTTTTACGCCGGCACGTGAATTATACGGAGTGGCAATCTTGAGAGCACTCGGTATCGCATAGGTTCGGAACTTTTTACGGTCTTACGGTGCCCCTCAGAATCTCTGAGGGGTCGTACGAGGAAACCCACGCACCTTTCACGCAGCTTTCGCAGACATTTATTTCTTTCGTCGAAAAAATATATCTTTTCAACCACTTCCTCACGGACGAGCTTTCGCACGGCTATGCTCGCCAACGCGCTCCCTCGCTACGGTAGTCGATACAACCCAAGCATAAATAGCCAGACTACCGGCACGGGAAGAGTTTCGGGCGTGCTCCCGACGGCCTCGGCGTAAGTTTTCTACGATCGGCACCGCGTGCTGTCGATGGCGCTCGTTCCCGGCTTCATCAATACTGGAGTGCCTGAGAGCAACAACGCGAGGGTGTCAGATTGAAAAGCAAGCAGGGACGACGCAATGAATTCGACGAATTCCCAAGAATCATGGTAAACCGAAGGGTTGGTAAAGACTCCGAAGGGCTGAGGTTGAATCGAACGCACGTAGATTCGCCAACAAAACAGTCCCGCGCCCCCTACCTGAAACGAGACCGTTTGTTTGGTAGAACTTTCAGAACCATAGAACGTATACATATCTGCATATGCATACATGTATTTAATATAATATCGCTCTATAATCATAACAGGTTTCGCCGTCGCCGCCGTGTCACGAATCGGGGGGGGGGGGGGGGGGGGGGGGGCAACAATAGGGTCAGAGGAGTCAACAATAGGATTGGAGGGTCAGTAATTGAGACGTGAAGTTGGCTAATAATAAGACCGTGAAGTAAAGGGACTTAGAAAAATAAGGTCTTTAAAATATAAATATGATTGGATAGTTCCTCCGCAGTCTGTTTCGTCCCGATCTCCCCTATCAACTATAGAATGTGAATATTTCATTTGCTCGTATCCCAAAAAAGAGAAAGAGAACATCGAAAGACCTTGTACGACTATAATGCGTATGATAGTCGAAATGCTTTGCGTAATTTCGCCGTGCGTGCGTGCGAGCGAGCGATGCGAGAGCGAAAGAGAGAGGGGGGCGAGATAATTGCATTTTCATGAAACTTCCGGAAAACGGGTAAAATGGACTGTTTTTCGGTCACTGCTCCATTTCGTCCGCCCTCCCCAGCGGATAGTCGGTGGCGTTTCCACTTCGATAACTTTTTTCGGATGCTCTCTCAGACCAACGGAAACTCGACCCCCCCCCCTCTACTCCGCTAATATCGACTTGAATTAACAAGAGCGAGCGATGAAAATATTTTTCGCGTCATAGATTATTCGATATCGTGTCGCTTAAGCGAACGAACGCAGACTGTAATATGAAGTGGTGGTATCCATTTTCTCGGGGCATTCTATACCTCGGCTAACTCGGTTATGAATTTCACAATTTACGCTACAAAATTCCCCTTCCGGAAACTGTCTACGGCCACTTGTGTGTGCACCCTCTTCCTCGCCCGCACGTCCGACGGATCGAAATATTTTGTTTGAGGGCTCCGGCGTGCCGGGCAGCAACGAAACGAGGGAAAATTAAGTTCGCCGGTACGGGAATATACGGCAGAAGAACGCAGATACGTTACACACGCCATACCACGGAGCGAGCTTCAAGTAGACAACCAGATAATTGAACTCCTCCGGAGCCAGTCCAGTTAGGCGGAACCAGAAAACTGAACTCCCCACTACCTGCCCAAGTATTCCTTATATTCACAGGTGCCAAAATGGAGAAAGTCTATCCATCTATGTTTAATTCCTTTAAGTTTCCGTCATTGCTATTGATGCGACGATTCTTACCACAAGTAGCGAAATGAAAGGTGTGTTCCGTTTATCCACTTGGCATCTATAAAGAACGTAGTCAGGCTGCGTTCAATTGTCTGTTCGTACTTTTTTACGTTACCCGGCTGGGCTCACCTATCGGGTGTTCACTTGTACAGTCGTGCTTTGTTCGCTTACCTGGTTTGCTCCACTTATTTGGCGTCCAGTTATCTGGTCGTCTACTGTATTCCCTCGATTCTGACCACACGTAGCAAAGTGGAAGGTGTGTTCTGTCTATCCATTAAGCATCTATAAAGACCGTAGTCAGACTACGTTCAATTGTCTGTTCGTACTTTGTTCAGTTACCCGGCTGGGCTCACCTATCGGGTGTTCACTTGTACGGTCGTGCTTTGTTCGCTTACCTGGTTTGCTCCACTTATTTGGCGTCCAGTTATCTGGTCGTCTACTGTACATCCTCGCTACGGCACATCCACGTTCCACACGGATTCCCCGCAGCAAAGGACCCCCGACCAGAAACCCGGTGTAGCGCCACTTGACGGGGAGGGGCGTCATGATAAATTTTATGCTCATCGATCCACGGGATATTGCTAATAAAAGCTCACCTGCTCGCGCCGCGCCGTCGCCGTTCTCCTCTAGCCGGCGCCATCAGATCGCTTCCGACGAATAGAGGTGATATTCTCCCCTCAGAAACGCGGCAGCAGTGAACGGGCTGAAGAACTAACCAACATCAATAAAAAAAAAAAAAAAAAAAAAAAAAAACAGTAAAACAACCATAATTTTTCCGCCAATCTAGTTCGGATCTCGACGCCTCACGGTAGGATTGTCGCCGGTGTTTTCCCGATTCGCCCATCGGGACAATCATCGTTCCCTTTTCCATCCTCCATCTCTTCACCGCTTCTCCGACCGAGGGTTTTCAAACCCTCAGACGCGCCCCCAGATTTACGCGAGAACATTTGCGGCTTAATCAAGCGTGCGCCGAGGTACACGTACGTGCTGAATCTCCGCCACCCTTCGTCTTCATTCGCTCCCAACGTCCACTTCTGTGGCGCGGCTCGCGGTTTTTCCCCCCCGTTCGCTTGTATTTTCTCCTGCGGGGGTCGAGTTTATCGCAAACCCCGTTGTCTCGTTCTCGTTCGCGGTGCACGCAGCCGCGTATCGGAAAAACGTCGTCGAGCCGGAAAATTCGAGGAGCCGATGGAGACAGGACGCAGCTGGGTTCTCCGAGTCGTACACGCACTTATCCTCCGCGACGGGAGGGTTCACGATTTTTTTGTCGTCGAGATCTCGCGCGCTCCATTCATCGTCGCTCATTACGAAAGCGCGGGAACAAAGAAAGTGGGTGAGACTCAGTCAAGTGGGCTCACGACTGAATCGAGTGAACCGCAGAGCTACGGGTCGAAAGAAAGACCTTAAAAGAGAATCACATTTTTTTCTAGATATTTATTGTTCGCTAGCAGGATGGAAATTTCATACATCCTTTCGTGTCCCCTTTGTGTTTGTTTTCCGCTCTGCTCTGCGCTCCGCCTCACGGTTCTGCGGAGAGCCTTGACGAGAAAGGATTCCGCACGGTCCGCGAATCGCTCGTGAACTCTGTGTGCATCGCCAAGCACCGTTGTTATATTTTGTTCACGAATATTACCCTCGCCGAGGAGACAGCCGAGCAGGGACCAGGAAGCTTATCGTAGGAAAAAAAGCATTTCCGGCTTAATCAAGCACACCCAAAGCATAAAACTTGGGGATGTAGTCGGGTTACGAATTTTTCTGGATTTCCGGTGATGCTGGTTCGGCTTCATCCAGGACCGACGAAGTGGGCCGCCGAGCAATTTTTGGAGCGAACGAGAGCGCCGAAGGAGGAAAGGCGAGAAGCGCTGGTAGGGAAACGGCACTCTTGCCGACTTGCCTCCTGGGCGCATAGTTCTTTTTATTCGTGCCGGTTATTACCCAAGAACTGCATTACTACGTCGGGGTTCGCTCGGCTCGTGCGTTAAGAGTCCGGAGGCGGCGGCCGCGGTGGCGAACGAGTCGGCCCTCTCTCCACCCGAAATAAGGAAAATCGCGGAGATCCGGGAAAAATGGGTGGCATCCAGCGATTCTTTTAGCACGCGATGGCTCTCTTGCCCGGAGGCTCCGGATTCGCTTTTTTTCCTCCTTCCTTTCTTTTGCTTCTTTCATCCCCCTTCCCACTTTCCCTTTTTTTCTTACTTCACCTCTCTCAACCCTCCGACTCCATCCGCGCCCTCCACCCTCTTTGATATAACCATTTATTTTACGAGCCTCGCGTAAAATATGAGCGGCGTTGCAATGCGCACGGATTTCGCCGGGCTACACCCTTCCGGCGCGTAGCGAGGACCGGCGATAGGGAGGAGCACGACAGGTAGTTTCGACGGAGACGCACCGGTGCAAAATTGGATTTCGTCACAAAAAATTATCGCGACTGCGTTTTTCGCTATTTTCTCTCCCCGTCCCGCGACATCTCCGTGTCGGGCATCATTGAGATTCCTTGTTTGCATGTATTTTCGTGACCTTTTCCGATGTACACGGGAACACTTTCTTCACGCGAGACCGTGTAAATGGTAGCTGCGAGATTTACGGTATTCGACACAGAGCACATTTTATTTTTCCGATACTCGCCACCCAAATACGCTACTCTATGTCTCTTCGTGTAATGATGTTTCGATGTTTCGGTACTTCGAAGAGTCAAAGTAGTGGATATGACCCGCAAAAAATTTCGTCCTGTATGTCCTACTCTCTGAGGTAAAATCACCCTTTGGTGAGTACAATATGTAAGCGAAAATACACTTTTTTGGAAGTGCCCTGTCACGAGGGAAAACGTCAACATCTCAGTTTTTGACTGAAAGTGACGTCATACGGGATAACGTCACTTCCGGATTCAAAATCTCCGTTTTTGACTAGAAGTGACGTCATCCGGGAAAACATCACTTCGGCTCTCAAAAGCTCGGTTTCGATTAGCAGTGACATGATGTGACTAAACGTCACTTCCAGACGAAAACATAGTTATTTAAAACGGAAATGAAGTTTTTCCGTATGACCCTATAACAGGAAATTATCTGCCCGACATCAGCCGTGGACGCCAACGGTTCTATTGCGTCATCGAAGTGCCGACTCCGATGAAGTCGCTGTCTTGTACGATGTTTGATTAATAAAAGCTTTCGAAAGTTGGCTGGGGTGTGAGAGAAGCACGAAAATCGGTATACCGAGAGATCGCTTAGTACTTCAAGTAGAGCAGTGCAACGCGTGTAATTTCCCACTAGGGCATCAAAACGGGAAAACATCACTTCGGCTCTCAAAAGCTCGGTTTCGATTAGCAGTGACATGATGTGACTAAACGTCACTTCCAGACGAAAACATAGTTATTTAAAACGGAAATGAAGTTTTTCCGTATGACCCTATAACAGGAAATTATCTGCCCGACATCAGCCGTGGACGCCAACGGTTCTATTGCGTCATCGAAGTGCCGACTCCGATGAAGTCGCTGTCTTGTACGATGTTTGATTAATAAAAGCTTTCGAAAGTTGGCTGGGGTGTGAGAGAAGCACGAAAATCGGTATACCGAGAGATCGCTTAGTACTTCAAGTAGAGCAGTGCAACGCGTGTAATTTCCCACTAGGGCATCAAAACGGGAAAACATCACTTCGGCTCTCAAAAGCTCGGTTTCGATTAGCAGTGACATGATGTGACTAAACGTCACTTCCAGACGAAAACATAGTTATTTAAAACGGAAATGAAGTTTTTCCGTATGACCCTATAACAGGAAATTATCTGCCCGACATCAGCCGTGGACGCCAACGGTTCTATTGCGTCATCGAAGTGCCGACTCCGATGAAGTCGCTGTCTTGTACGATGTTTGATTAATAAAAGCTTTCGAAAGTTGGCCGGGGTGTGAGAGAAGCACGAACATCGGTATAGCGAGAGATCGCTTAGCACCGAAAGGAGAGCAGTGGAACGCGTCGAATTTCCCAGTAGGGCGTCAAAACGGGAAATTAAGTCTGATGGGAGTTCCGCCTTCTCGCGGTGATGCCGCGGGTAGTCGAGGCGGCGGTTCGTGGGGAAGGGTGACGGTAATCGGAGTCATACGCTTACTCCTCTCCTCTCGGATCCAATCTTTCTCGCTCCATCCCCATCTCTCCCTCGCTCCATCCCCATCTCTCTCTCGCTCCATCCCCATCTCTCTCCCTCTCCTCTCCTCGAGGCCCGGCGCTCCGGTGCCCCGCCCGAGAGCGTTCGCCATACTCCCTCGGGTACAGTCAAGGAGCACGAGGAGGCGGACGAGAGCAAGCCACTTTGAAAGTCAAATAAAGTTTAAAAGTCTTAAACACTTTATTGCGCCGAGCATTTAAATTTGAATATCATTCGATTACGGAGCGAGCCACGTTCGAGGGGATCTTCTCGCGTCCTCGACGACGACGACGACCCCCCTCTTGCCCCCGGTCGACTCTCAGGACTTTGGCCATCGTCGAGTTTTATTTTTCCAAAACTCCATAGAAATTTATTCAGCTGACATCGGCCTCCGGCCGAACAGGCGTGGCGATTCGCCGGCCGGTGGCCGCGACTGCCTTACACTTATTCGCTAGAGGCCACCGTTCGGATCCACCGGGATACGCCGAAGTATTTGGATTATACTTGTAAATCTTGGAGCCATGAAACTCATTGTCGATCCGTTTATACCGATTAGGAAATAAAAATAAATAGACTTTTTTAATGTAATAATACAGTTCGCTCGGTCAAGATCACCCGTTTTTTTTTTTTTTATTCTGCTTGTAGTGTTTGTAGAACATCGAAAAAAAATTGACTGTACAATTTTCATAATATTTATCATTATGTAATTTGTCGCAAAAATTGAAGTTAAGTTGAAACTTTATTTTCTGGATTACGTTCCAACTTGAGTTCGGGCTTGGGTTCTTGTACTTATTCGCTAGAGGCCACCGTTCGGATCAACCGCGACACGCCAGAGTATTTGAATTATACTTGTAAATCCTGGAGCCATGAAACTCATTGTCGATCCGTTTATACCGATTAGGAAATAAAAATAAATAGACTTTTTTAACGTAACAACACAGGTTGCTCGGTCAAGATCACTCGTTTTGCATGCGGTAGTGATCGCTGGTTGTTTTTTTTTATCCTGCTTGTAGTATTTGTGGAACATCGAAAAAAACCACCGTCTACATTTTTTGCCCGCGTATGAGTCGCGAAATGAAATGGAAGTTTTTTTTTTTATTTCTATGTGTAGCTTTCGCCTGGAGGGACCGATGTCCGTCAAAAAAGCTTTGAACGGAAACTGATTGGCGCAGACAATAACGAGCGCGTTTCATCATTTTCTCGTCTCTCGTAGTATCTTTTTTAATGCCGTTTTTTTTTGTTATTTTTTTTACGCGAACTTTCTCCCGCGCTCGTACACGGAAAACACAGTAACCGAGCCGGACGTACATCGGTTAGCGAAGGGAGCGGAAAAGTCGATCAAGAATGAGAGAATCGAGCAGCCTTTTCCGCTCCGCGCAATTCTGTCCCGCCGTGATTTTCTCGATCTCTCCCAACCTATCGTTCAGTCCTGACTCCGCTCCAAACTGTACGCGGTATCTTCTCTCTTGCCGGTCGTTCCTCTCGAAAATATCTCGACGCGAAAATTCCTTCTTCTTTCCCCGACAGGAATCTTCCCTTCTCGGTCAGTCTGGCTTGCGCGCCCTTCGAGCGCGAATTGCTCCTTCGGAATTTTCACGCTCGCATTCTCCCTCTTACGTTTTTCTCTCCGAGTAAAATTGTTCGAGTTTTTTTTAGTATTTTTTTTTTCTCAAAACTTTTGTCGGATTTCTGTCGCACTCGATTTTTTCGGCGCCTTTACTCATCCGCCCGAGCGCCCCACCCCTCCCTCTATCCGCTTTCACTCTGATTTTATCCACTAGCATCTGCTCGTGCTCGTGAGGATAATCTCGTCCTTGCCGCTTCTCTGCTCTTGCTTCCGACGCTTCTGGTGCTTCCGTTCCGAGTCGAGTCGTCTATGTATCCACCCTCGTACTCTGTAGCTGGTATATACTCACGTGAACCCGGATTAACGCTTTTGAAAAGCTGCTTCGACCTTTTCAACCTGACCCCCCCCCCCCCTCCATTCTCGGATATAGTCTCGAGCAGCAGCATCAGGAATTGTCCTATTTTTCTCACCGCTCTTGCTCCTCACTGTGCCAATTTCGCTCCCTTATTTCTTCAGGGTGACAAGTGTTTTTTACTGTTTTTTTTTTCTTTAAGCAAAGCGATACATGTAATCCGTTTCGCTCTATGAGAAGTTTCTCAAGTCGGAGTCGTGTAGATTTGAGAAAGAAATGTTTAACGCCTGGGGGGAGAGACAAACATTTTATTCTATTGTCCTATTTTTTTTACCGCTTTTGCTCCTCGATGTGCCAGTTTCGCTTCCTTATTTCTTCAGCGTGACAAGTGTTTTTTCCTGTTTTTTTTCTTCCTTCCAGCAAAGCGATACATGTAATCCGTTTCGCTCTATGGGAAGTTTCTCTGAATTCGCAGTCGTGCAGATTTGAGAAAGAAATGTTTAACGCCTGGGGGGGGGAGACAAACATTTTATTCTATTGTCCTATTTTTTTTACCGCTCTTGCTCCTCACTGTGCCAGTCTCGCTCCCTTACTTGTTCAGGGTGAAAAGTGTTTTTTGCTGTTTTTTTTTCTTCCCTTCCAGCAAAGCGATACATGTAATCCGTTTCGCTCTATGGGAAGTTTCTCTGAAGTCGGAGTCGTGCAGATTTGAGAAAGAAATGTTTAACGCCTAGGGGGGGGTCAAGCATTTTATTCTATTTTTATGCCCCCATCCTCCCCAACTTCACTTACTCTCTTTGCTGTATTATCTCGGAAATTTTCCCTCGGTAACGTCGAAAGCTCTCGAATTCCTTCGATGCTCCTTCGGCACTCCATGCTCGACTCAAAGGTGCTCGAATAATCTCGCTCTCCTGGGTATTTTCCAACTTGGCACATTCAGCAAGAACAAACTCGAAAATTCGTCGAATATTCGAGGACTGGAATCTTCGTGAAATCCCCGACGGAGCTTCGTTCTTCGGGCATTGTAAAAACGCCCTCGCTCTTTCGATTGTTTCGTTCTCCCGTCGTTCGCGAGAGTCTGTCGAGCGAGGAACTTGTAAGAGGGAAGAGACGTGCCGCACGGTCCTTAAATAAATAACAAAAAAATAAATCAGATGACGACAGTTATTCAGAATACAGTAGAATCCCGATTATCCGGCGTCGGATTAACTGGGAAGCGGATTAACCGTGCGTTTTCCGAGGTTTTTTTTTTGTTTTATGCTCGGACCAATCCAAAGAAATTGAGTACAAAAAAAAAAACAATAGCTTACGTACTATTAATAAAAAAAATATCCAAAACTTTACATTCTAGTTCGCACTATTTAACAATTAAGTACAAGTTGTACCAAATGTCATTGCAACTAGTCAAACTAAAGTTCATTTGCGATCCACTCTTCCCCCTTTTAAAGTATTCCAGTCACACTCAAGCACATTCAGAACTTCAGGCGGCAACAATAATAATAGTAAAAATAATACTAAAATAAAATAAAATAATAATAATAATTATTGCGAGAGTTTTCCTCGCATTTGCTTTTTCACTTTCACCAATTGAAGCGTCCGTCGGTGGAAAAAAAAACATCTACAAGATATCAGATGGAAAGTGATAAAACCATGGCGGGATGTAGCGGGTAGCGCACAACGTGAAGCAGCAGAAATATAGAGCTGCGCGCGCTGTTGGCTGTAAAATCGAAGAGCATACAGGGCACGCAATAATGGCAAAACTATCTCGAGCCCACGGCCGGAGCCCGTTGCGCGAGAGGTGCCCGGGGAGATGGGGGTCGATTGAGGTGAGCTTCAATTTTGAAAATGGATCTGCATTAGGTTATTGAAATCGTGCCGTGGCCGTGGGCTGTGGTAGAATAAATTGAAAGGTTTCTGAAAAGGGAAGTTCGTGTTCGTTGTGGAGTTGTTTGGCGTTCCTGCACGCAGTGCAGACTGGCCGGCGTGCGGACTTGGTACGGAAAAACATATCGGGGAAACTGAAGTAATAGCGAGGATTCGATATATAGGGTGAAACGGGGTCAAAACGGGTAAGCCACGACATAAACCGCACAGAAATAAAATATAAGCAAATAATATATATTCGAAATGCATGTACTAAATTCACCGGTTTTAATCGTTATATAAATATCAATACGTGTGACATTATTAATTAATTAATTAATTTATTTATTTATTTATTTATTTATTTATTTATTTATATACGGAATAATCGTCGAAAATATATCTTACATATCTCAAATACATTTTTTCGATATATGCCACGTATACACCCAGAAAAATAATTTATTTGACGGCCACCGTTTATTTGGCTTGAGTGAGATATTTATTTGATTAAAATGAATATTTATTTCATTCAAGTAACTAATTACTCAATTTAAATAAGTATTTTACCTTAACCAAATAAACGGTCGCCGGCAAATAAATTATTTTTCTGGGTGTCTTCTCCATGTTGGAAATATCGTTGACGTGAGTGCGGAATTGGGAGTCGACTGTTCGCGTCATGATGATTCCACGTCCACTCTCTAAGAGTGCTTCGATTGATTTTTCGGATAATTCTGCGGTGGCCCATTTCGCGCCACTGACTTTTCCCGTACCGCATCCGGATCGATAATCCCGAAGAACGTGGTGTAATGGATAACAATTAATTGCAAATGAATTCCCGATACGCGCGCAGATGACAGCAGACTCGATGGCCGTTCGATTGTTCATGGCGATTCGGCAGACGGTCGGCGATATAAATACATAGAATTGGTTTGGGGAACAGAGCAGCAGTGTCATACCAGAAACGAGCGTCGATGCGCGATCGCCCAGTCTATTTCGTGTAGCGGGCAAATTGCGCGCCTGTTGATGTCACGTCCGTATCCGTTTCCGGTATGAGGCCAATTGTTATTGCTTTTCAATGATACGCTTCGAGTTGCGCTCGGCGTGTACTCCACAGTGCCGACTTCCCCGCTCGTCCACTCGTCCATCCGCCTGTCGTTCGACGTCATGCGTATCTCCACCCCGTCGGTTCAAATTCATCGTGAAATCGTGGCTTAAAAATTTGGGCCTCGCGCATTCGACCCTCGACGATAACGACTGAAGCCTTTGCGACTACACCGATAAAAAGGTTCGGTAATATCGAACTAAACTGCGGTTGCGGGTGGCGAAAGAAATATTCGATCGATCTAACGAAATTTTTGTTAAATCCAAGTAACTATTTGTTGAAGCAACTGAATTAAGATTGTACCGCCCACGGTATGAATACAACGTACACGGAATGACACGCAATTTTCGCGGTACTCTTTATTACAATCCAACATTAATGGAGACTCATTATAATAGCATAATCCAATATTAAAGGAGACTCATTATTCCGTTCACGGTATAGATTGAACATACATGGAATGACACGCAATTTTCGCGGTACTCTTTTTTATAATCTGCCATTAATGGAGACTCATTATAATCGTATAATCCAATATTAATGGAGACTCATTGTACCGTCCACGGTATGTATTGAAGATACACGGAATGACACTCAATTTTCTCGGAACTCCTTTTATACCGCGTCACGGTACGTACGCCGTGTCGCAGTACGAATGCCGTGTAACTTTACAGAAATGCTACCGAGAAAAATCTTAATCGCCATTAAAGAATTTCGCATGCCGTTCACGGTATGCATGCCGTCTACGGGATGCTTTCGAAAGCTCCGTATGTCCGAGAGAAATGTGGTTCAGTGGATACGGATGGTACATATGCGACGAAAATTATCTCGGTCAGTCGAACCTCAAATTTGAATCGGAACATAGGAGAAATAGTGTAATTGAAAATTGGTACGAGCCACGTAGCGCAGACAGTCACGAATTTTGCCTCAGCCGCGACTGGGCCAAGCTTGGACCGACTAGTAGTTACGAACGCGAAGTGAGTTAAGAGGCGAACGGTAGGATCACATCGACCCGAAAGGGTACCGTCATATCTGCGACAATATGCGCGGAGAACGTTTATACCTTATTTATATATAATCAGTTACAGTTGGGGCGGATGAAGGGAAGACTGAAAGGTACGTGTGCGCGTTCAAAGATGATAGGGGGAGAGAGCAATGGAGAGGGGGGGAGGGGGGGGGGGGGGGGGGGAACAGCCGGTGGTAACGGGTACCAGCCGTCGCGACGTCGGGGAACGTTTGAAAATTTCGTTCGAGGACTAATTTTAGAATCCTCTTCCTCCGACGGAGAGACAGGGAAATAGCTGGAAACTGCGAGAGCACCTTGGGGATTTACGATCGATGGCCCACATAGAGATAAAGATTTCGCGGGGGTGCGCGCCATCCAAGGCGGTGTACGTGTAGGGGGGGGGGGGCGGGAAGGGGGAGGAAGAGAGTCAAAAGTCAAAGCGGGTGTTACCGATGGCGGTGAGGCTATTCCAAACTTACTTACGTTTCACGAGGTAATTTCTATCGTCCCTTCGTACCGGTCCCTACGTCTTTCAACAGCCAACTTACGTTGACTTCTTATGACGTGGCGCGGAAACACGAGGGTAAGCCTCGCATTTGAAGGGGAGAAGGTGTGCGTAGCTGTTTAATCTAGTCGAAGCACGTGTCGACGTCTCCATTAACGTTACCGATTAACTGGAATTTGCCATCGGGATTGTCGAACTCTCGAGGCATTCCGCTGATGATCTCAATTCTACAAGTGAGACGTTTCAGCGAAAAATCTACTTTATATATATATTAATATATATTGATGAATAAATGTTCAAAAAAAAAAATTGTATCGTTCGTCAATGCATCATGTGTATCGTTAATAAATACACACTTACTACTGCTATTTATTGAAATCAAATAAGTATTTTACTTAAACCAAATGAATGGTGGCCGTCAAATACATTTTTTTTTTCGGGGTGTACTGTATTGTTGCTTTTACTATTTAATTTTTTCTCAGTCTAACGTCGACCGATGAATGAGATAGAATTTGGTATTGATAACCTGTTTGAGCGCCCTACATATTTTGCAACTAATTTCGCCGTACCGAGAGCGAGAGGGAGCTCGCGAATGGAGTGAGAGTAACATAACAGGATGAAGGAACACCGGGAGAAAGATGGGGCGTGGAACGGGGCGAGTGGAGCTGACGGCTGTTCAGTCGCTGGCCGGTGCATGCACACAGCCGCGCGCGATGCACTCGTGAATCCGATCGGGCCACTTGCCAGTTGACCAGAAGCAGCGTTTTCCAGCTGCATCGGGCGGCGACACGTAACGCGCGGCCAGCGAGCGAGAGAAAGGGAACCGGGCGAAGTCAACTCGTTTCAGAATCGGAAAAGAGACGAAACGAGCGAAACGGATGCGCACGTTGAATTCGAAATATCTCTCGTCCATCCGTCAATTTCGACGCGGGAACGAGCGCGACCAGCCTCGTCGCTTCGCATTTTCCGCCTGCGCGTATTTCGCCATTGAGTGCGAGTTTATCGGAAAATAATAGGCCCCATCGCGCGACTGCAATGACTCGATGCGGGACGCTCGTTTGAAACACGAGAATAATAAAACGACAGTAACGGGGGGAAAAAAAATGAAAAAAATACACTGAATCTCATGGCGACCCATTTTTTTTTATTACGCTCCATTTTTCCATCGAATATCGTTGTTTCGGATAATAAAGTAAGGATTAGTGTTCGGGGTTTATGAAAGTTTGTAACTCGATTGATCGCTGCGCGTACGTCACGCCGGACCGTCAATTAAGTCGACGGAAAGATTTCTCTCGTTTCGCCCCGACGAAAACACAATATCCTCAAAGATCCCTTCGAAGCGCCGCGTAACGAGTCCCATTTGTTTCGCAAATAATTGTCAGCCGGTATCTTTCGCCGAATTCTTGGAACACTCTTTCGGATTTTCCTCTGCCGACCGCCGGAGACGCCCGAGAGAGGGATTGATGGGGTGCATGAAAATAATATGTCGCTTAGCATTAATCTCGTGTCGAGGTAGGAAAAAAAAATTTACGAACCCCTCTTTCTCCCTGAGGGATTTTATTTCGTGTTCCTGTTATTCCCTAGCTAATATTATCGCTCACTCTTTTTCTCCGATTTCATCATCGCGACCTTCTCTCAGGATTTACGGACGAACAAGCAAGTACATATAAAAAAAACTCTACTCTTCATTATGATTTCGTCGGTCGGTTGCAGAAACCCTCATCTATTATTATTATTAAAAAAAAAAAAAATAATAATAATAATAATAATAATTATTATTATTATTATTATTATTGGTCAACAGAGAGGAAGTTACAAACTTTTAGTATCTGCATCGTAGCTATATCGTAAGCCCCTCTAAAAAAAGGGGCCCGAGTCCAATAGTCCAGTAGGACTGAGTGCTCGCATCGCATAACGAACAAAAAAAAATTATTATTAATAACAATAATAATAATAATAATAATAAAATCCTTCCGTTAATCTCACTGGTTGGTCAAGCTCGGATTCATCCGCCCTCGGAGGTTGTTAGCGACTTTGCTTGTTTTCCTCTCCCGATCTTGCGGTAAAAAAAAAACCTCAGGTAATCCCAGGAAAAAATGGAAAGCGGAACGAACGATAATCGCGAAAAGGAGAAGGGAGATAGCAAACCGGCCTGAGTACTATACAGAGAACAGCGCTATTTTATCTCGGCGGCATGTTTTGATGTTACGATTACGATCCCAGCGGCGAAGCGGACGAGAGAGAAGAGCAGAGTGTATATTATATTACACTGAGGTGGGATTAGCCAATTTCATTTATCTGATGGCGGATACCGTCGCATATGTTATACACACGAAACGCTAACAGCAGGAGCAGCAACAGCAGAGGCTGCGGGAACGGTTGGGGAGGGTCGAACTAATTTCATTTATCTGATTCGCGTACAGTCCGTCGGATACGGGTATACTAATTCTAAAAGCGACGTACGTGTACTCGAGCAGTTATAACTGTGACCTCTCGGCGGTGCATCCGCACCGAGAGAATTTATTTCAGTCGATACGTTCGGCCGTAAATTTTCAATTTTTTTTTCTCTCGAACCGATGAATTATCAATCGCGAATGAACGGCGCGATGGCGATGTATGAAAATTGGCGATACAAATTTATCAACTTATGCATACACAAGCGAGGAATAGAGGAATAAACGAACGAATCAATCGAATAAAAAAAAAAAAAAATTACTCAACTAATGGTTATATACGAGAATCTACACCGGAGAACAACGCAGCCACTGTGCACAGAATAATTCCCACGGCAACAATGGAATTCGGTTTAACGAGACAATCTTGGCGGAATAAAAGTACGGGTGGGGGGGGGGGGGGGGGGGGTGAAGGGGTGAGAGTACTCGAGCGAGGTTATTGGCCCATTAGCGGTTCAATTATTATTATCGTTACCGTGCTCCGGTAACGCGCTGGCTAGCAGCGAGAAAAGGGTATTATAGGGTACCGTGGCGACTGCTTCTGGGGTGGGCCACTGTTGGCTCCGTGCGAAATTTGTTGCTGGGTCAACGACGAATGAAATCTGCATCCACCGCTCCCCGCATCCAGCCCCGCGCGCTGCTGTTCCCAGCAATCCCGGGAAATGAAATGAATTATTCATCAGTTACGAAGCGTTAAACTCCGAGCGGCTTGGCAACACTTTCGCAGGGCGCCCACGGTCGTAGGGCCGCGGCGCGGCCGGAGCAGCGACTGGTACACCGACGTGTACGGGCCGTACGAACCGGCGAAACAGCGGACGGTGAGGCAAATCACTGGAGGGTAAGCAGCCTACGAAGGAATTGGGGAAAAGCGAGAAAAAGGCGAAAAGGAGAAGCCGAGCTACGATGCGGAGGCTGGAAAAGCCCATTTGTTTTGCGTAGGGACCGAAATTGGAGCCGGTCTTCTTATCGTCTTTCCGACCGGCTGAGAAGGCGACTATCCAGGGCTCGCTCCGTTTCGATTCGCGGATACGACGGTTTCGTTTAACGTCTCGCGTCTCGCTGTTTCTCCTCTTTGTGTTCCGTCTACCGAGACGAAGGAGCCGCAAAGTCCGGTATGAAGACGAATCTGTTCTGCGGCAGACTCGCGGTAGATCCATCGTGTGCGTCTGGCGATTGTTCGCCTATTGGGATAACTGTACATTGAGAGAAGGATCTATTAAAAATGACTATATCGCTTGAGAGATATCACCATAGCACATAGTAGCACGGCGCTAGGGCGCCACCTATGGTAGGAAGTACCAGATTTACAAGAATTTTTCTCAGATATCATGCTAAAAATTCTTGGACAATCTGGGACCTTCTGTCATAGATGGCGCCCTGGCGCCCTACTACTATGTGCTATGGTAATTTTTCTTAGATGATCGGTAATTTTTACTAGATCCTTCTCTCAGTGTAGATGTACTATATAGATTTTGGAAATACTGTTAAGTGGGACACTTGCCTACCTGAGGCCACGCTCTATTTAGACTTCGGGTTACACAGACTCGAGTTGCAAATGTATGTACTTTAGCAGGTGGTGATACGAAATGTATCACCACTAGCCAGATATTGTCTCACACGGTATCCCACATTTGTTCCAATTCAGTTTTGATCGTCACCGTCACCGTTACCAATGCCATTTCTTCATCGTTGATTTTTTTTTTTTGCCTTTTTTTACCTTTTTCTTTCATCTCTTTGGTACGTCCGGATACGCTTTGATACATTATTACATTTTCGTTACCGTCCGTCTTTTTATTTTCTCCGAGCTTTTTTTTTCTACTTGTACCCCGATATTATATTTGGACTCCCTTCACTCGTGGCTAACCAGCACCGCTCGATATTCTTCGCCGTATATTTTTCTTCCGCTCGCTGCCCTCCCTCACCTCGAGGGAGCGAGACCGGGAGATTTCGGGAGGGCGAAACGGAGAGGGAGCGCGAGCGTATCGGGGATACGCCTTCGAGAGGGTCGTCCATCAAATATAATTGTACTCCCCCGGTTCGTAATAACCGACAAGAGCGGCCTAGATTTTTCCTCGCTCGGAGTCCACTCACATAGTCCCTCTTCCTCTCATTTCCTTCGGCCACGTTCTCCTCGCCCGCACGTTTCACGGTTACGAGACCCTCCCGGCCACTAACATTAAACCCCTCGCATCGCGAACTTCACGTTTCCCTTCTCATCCTCCGCTCGGGCAAAAACATTCCACGTTTCGTCTTCCCCATCTTCCCCCATCTCTTCTCTGTTCGTTCTCTCGAACACTCCAATTAGACCGTAAAATTGTTGCGCTCTGACGCTGTGTGTGTACATACACGGATGAAGATAAACGGGATATGTAGAGACGGTACTCGGGTTTTTCCGTTGAGTATCCCGGCTATTAACTCTTGACCCTGTGACGAAGGACGATTGCGGGGACATTAATTGACTGAGGGACGCGAGAGGAGAATTTGAGAAACAGAGAACTCAGAGAACTATTCAATTCTCTCGGTTTGCAATTCACTCGTGAGCTTTCTCGCAAAGGTGATAGAATATTTCGTCCTCTTACCTTTCGCGCTATTTCGCCCTCTCGTCGCGGACAAGGTATGGAGAGAACCCAGGTGCGGATGGCCGACGCTCCGAGCATGGCCGACGATTAGCTTTCAGTCGGTTGGCAGCCGATGATCGCATCTCGACGAATGCCCAGCATTGGCCAAACTGTCGATTGACAATCAAACCCGAAAAAATAATTTAATTGACGGCCAACGTTTATTTTGTTTAAGTAAAATATTTATATGATTGAAATAAATATTTATTTGATTAGAATAAATATTTATTTGTATTGAGTAAATAGTTACTTAAATGAAATAAATATTTATTTAAATTAAATAAATATTTTACTTGAAAATATTTGAAAATGAAATAATAAAACTTAGACAATTTAAAGCAATTGGTACGAACGTTGGGCCAACGTCGGGACGATAACTGGTAGTCGGACCTACATTGGCGACCAGAGTCGGGCAGTAATAGTCGGTCCAACGTCGGCCCGGCTCCAAAACCGCACCTGGGAAGCTATTATAGTGGCAGGAGAATCCGTGTAATTCGGACGAGATTCATTGGGCGGCGGTGAATCTTCATCATTTCGATTTCCACCTCATTCGGTCGTCGTGTCGTCTCTCCAGTTACAGAAGGAGCGACGATCATGCAGACTCTTGACCTCCCCTGGCGTTCATCCGGCACATTTTCCTTTCCCATTTTCCCTCTGTCTCTCACGCCGTCGCGACACGGTTTCGCATACCGGGAGCGCAAAGCCCTTCCGTCCCGCTTGCGGCCTCGAAGCTCACTCTCGCGCCTCGGCAGAGCCGAGCTTCCGCGCATCCACCGAAGCGCTAAAAACCAGCAGCAGCAGCAGCAACGGCGTGAATTCTATAAACATAATATCACCATAAACCCGGCGTCGTAGCCGACCTGACGGTTCTCGATGGTAAAGAGACAGTCCCGGGATGCCGAGGTGAAATTCGAGAGCAAGAGAGCTCAGCTGGGTTCAGCCGAGGGGGAAAACTGCTGGAAGAATTATTCCGGCGGAGACGTGAAAGGAATTGTAACGCGCGCGGCTTCCGTCTGTTCTTATTCGCGACCGTCTAAATTCTGGGGCTCCCACCCAACAACAATCATCGCATTCTCTTGCATGCTCTCGAGTCTGATTGGATTTCACGTTCCGAAACGTCGCGAACACTACGTTTGATAACGTGATACAGATTGTGAAAGCGTATAAAATCACTCACGATCTCTTTCGAATCGGCAATGAGCAGCGTGAACGCCATCCTAATTCTGTGCGGACGGAACATGGAACATCGGCGGTTATCCCGCTCATGAACTATCTACACTGTAAAAATAAATCGTAAATTTTATTTACTGGGACTTAAAATTTTCTTACATTCATTACATTAATTGTACATCGACGTACTTTTTTGTAAACTTAAAATACCAGATATAAAAATTAGAAATCTCTTGCCTAAAATTTACAAAAAATTCCATTGAAATGAGAAATTTTACTGTAGAATTCCAACGCACATGGGTTTGAAATTCCAGAAACAGTTTGTGTAAAAAAGCTTTCAATACCGTACATTAATTCTCAAAATTTTTTTTTTAACGGGGTATCTTTTTTATGTCGCTTGTATCGAAAAAAGACGGAAAAATAGAACACAGAAGGCAAACTGAACCGCGGCAAACTTTTCATGGATTAGCGAGCAGTACAACGTACCTCTAGCAAAATGAAACTCTAGATAGCAGAGGGGTACGAGAAGTACGTCGAAATACAAAAAAGGGAGTGTAATGCACGAAGAGCAGAAGCGGAAGTGGCGAAGAGTCGAGTGTGCAGAGAACAAAAAAGCGAAAGATGAAAATTGCGAAAGCGTGACGCGGTATAGCCGAAACAACGTTCTCGATGCACCCAATCCGCAGACACGGTTGGATAGTCAGAGAACAGAAGAGTTTGGCCGGCAGCAAAGGTAGGTGCCATTGCCGGTTCCGCGAGTGCTCGAGCCGTCGGTTCTTCGGTCCATATCTCTCTTACACTCGAACGGGAGCGAACGCCCGACCGGGAATTTATGCCGGCAGTTAGTTTCCAGGGAGTTGTACACAAATGTGCAGCGCGCGTGGATGCATCTACATGCGGGGACACACAGCGCGTCGGGTCAGGGTGAGCTCGGTCCGCCGTCGTCTCTCTTCGTTTGCCGTCCAATTCCTTCGTTACGTCCTCCTCTCCCGACTGCATTCTCCGCCGTTTCCCGTTGGATCTTTCTCCCTCCGAGGCCACCTCTTGATACCGGGTTCTTCTCTCCCTCCCTCCCCCACCTCCCCTTCGCCCTTTGGCTTCGTGCTCGCGTAACGACCTGTACGAGTTCGCCCGTAGGGACGACACCGTTGCAGCGTACGTGCAACCGAAACGGCCGGGGCTTTCGGGGAGCTGGATGGCGGCGGTCGGGACTCGGCCCAGGTTGTTCCCATGCTAAGCCGGGATAAATACCGGCTCATAACTCGACTCGCGCCGCCTTCTCGTTAGGCCACTCGACCGGGCGAAACGTTCGCAGGGAACTCCGCGACCCTCTCACCGGACGAGTGCATTTGCCCAGCTTGCGAGATTCCACTTGGGAGAAATTTCTACCTAATGCACCGCCGACGGGCAACTGCTTATTCGCTCCCACCCGCGAAGTCGATTCACCTCGTCGCGGAGATATCGAGACGGTCCACTGAAGGGCCGTTCGGAGAGACTTGGACTTGGGTGATGTGGACCGTCCTGATGACTTCGACCGGCTGCTGCCAGGGGTTTGAGTTTATTAACCTACAATGACGTCACAACCAACCCGGCACGATTTCCATCCCAATAATTCAGGCGAGTAATCTGGTTAAGCGAATAAACACTACACAGCGTCCCCTTTTAACATGCAAAATACAGACTTTAATTGCATTACAGAAGACCCGCTGCTGTTTACGATGTAACTGCACGAAATTGCCCGAATAATCGCAGCTCGGTGCGATTACGACCGCAACTTCGTTTGTTAGGTGTAAAGGTAATTTGATCATTTTACGAGTGCTTTGTGAAAGAGAAACAATATCATGTGGAAATGTGATAATTTCGTCAATAATTTCACGACACTTCGTTATTAATGACGCTACCTGGGAAACCTTTGCTGGGAACCGAGCGAGGTGTTGGAAGAGCGCCCACAACAGTATTGTTATTGGACGCGTCCGTTGCGCACGCATAGCTGAGAGTACTCGTTCATATAAACACCGATAATTGCATCCGTCTGCAGTGAGAAATATTAGGTGTAGAAAAATAGCAACAGAAACATTGTTTGAAAAATGAACATGTTATCCACATTTATATCACCCGAGAACTACGGTCGTTATGATCGATCGTACCATGCCTTTCATTAATGCTTGGATGATCTGAGCAGACCTGTTACAGGTAAGCAGATCGAGCATTAATGAATTGCACTGTAAAAAATAATGTGTCGGCCCAACCGACCGATGACGCTAGAAAATTAATTTCGTTGGGCTAACCACTTGTTTGATCGCATGAACGAATCGGTGGTTGAGCTAACAAATCAGTTTGCAAAGCCAATCAATGAGCCGCGTGGCCCAACCAAATTAATTTTCTGGCGCCAGCAGTTGGTTGAGGCGACGTATTCAGATAAGGCCGATCGATAGTGTTTTTCAATATTGCCTCCATTAATTCACGCATCGAACTTGTCGAATCCTCCAAAATACTTTTACAGATTTTCAATCCATTTCTCTTTAGGTAATATCTTCGGATTTGCGATTTGGAAAAAATACCACCCCTATTTAGCCTATCCCGTTGCGCCGGCGAATTCTTACCGTTCCACACATAATCACCGGCCTCCAATCGCCCCGGATACAATCAATGCCGCCTGATGCGCACGAAAGCGCGGATACCGTTTAATCGGTCGCAATTAGTAGTCGAGGTATATGTTTTCGGGCGATCCTAATTAAATTACTCGAGCGAGAAAGGAGGAAGTTGTATTACGTCGGAGAGGCTCAACTCGGAGAGTTTCAACCCTCGTAAATTCCTTATTAATTTCGTTACGTCAATTAGCGTCTTCCCGACTGGCATCGGGCTTGGCTCCGATCCTCGGCGAAACTCTCGAAGCCCCTCGACTCGCGAAGCTTCGATTCCTCCGGTGGGTCCTTGCGACGGCAACTCCGCGACGGAGTACACAGTGTCTCGCATTGCTCTCTCCCCGTCTCTCCCTCGCGGCGTTTCCGCAAGCCACCCCGGGCTGGCGGGCGGATGCGGAAATGCTGCAGCTGGGACTGCGACTTTCGGGGACCAAAGACGCGGGCGCGTGCGACCGGTCTACGGGAATTAAAGTTACTCGGTGACGCGGCTTCGCGATCGCGGTCGCCCTCCGAGCGTACCTTGGCCCGGTCCGCTCGCTCTCCCGGCTTTCAGCGAAACTTTCCGACGGAAAGCTCCCCGTCGCCAGGTCGTTCTCGACGCGTGGGCGAGTAAAACTTCGGTCGAATTCCGCCGGAGAAACTTTGGACGCCGCCTGCGCTGGCTCGAATAAAAAAATAAAAGTTACTCGCGTGCGAAGACGGACGTCCGTGAATGGGCGGGCGACACACGCGGGCACGCGTGTACGTGGCCGGGTATTTATCGAAGTTATAAACGAATGAGATGAAAAATCAAGGAACTACCTTGGTGCCGTTTATTATCGGCCCATCGACAAAATCTCCGCGACTTTGGACGGAGTTTCACGAGTTCGTAATTGAGAAATCGCACGGCCGGAAGGCGAACGGTGACCCACTGCTCGCTCGGGGCTCGGGCAAGCGGCACCGCCAATTAGTTCGGAGTTTTATAACTGCGCGACCCTCGAAGACTCACCCGGAGTCGAACCGATCCCGCATCCGGATATTTCCTCTTCGCGGGACGTTCGTCAATGCGAGACCCCTGCAACGATGAAAGTCCGGCCCGGAGTGCGGAAGAAACTTGTCCGGCTTACCGCACAATATGTGTTACATATAAAAAATATATAAATTTATATAAATAATTATTTTTAAATAAATATTTATAATATTCATTTAATAAATAAAAAATACACAATTGATATAAATTTGTTTATATCATAAAGATTTAACATAATTTTTGTACTTAGAGCGATACTTCTCTTAATGGTTTCACATTAGTGAAAATATACTCCGCTTAGGCTTTATGCAATATGAAAAGATAATGAGAAGTTTTAGATCAAAGCTCACAGAGCGGGTTGGTTCGAATCACGCTCGGAGTTGAGAAAACCCAAAACTGGTTTGCGACGAAGCTGGTCAGCCTGTCCCAAAATTTAATACGCAAGAGATCTTCGTTGTCTGAATATGCTCCCTTAACCGCATTCGAAGGAAACTTTGAGCTCGCGACGGTCTCAATAATCGCAGGGACACAGCAATCGAGCGGGTTTTGTCGCCACCGGTCCAAGAGCATCCAATCCATACGTCCAAAAAACGATCACTCAACTCGTTCTCCAAGTTGCGTTCATCGATCGGCAGTGGGCCTCGACGCTGTTCTCTGTGTGTATGTGTCGCGTGTTTCCGATCTACTACTCACGGAATGATTTGGGACAGACGAGCGAGAAGAGGAATGGAACGAGCTGCGGGGACGCGATAAACCGAGCACGAAGAATCGATCTGCGGCCGCATAAAAATGGATATCGTCCGTGTGCCACACTAATGTATAATACAATACCGCCGGGTAACTCGACGGTACACGGTTCCGATGTGGAAGAGAAGCGGGGCACCGCAAGGTACGATGGTCGCATGCACCATTCTCCCGTACATTATATACATCTATTCTAGGCTGCACCGCGCGGTAATATAAAGCTCCTATTGTTCGTCAATATTTATTTTGTCGGAGGTAAACACACGGTTTTGAAATTTTCCGGTCGACAGAATTGTACGGGGGATACAGAGGCTAAACGAAACACGGGGCGGGACGGTGCGGTAACCAGTAAACAATCGCATGTTCTTAGGCCCCGGTATCTCTGGTAGAAATTTTAGGGCGTTAAGGTAGTAGCGGACAGTCTGGGCCCGCGTTAGTTCAGAGAGAATTGCGAACACTTCTCGACGGGATGAAAACCTGAAAAAAATCAAGCGTATGGAAGGTGCTGAAAAAATTGATTATGCACAATAATAATTCCGAAATTTTATTAATTGTGTAATTTTTGAAAATGACGTTTTTTTATTAACTCAAAATGCGATTTTCAAAAATTACACGAAATTCTGAAAAAAACGTCTGGTGTAAAGCTTTGAAATTTCCACCCGGCAATGTGGGGTCTGAATTATAGTAGCAGGATAAGAGCGGCGAATATGGGTCGTGTAGATTAGCACATAAATCAATAATATATGAACGGGAGTATATTCAGCATCTTCATCCCATATGCAGTCTAATGTTTCGGAACGCTATTCTCGCTGCGACCGTCGATTATTTAACGCCCTGTGTTCCATTTTGCTCCGTGTTGCCCAACAAGCCCCGGTCTCCGTGCTCCGTTCTTCGGGACCGTACTTTTTAGTTATGCGAACGATGTGAATTGCAAGAAAACAATGGAAAAACGAAATTAATCCATCACGGAAAAAAATCGTAATAATTCGTTCTGCATGAAAAAATACTGCGTATTGTAGCAACTTTTATATTGCATATGTTCAGTGGGTGTGGATGCGTGAATATGAGTAGAATGATTCTGCAAAATTTTCCAATCGCTCTCGCACAATGAGATATATTTTCTCTTAAAAAAATTCCGTAGCTCTGCGAGTCATTGATTTTTCCACAAATTGAAAATCAGGAATTCCTATATATGCATTACTGAGCACATCATTCAAGGGCATTTCAGTAATTATTGCTACATTTACTTTCCGTGCTCCTGCATGATGCATTTTCTGTAGATGTATTTATTATGATTATTATTACTATTAATATTTACAGAAAGAAAGTTAAACTTATTTTATCTGCTTCAGAATATTTGTACATCATTAAATTATATTCTCTTTTTCCCTTAAAAATTCCGTTGGTCTGCCAGTAATTAATTTTTTCACAAATTTTTAATTAGGAATGCCTACTTTTGCATTACGGGTCACATAATTCATGTAATTTCAGTAATAATTGCTATCTTTACTTTCCGTGTCTCTGCATGATGCTATTGGAGAATTTTTGCAGAGAAAGTACACAGTTTCCCTAAAAAAAAAGTCGTACTCAGGGATGAACTTATCCGCCGGTGCATTCAACCGTAGTCTGGGAATTCAGTAGTACGGGTTGAGCTTCGGTCAGACCAGGAAGACGGAGAGCGAGCTCCGCGCGAGGAACTTTGGAGTGCACGAGACGAGAGAGCTGAAGGTAGCGGTCGCTCATCTCCCTTCTCCGCCCCTCGTCCTTCCCTCGGTTTTCGACTCTCCCCGGCAGCAGCGCCGCCATCGCCATCAGCTTCGTAATCCGGAATCCTGATTTCTGAGTTCGGAGCGCGCAGGAGCAAGTCCGGAATTACAACAACTACTCGGGATATCCACTGTACGTAGATGGTAGGACGGACGGTAGGGAGAAGGAGAGGTGCGGGCCACGACCCAGTTGGGAAACTGCAAGAACGCGGTCGTGCCCCGTTGATCTCCTGCTCTGCAATGTGGTGTACCTACAACGGCGGGAGTGCAGTCCGAAGGTACACCTGCGCAGAGTCGAGGATCATTATATACGTGAGCTATCTTGGGGCTCTCTCGAGTCTAGGGAATTCTTCACCAGTGTAGCGTACTACGGCGGAGTGGTCGCTGTTTGGAAGAAAAAGGAACGCTGCGAGACGCCGTGTGTACCGAGACATTGTACAGTGGAACCCCGTTCATCCGAGGTAGGGGAGACCAGGCCAAAATGGCACAGCGGGGCAAAACGGGACGATTTTTCAATAATTTTTTAATGCCCCATTTTGTCCCAACGATACATCCGGATCTTCAAACCCGTTTTGCCCCACCTACGACCATCGCCACCATCCATAGTTATTGGAGAATTGCGTTTTGTCTCATTATCCCGTTTTGCCCCGGTGGGCCATTTTGCCCCGACAGTTGCCTAGTTAATGTCCGATTTCGCTGATATTTACTCCGTTGCTGATAAAATGAAAGTGCGTCCCCATCGCTTCTTCATTGGTTTTTTCCTAAATGAGGTGCCGCTTGTAGATTAGGCCTTTTGTTGCTGCCCAACTCCGTTCGTGTAGGTACAGTAAACGTGCGCCAACCGAGTTTCTACTGTACACAGAAAATCCACGCACAGACACCAACCCCACCAGTTCCCCAAGGTGCAGGATTATTGTGCCTTCATACTCTCGTAAATATTTGTACTTTGTTAATTCGTGCAAACTTTGTTGGCGTGTTGCAAATTTAGGAGCGAACGCCAGTCTCTGGTTTACTAAACCGTCTGTGCAAAGCCCGTAAGCGCCTACAAGTTAATTTCACTCCGTAAGTTTGTTGGCATCGTTATAACCTTACAACAGACACATAGCACAAAAATGTCGTACACACCTCTTCCTTATCAAAATTATATGAGATACACCAGCACGGCAAAACGAACAATGTTTACCAATTCGTCCGTTGGACATTTAAAAAAAGGTCACAAAGTTTCATCTAAAATGGAGAACACTGTTCCATTTTTTTCCCCGAAGTGCCATTTCACTTTGAACCCTGCGACAGCACAGCGAGATCAACTGCCTGAAACAGTCGCTTCTGAGTCAACGTGTATACACCCTGATGAGACCCCCAACTCGGTTACGGGTGTGTGCAACCATTATACCACGCACAGTATCCAACGCTCGGAGTGCCGTATAATATTCTCATTTTTTTTCCCCCCCGTCAGCCGGAAAGCCTACAGGCGCGTCGGTGGATACGGAGGGTTCTTGTTCGCATACACACGACCCAGTTGCGAAACGACATAGACCGCTTACAAAGTGTTTATATCCTGGAGGGGGGGAGGGGGGGGGGGGGTGAATATACAATACCGCTAACCAGAAAATACACTCCGCCTTTAACCCACTTTGCGCGAATCTCCTCGCAGTGAGTGAGCCGATTTTACATCGACACGAGGCAGACCTCGATATTGTGCCGAACGAATATTTCGCTCCGGAAATCCATTGGAAATTTTTTTTCCTGACTGAAACCCCGACACTCTTGCTAATGCAGGTATTTGATAAACAGTGAGAATACCTTTGCGGAGCGACATTCATTACAGTAGAACCTCGCTTATCCGACCTTCGATCAACCGACGCTCCGCGTTATTCGGGCACACTCAGAAAAACTTACGTAGTAAATAGTTCCCGGGTGGGACGTCTACATTTTACAGTTGCGACAATGACCCATATATTTTTCCACTGGTGATGCTCCGGAAATTCACGCTGACTGAAGGCTCTTTTTCATTTCGAATCCGAGTCCGCGTCAGACTGCGGAAACTCAGCCGGTTCAAAGTCAACGCGGATCTCGCGTAAATTCAGCTTTCATCATTCATATTTGTCATCACCGACAGTCCGATTCGCTGGATTCCACTCACTTTTGCTTATGCGGAATGACGAGTGACAAAATAATCAAAAAAGCATTCACCAATAATCCGAAAATGACGAGATTGAACAGCGAGCTGAAACGGATGAACTCTGCTTCGTTGTCGTTTTAACAAAAAAAAAAAAAATATCGATTGCACACTGCGAATAGGAGCCAACAATGAGGGACGGTGGAAGCGCTGTTTCACGGGCGGGACGAAGCCTAGCTCTAGTTTTGTGTGCACGTATAGGGTACCAGTAACGAGACTCCAAGCGGGCAGTTGATAAGGGATGACGAGGGCGTATCGACGCGGATACGTGTGTTTGACGTGAGCATTCACCGTGGCTCTTTTATCTCTTCTCCCATGTATCCTCCGCCTGCCCCCTCTCGCTGCGTCCACTGTCGTCGTCTCGTCGCGGACCCGCGTCACATTTTTTCCCTCCCATCGCCATGGACGAGCGGAACGGAAAGCTTGAAAAAAGAGACGGCAGGGTGAGAGGGACAAACCAAAAACCGATCGACGAGTTGGAAACTGATCGAGTTTCTCGTTGGCAGATTGCTCGGCAGTAGCATGGTTAAAAAAAAAGACGCAAAAAAATATATCCCCGGTCGAGGGAAAGGAAAAAAGTTCATCGGTTGCCTCAAAGTCAAACGGTTGGGTTTCGTAGGAGCGCCGTTTGCCACGGCGTTCACCGTGGCTTTGCCCTTTCCGAGCGCACTTCGTCTGTCCTATTCTCGGCTCCACCGGCGAACGCGCCAGTTTCGCTCACTTCACCTATTTCCTGCTCGTCACTTTCGTGAACACATAACGCACTCGGCGGCCTCTCTTTTTCGCTATCCCCTCGCTATCAGCCTCTTTCTTTGTGTAATATCCTGCCGACTTTGCCATGAGCAACGAGAGTGTTTCTCTTTTTCGGTGCTTCCACTTTGATTCGGCCCCGACCGGTTGAGAGCCTGGCAGCCCCTGTTTTACCGCCCGGATGACCTAGCGCGGTATGTTTATCCGTCAATCTATCTCACCGTTCGTGCCTGAATTCCGTGATCATTATTATCAGTTGGCAACCCATCCGGAATTTGTCCAGTTAGCGCCAGCAAAAAGAAGACCACGAAATAATGAATGGTCTATCAGAGGGAAGAACCGTCATCATTGGACCACTTAAGAAGCATTCGGAATACTCAGCTGACAACTTCCCAACACATTAGCGGAAGATGAATTCATGTAAGCGATTTTTGTTGTCAATGGACCACTTTAACAGATGGACTTTCCCAGTTTCATCAATGGACTTTCAGATGTTGTCCTTTGGGTCTACCGATTTGCGTGAAACTTGGTCCATGACGATTTTTCGATGTCTCCAATAAAGTCCAACCCACCGCATCATGAGCCCTCTTAAGGACTGCCTCCTAATTCATTGCTATTAGTACTGTGGCCATATCACCCACAATGTCCGGGTGATCCGGGCGACAGTTCGTCAATGTCATCCAAACTAATGCATGCATCAAATCATTTAAATCCTCCACACGATGTAGTCCCATCAATGTTTATTGGTGATTCTTGCTTCCTCATAGAGGAAGCTTTGTTTTGGCAAAAAAAAAAAAAAAAAAATCGAGGTTTTAATGAAAACATGTTCAGAATGTTCCAAACCGTCGAAAAATCACATTTTTTTAAATGGCTGTACCCCTCGTTTCGCCTGTTTAACAAAATAGTCACCCACCCGCATATCACCCGCAACTCCGCTAGACGATACACACAGTCACCCGTTAGCGACTTCGTATCGAGCCCGCGCTGTCCGACAGCTTGTATCGAGCTGATCGTACCGCCCTTATTACTGGCTGGCAGGCGTCCGTCTCTCAATCTTCGGTGTACCCCACCGTACCGCCGGTCTCGGTGGCAATTTACCAATCAGCTTTATTAAATTTCGGTGGCTCCCAATATGGCCGTCTACAGAATAACTCAATCTCGTCCTACGTCCCTCACCGTCGCCTCCGGTCCACCCTCTCGCGTTCGATGAGCGCTCGCTCCTCTCTCGAACCTCCCTCCTCAACGAGCTCCTCATTTGCTCCCGAGCTGGCACTCGCCAGTCTGCGCTCAACTTCGAACCGGCATGTATATACAGATATAAGAGACATGGACGTAGGAGAAGAGAGAATGAGACTGGAATCATCGTGGTTCTCGCCGCTTGCTTCATCGGATAAACGGATTGAGGATGGAGAACTGGGACAGTGTCTGAAACGGACCTATGACTCACTGGATCGGTTGGTGGCAGAGGTTGAGTCTACGATGGGTAATTCCACTTCTATAGAATCTGTGTAAACTCACGAGACTCGCAGATTAACAGCGTATTTGGTACTGAATGGTCGTTAGCTAAGAAGTTAGGCAGAAAGATGTCTTGAGGCTATGAGAAAGATGTACCACGTGACATGTGAGTGCGAGGGAGATTTAAATGGCATTTTTCGAATCAATGCCAATTAAAACCGGTTGACGTTTCGGACAAAACGGAAGCATCATCGGACGCGGTTATTAAATTGCACATCCGCTGTTGCTTTGCTTTTTCCCGAAAAGTCTACGGTCTCTGAATTGCATTCATTACAGATTTTGTTTACCGACTGAGTCGTTTCACGTGTGCTTAATAGGAACAAGGGAAAAGAGGCCAACTGAAAGTGCACCACCTGTTTTTTTTTTTTTTTTGTCACGCTCAACACACGAATCCGACAGCAGTTTCAGCCAAAAGTCAAGCAGGTAACTGACAATCGCCCGAAAACGTTTTCATTGTTTTTCGGAACGCCGTTCGCCGGATGAACGGCACGCTGGCGAAACTCTTGTATTGTTTCCACACGTTTCTCGACGTACGTTTCGTTCGTCGGGATTTATGTACCGAAATAATAATAATGTTTAACCGACTATTATTCCGAGCATCATTCCCATTTAATTCGTCTGCCCTAAGCTGGTACGACGCGGTCGTGTATTCCCCGGATAATATATAGCCTATAACTGATCCGTCGGGAAATCATTCCCTAGGCCTGCTGAATCCGAATGGGCGCTTCGCAGCATTCGTATATATACTCTCACCTTCCTCCAATCCGATGCACCCCCAGTCCTTCCGCCGACACTCGCCCTACGGCGATTGATACACGAGCTTAAATTATACACGCCAACCCGATCCGACGTTCCCTCCCTCCGCTGCCTCCATCCTCGCCAGTCACCCCGTGCCGGACACGAGACCAGCGCCCGCGGGGTGCGTCTGCTATCCCCTGGATTTCCGAGGGATTCCGGCCGATCATGTAAACGCACGCAATCGAAGGGGCTACTCCTCTCCAAATTGCATTCGTATTAATCACTGAGCGATTGCTGCTGTTGCATCGGAGCACCCACCCAAACCATCGACGTTCGATGTTGGCTATTGCACAAGCAATATGAATTTTGCAGACACATTCGGAACGTCGTTCGATGAAGCGACATCAAAATGCGAAGTGTAGATTTAGAGCTGTAGCGTGACGGATATTTCGGATAACTCTGGGCGCTCGAATGTAATTAAACATCAGTAGCAGAGGTCCTTTAAGGGATTATCCTATTCTGTTACCAGCGTTCAAAGGGGCTAATTTTTGAAAATTAATTTCGGCAAAATTATAGATGCAAAATAATAAATTTTTTAATATGTATTTATACGTATTTTTTTATATGTATACATTTTTTAATATGTATATATCTTAAGGAATGTGTGTCGAAAATTTTATTTAAAAATATTAACATTTTGGTAAGTTAGACAATTTCGCATCTGACGCGAAACATGTCCGAGCGATCTCATAATACTCGTTCGAACAGCGAGCAACCAGAAGGCAGGTCTTGGCGAATGAATTTGAAGGACACATTCTATTAATGGCCTGACCAACGTGACAAGAAGGGGTCGAGTTACTTAACTATTGGACAGGAGTTTGTAGAACACCGCGATTCCATGAGGGTGAGCATACCGAGTGTATTCCTAGAGACCGTGATGTTGTATGAGCACCTACATACCCTCAGGCACGCACGTACACTGCCCCGCAACAGGGATAATATCTTGCGGTGGCGCTCGCTCGTGTGTTATATACGACTATGAAAGGGAAATCGTGTGAGAGACGGAGGAGGACATAAAAGCGGATCCGCATTAACGGCGAAGGGTCTGACGGTACGCCGACTGTTTCCACTGGCGGGGCTATCCGTTCGACGATCTCGGCATAACGTAACGGGGGGGCTTAGTTTAATTCAGACAACGGCAGCGGAAGCTTTCGTGGCAACGGTATTAGCGCGGGAGGGAACTCGGCCCTGAGCGCGTGAATCGTATCGAGAACTCGTCACCGTCGTGTCCTCTCGGTTAAGCTGGAAAGGGAGTTGGCTTAACATCCCGGTAGACGCATTTCTGTAATTTATATCTCCACTGAACACTCCCAGCTTGTCTGGTTCGCCTCATTGTTCAGGCCGCTGCTCCGTCCCTCCGCATCATATCTCGTCCTTTGCGTCCGATCTTGGGGCCAGAACTGAATCTCGGGATTTGGTTCGAGACCAACACTGTTGCTTCCAACTCGCAGCCAGTTGACACGGTCGTAAACAACCATACCGTGGTAATTATCCCCAGGCGACATTGTCATTTTTGCCAGATCCTTCTTTTGCACACTGAGAGAAAAAAAAAAGGGGATGGAGCGAACATACATGAGCGCTTGAGCAAACCGAGTATGGTTGGCTCAATGAAGATTTAGGTGACTCAATCACCGATAGGTTCACTGAGAAAAACTTACATAGTAAATAGTTCCCAGGGGGGACGTCTATATTTTACAGTTACGACAATGACCGAAAATTGTACTTGTAACTATAATTATAGTTTAATCAATTGAGTTTATACCATCACAAACTATCTATATAGACGTCCTCTCTGGGAACTATTCGTCATAGTAGGAAATACCATACTTTTTTCTCAGTGTTGAGTTAACGACATAAGCTTGACTCAACCTCTCGGTGAGGTTAAATACGGCGAAACTTATGATGAACTTGAACCGATCGACTCAACCTCAATTTAAATCAACCAACCTCACTGAGGTTGGCTCAGCCTCGATGAGATTTGTTGATTCAAGTTCACCGTGAGTTTCGCCGTATTTGACCTCACCGAGACTTAGAGCCAACCTTATGTTCTTAACTCAACCTCTCGGTGGTTAAGAAACGTAAATCGTCATTGAGCCAACCATATTTGTTTGGGTCAACTTTTCACGTGTGTTCGCTCCATCCCCGATTTTTCTCTCAGTGCAGTGTCACCGAGTAACTTTCGGACTGCGATAACGACGCTTCGGAGTGCCGCAAAGAAAGCTTTTCGCTAAGATTAGTGACAGTGAATTTTAGCTTATCCGCCGGGCTAAGATTGACTCGCCCGTTGACTCGACGTTTTCGGGACGCGGTTATTCGAGCGTGTGTTGTATACGACCAAGGGGTTAATCGTCCGAGGGCGCGGAGCGTCTCCGAGTCGAGGCAGCGAGGGTGTCCGTCCATGTTGAACCGTCGTCTCAGCCGACGCTTTGGCGCGGCTCTCTGCGGCAACCGCAGCTTCTGTAGTACCAGTAGGTATATACTCCACTGGGCTACGCGTGTCTCCTCTGATCCCCGGTAATAGGTTAAGGACACGAGGCGGCTTGGGACTATCCGGTATAGATTCGTGTCGGTCGGGAAGCGAACGCGTGCGGCCGTCGTGTACGTGCGCCTGTGTCAACGAGAGTCTTCGCTAACGAGGCCTAGGAGCAACTAAATCGGCATCACCGCTATAGCCGCCAAGCCTCTTCCACTGTATTTTTTTTATTTTTTACTCATTCGTCCCTTCGTCCTCCTTCGTCCTGGTCGAAAATGCAGTCACTTTAGATTATTTATAACAAGACGACAAACTGAAAAGAGTTGTCCTTATGGCAGGTATGTATGGCAACATTACTAAGGAGAAAAATACGCTCTAATGCTGGTATTATTAGTAACGACATTGTTGTTATCGATATCCCTAACATTCGCCTTTTGCTGATGATCCACGATTCCGAGAGAACGAGTGAAAATTTCTTTAGTGACCGCATGTAAACTATTGCTCCCAATGCCCTGCGATATCAATGGAACCTAAAAAAAGATTGGTAAAAAATGCAGACATTGGTGTTATTTTTTTTTTCAATAATTGTCATTTATTCCTATAAAAAAATGTACATATGTTACGTACACTCCCGGGTTCTGTTCGTAGAATGTAATGTGCTTTATTTTTAGTAAAAAAATCATGACGAGTGCAGCAAAAAGACCATGTAGTGACATGTAGTTTTGAAAAATTCACGTTCAAAGCTTTCGCTTACGTTTGCTTACGTGCCTGCACCTCGCTGCATTTTCCGCTCTGTCATGCGTAATTCTACGAATTTAATATTGAAGTATACTAAAGTGTTATACCATGCTATAATATATATATACATAATTTATTATATTATATATAATATATATATAATATATAGGTTAAGGACACGAGGTGGCTTGGGAGTATCCAGTATAGATTCGTGTCGGTCGGTAAGCGAACGCGTGCGGCCAACGTGTACGTGCGCCTGTGTCAACGAGAGAGTCTTCGCTAACGAGGCCTAGGATGCGACTTTAGGAGCAACTAAATGGGCATCACCGCTATAGTCGCCAAGCCACTTCCATTATATTTTTCATTTTTTTACTCATTGGTCCCTTCGTCCTCCGCCCTCGTAGAAGCAGGAATGAAAAGATTTACAACATTTACCTCGAGTGTATGGCACAGACTACGAAGAGCACCTTCTTCGCGCTGCGCAGGAGTCGATGGACTCCAGCTATGGGAAGTCATACCGTGGCGCGCCGAAGCTCTCGGAATGCGGCTAATCGACCTTTTCCACTTTTCGACCTCAATGGAGACTCGCGCGTTTCCCTCTCCTTTCCATCCTCCATGAACAAGCTTCCCGTCCGTTTCTTTTTTTCTTCCTCTCCCGTCCCTCCGGTTCTCTCCCAATCCTTTTTCATCCGTCCTTAACTTCTTGTTCCTTCAATCTTAGCCGCTCTCCTCCCGCACATCCACGGCTTCGGTATTCCAGTTCCTCTATACATCCCAAAGGGGCAAACTTTCTCGTTGCAACGAACGATGACGCGAAAGCTCGTTAAGACGAAAGTCTCGCAAGAAGTACATCGGAAGAGTGGGAGCGAGTTGCACGGGGAAAGTATGGATGGGCTGGTTCGAGGTGGAGGGCGAGAGTACGGAGAGTGAGACGGGCCGGGTCTCGCGCTTCGCGAAGGATAGTCGGGAGTTTGTCGGTAAAGATAAATGATCGGGGTGAGGCCGGAAGAGGAGTTAACGAGTGAGCCCGAGTCTTTCACTGAACTACGAAGACCTCTTTGCCCCGTTACAAAAATAACGCAATAAAAATACAACCCCCGGAGCACACCCGCTTGGCTTCCGTTTAACCTTAACAAATAATCATGCTTGTTCGATGCGACACGTGTAGTGCACCGGCGGCAATGATTAATTAGTCCGCACACGGTGCACACCGTTCGATCTCTCGATTCAGGATTGATCGCTGCGGGCCTTGAATTATTCTTCGTTCTTGTGCAATACCTCTTCTTCGTAAAGAAATCATCTGAATGACAGAATAACTGTAAGGCCGTATAAATGGTTCATCTCCGTCGTCTGCGATAAATGCGATTGGATTATAGATAGATGGATTCGTTTATAACGTGTTCTGATGCATAAATCCCCTAAAAACACCGTGCATCAAGGTACAAACAATCCTTACAACCCAAAAAGACATATGATTAAAAAAATAAAATATAAAGAGTATAATAGAATAAAAATACGCAGAAACAATATAATGAAAAATAAGATATATAACAAGAATACACAAACAAAAAATGAGAAATAAGAAAATTTAAAGTGCGTAAAAACAAGACACATTTCCAAGAAAATATAAGAATACGCAAAAAAAAAAATTCAATAAAAAAAAATAAAACATCGATAATTCTGGAAAGTATAGGCATATGTGAAAACAACGTGAAGTATCGGGGAAAAAGATAATTAGTGGGTATAACCAACTACGTGGTCAAACATCCAGTCGTCGGTTTATTTTATTGGGCCAACAAATTAGTTGATGGGTCAACTAATTATTTTTCTCGGTGTCGACGTTGCTATTCACGCCCATTCGATATCCAATTAATTATTGAGCGTTTGTTTTGCATGTCGCTCGGTGTAACGCTCTCTATTACTCGCAGTATTTGTTGTAGCCACCCTTTGCCGCCTCGTCACTGTCGCCACAGGTGCGAAAAGTCACAAGGGAGAAGGAGGTGGGGCTGCACTCAGACACCACGCTACTGAATACCGACGGCGACTTTCCGTCAGCTTTGAACTTCGACTCGCGCGCGATAGCTCTGCCGGTGGGGCGTTCGGAAGGAGCAAAGAGGAGGCGACACATCCGTTCAGCAACCGCGGTTTCGTGTCAACGGACGAAAATAGGATCACGCAGCAACAGCCGAGCAATACAGCAGAGTTAGCGCCGACACCTCACTGTACTCTAGGCATGCAGTGTACGCCACTCTGTATGTGTGTGTGTGTGTGTGTGTGTGTGGGTAGATATACTCTGTATACATACCGCGTTTGCCGAAATCTACGTGAAACTAATTAACGCCAGGCGTCGGAGTAACGCGACTGAGTGTCTCATTCGTTTACCCGCTTTCCAACTCCCTCGCTATTTCACTTTCCGCTTAACTTAGGATCGATAAACAACCCGATGCGTCGCCACGTTTCTCATCTGCCTATGAGATGAGGCACGTCGCGTACCGCGACTCGTAGTTGGACGGCATAAGAGACAGATCGGCAGTGCGAAAGCTCGTACACTGAGTTAAGGATTCAGTAAATATCACTCTATCGCTGGAAAGATATTGCATATAGCGGTCGGAAACTGGGGCGCCACCTATGGTAGGAATCACCGGTTTATAAGAACTTTTCTTAGACGTTACGGTGAAAATCACTGGAAAATCTCAGATTTTACACCACAGGTAGCGGAAGAGTCAGCGCCGACACCTCACTGGACTCTAGGCATGCAGTGTAAGCCACTCTGTGTGTGTAGATGTACTCTGTAAACATACCGCGTTTGCCCAAATCTACGTGAAAGTAATTAACGCCAGGCGTTGGAGTAACGCGACCGAGTGTCTCATTCGTTTACCCGATTTCCAACTCCCTCACTATTCCACTTTCCCCGAATATCATCGATAAAATTAATGGCAAACGAGTTTGTCATTTATTTAACAAAATAATTTTTCCGCAATTTCATATTCCGATTTTAAGAATTTATTTTTTTACTGTGCATGGTAATTTTTCTTAGATGATCGCCAATTTTTACTGGATCCTTCTCTCACTGTGCCCAAATCGGGTTTGTTCGGGCTGGTGTTGTCTGCACCGGTAAGAGACTGGCCGGTATCTTGCGCCTGGCGCCGTCCCGCGCCAATGCTGGGATGTAACAGTTAGCCAAACTGACCCCATCCACGTTGCACGAGTTTTTGCGACACAAGTATTTGTCTTACTACGGATGCGTATACTCGAACCAGAATGCAATTACCACGTTTCAAAGTGAACCCACTGCTTTACCGGAACTCTGTCCGGTGCTCGCTCATCGCCGCGTCGTATCTGACCCTGCGCGATATTCCTTTGGGGACGGGCTCGCGGACTGCAGACATCGTTCGACATCCAGCAATTCGATCGGCGGACGGAGACGTGGGACGCGAGGAAACTTCATTTCACCGGGACAACCAAGTCTTCCACGAGAAAACGAGGGAATCGATATGGCGGTCTCAATTTCTCGAAGGGTCATCCCCAGGGCAACGTGATTTCTTACGCTTAGAAAATAACTATCGTTCCTCGGGACTTGAATATCGTGCGAAAAACAAATAAACGTCCGACTGTGTAAAAGAAATAACGTGAAGAACCAACCAAGAAGGACGGATTATTTAATTCCAAATTCAACACCAAAACTACATTTTATACGTAGAAGACAGCAAATTTTGCTGCGAACCGAAGTCCCTTTGAATAGTTATTGTTTTCAGACGGCGCAGACCTACAAACGGACAGACAAAAACGGGAAACTGACGATTCTGCACTCCAGGACATGTAAATGTTTTGAGCCCAACTCTGACAATCCACTGTTTTTGTGTCGTAATTTTTTTTTTGTATTGTAATCTACATTACAATACTTTCTCTCCTTACATACCTCGTATGTGATGAAAAAGTAAAAGTGAATGATCGAGCCACGCAAGTTATGACGGTCCATGGATTACGCAGGAACGATTAACCCCAGAGCTATTATTCACCGAGGGGCGGGAGGGGGGGAAGGGGAGGGGTAAAAGGGTTAATATCAAGTTCTATATTACTCCCCACGAAGAGCCGGAAAAAATCTCGCTAAATCATACATAACGGAGAGTGAAACGGGGAAAGGGTGTGAAGGGGTGGATGACGTACGGAGAGTGCTCGGTAGCGTTCATTGGAAGGGGTAGAGTAACCTAGCTCTCCCCCGAGCTAAAATCGTTGGTAATTCCATTGTTGCGGATTTACATGGGCAACCCAACCGCTCCAGCGAGGATCCCTTTGTTTTTCCATTTTTTTTTATATACAAAACTCCATAACTCAATATTGTCGACAATGCAGGGTATTTGCCGAGCCGAGAGGAAAGAGGGTTTAGACGAGGGGTGAGGAAAAAGGTAATAAAATTCGCCGAATCGATTACACATGGAATGTTATGTACACACGAACGGTAGCGCCGCACCGGAAGGGAGGGGTATGAGCGAATGACGATATTGTTTGGGAGATTTAATAATAAAGTCCGAGCGCGTGTATCGGCGGACCGTTGTGTGTTAGCCGTATGTGAGAGTAACTTCATTCTCGTCGGACCCGATAATACACGGGGTTAATGCGTGAATTGAACAGGCGAACCTACCGAAATAGAAATATATTGTAATAATAATCTACACGCTAGATATTCAACGTGAACTCCCATGTCGCATTGGTGGATGTTTGAGGTTCTCGACACGGTGCCTTGTGTCTTTTTGGCAAGGATCTTGTCGCGGTTGTCATTTGCACATATACTATATACTATATGGTTCTGTCTGTAGAATGTAATGTGCTTTATTTTCAGCAAAAAAATCATGTCGAGTGCAGTAACACGAACATGCTGTGACATGTAGTTTTGAGAAATTCACGTTCAAAGCTCTCGCTTACGTTTGCCTGCACCTCGCTGCATTTTCCGCTCTCCCATGCGTAATTTTACGAATTTGATATTAAAGTATACTAAGGTGTACGTTATGCAAAAAAAAAAAAATCAATTTTTCCAATATTTCAAACCTCCCTAAATAATAAAGTTTTGAATATTAAAATGAAGGTCGATGAGACCAAGAAGAATTCTTGACCATCTCGGGTCAGAAATTTTCTGAGATTTCCCTTCAGCAGTACAGGAGAGTGGAGCCTGTGAGTTTTTGTTTTCGTACGCAGAATGCTTTGTTCCTGTCATGCGGTATTCCGGGAATACCGGCGGACTGAACCACTAAGTGAAGTTGTCATGTAGTGATGTTTGAGTACTGATATTTCCCAGCGACGACACCCGACAAATGTAATTAATTTCGCTGCCAATAAACATGCAGGACACTATCCGTGATATCGGACGGTGCAGTTAATTGAGTCGACGAACCCGTGCGTAGAAAGCCGATCTGACTGATGTTCGCGTATATTTGCCATTTGTATATTTACGGGAGAAAATATGTGTACCAGGCACAGACGAGCCAACCGTTCACCGAGCGTTTTAATAACCTCGAAGGATCAAACGCTAGAAGCACGAGAAACTGCACATATAAGTCTAGCAGGATACGGAATCCACCGGTCATGAAAAACCTGGAAATGCCCGATATTTCAGGGAGTTAAAAAATAGTTGGAGAAGCCAAGCAAATGTCAGAGAATTTGAAAATGGTCGGGGAAATATTAGAGAATTAAAAATGGTCGGGGAAATATTAGAGAATTAAAAATGGTCGGGGAAATATTAGAGAATTAAAAATGGTTGGGGAAATCGCGGAAAATCAGGGAATTAAAAGTTGTTAGGGACAGAAAGTGCGAGTCGAGGAATTTTACGACTAGTTGCAGATAAGTCAACGAACACATTTTTGCACCAACCTTCCACGAAGCTCCCGAAGTTTTCATTCACCCCACGGCGCTCCTCCATTTATTTTGGTATTGTTTGCCAGCAAGTTTCGGTGTTGAGTTTCGCGAAAAGCTTTTTTTTCAACCGAACGAGTACTCTCCTCTATTCCTCTCCCTAGCTGTGTCATATTTGCTTTTTTTATTATCCGTCTTATCCTGCCTGTTGGTGCTAGGCCAGCGGCATCGCGCGGCCGGTGGCGTTTATCTCCTGGGCGACGTTGAGACGTTACCTTCCCCGAGACTTCTGGGCGCCTGCCTTAGCGGAGCCTCCTCCAACACTGCAGTCTATAAATCGCTGTCGAGGAGTCTCACTGTTCCTCCCTCCCGAGCTCTATCACTCCGCTAGTTCGACTCGCGCGTCATTAATATCAAAGTTGGTCCGCGACGGCTGTGCAGGAATTCTCCGGACTCTTCCGTGAGCCGACAGACAAAACACTCCCGACGTTGCAGCCCGACCGGATAAATGGAGGCGTGTTTCGCACCCTCGTGACGCCTCGGAACTCCTTCGCGTCTCGGACGTTGCAGCGAATGACGAGACGGCCTTGTCTTATTTCTCTGCCGTCGCCGCTTTTATAATTAACGATACGTCAACGAGAATTATCCTAAACGGTGGCTGATCGATTGTTTACTGATGTCGACTGCAAAAGTAACAAGGATCGATTGTGAAAACTTTGCGGTCTTGCGTGGAAACTTGTCCTCTTGTTTGTCGTTATGCGAACATTATTTTTACTTCCTCTTCACATGGGAAGCATGCAAGAAGAGGAAGAATTATTGTAATGCAAAGAACAAAAATTGGTTGTCAGATTATGGTCAAGAATCATGTTTTGCGTGTCCCGGAATACAAAAAAAAGAGTCTTTCCATTTCTGTCCGTCCCGTCCGAAAACATAATAACTTTTCGACGAAACTCCGAATCATATCGAAATTTGTATCTACATTGTATCTACATATAAAATGCAAGTTTTGGTATTAAATTCCGAATTCATTCATCCACACTTCCGTCAAGTTGTCTCAACTGCAACAAAAAAAAAAATTATAAAAAATCGTAAGAAAAAAACGCTGATAAAAGTTTTGGCCGCAGGCAGGTTTGCACCCAAATTGCCATCAAAAGTTAGCGTTACATTACGGTAAGCCAAACCATCGGTTCCACAGACCGTGCGTCAACCGAAATATGCGTTTAATTTCTTGTCTTCAATAAAAACGAAAAAAAAAATGGTGATAAGGATTCAATCAGTTAAAGGTCAGCAAATTTCCTTAGCCCTTTTCAGCGAATACCAAGTGCACCGTACAAAGATGTAGCTCGACCAAATGCCGATACCCGATAGTCGGCCTCAAAGGTCCGAAATCGCAACACGTTGTACGACGTACAGGAGTTAATATACATGTGTATTAACTCCTACACACGTACGTGTGTATATATTCGATGCGAGAGCTATTTGGCCGCATCAATCTATCGTCGCTCTATCTCTGCGGGTTCTCCTTGTCCTCTCCATTCACCGCATCTGTCGGCATTGGCCCGGTGGCTTTCGTACGTCGCGCTCGATTCATCTCCATTCCGGTGCCAGTAACGTCTGCGTGCATCCGGAGAACTGGCTTGGGTACCGCCTGCACCCCCCCCCCCCCCCCCCCCCCACCCCCGCCCCCCATTGTCATGCAGATTGCCGCCGCGTGCCCCTTCTGCCGCCGCAGCTTCTATAGTTCAGATTATATCTGCTTAGATGTTCGCGAGTGTACGGGACGGAGAGCGAAGGCTAGTGAGTGCAATCCGATGCTGGCCCTGATAATCCAACCGAATAACTGAACGTCGAAAGCGCGGGGAGGTAGAGAGTGAGGCGAAGACGTACGGTGATTTGCGGAGGAACACGTGTCTGACAGGATGTCGATCAGTATCACTGAAAATCCGTTCCTCTCGTATCGGCTCAATCCAAAGCCGATTATCTCGTAAGTGTTCGCGTTAAGCTACACAATTTGTCGGTACATCAATCGATTACGGGCTTCAGTTAACATCGAGTCAATTAACGAATAACAATTCGACGATTAAACAATCGAAAACCAATTATACATAAATCGTTTTTTTTTTTTTTTTTTTTTTTTTTCCGACGCTTAACGAGTAAACGGAAAGATTAATGGTGCATACACGTGAGGAATAGGGTGGGTACTTCGCGTGCGGAGGAGAGTTAGACGGAGCGTCGATTCGTATCACCGGAAAGCTCCCTCACTCATTCTCTCCTCTCCCGAGGGAGAGCGGGAGGAACGGGGCACAGAGTTTTCCGAGGCCGTCGCTCACGAGTGGCGCACACGGTGGAGCGGAGAAAAATGACGATGGTTCTCGTCGAATCCCGGAAATCCTCTCCGTCGAGAATCGCGATGGATCGCGTAACGCGATCGGGATCCAGCGGGAGGCTTCAATTTGCTCGCCCACTCTCCCAGTCCTTCGGCGAGCTTGTTACTTCACCATTTCTCGACAAAAATTGTATTTTTGAAAATTAATTTTTTGGAATTTTTTCGTTAATGTAGTCGGTTGGTAAATATGCCACTTGAAAACAATGGCGAAGGATTTAATTCGATATATCGAAATTTAAAAAAAAAAATTCGTCCATATTGAAAGTGGAAAAATGAGAAGGTACCCTTATCGGTAAATAATCGATAAACATAAAACTTAAACCGCCATTTTTCTATCGAGTAAGATGTAAACATCATTTACTTGTCGTGTCAAATAACTTGAGATAACATTATCATCAATTTATTTATCATTTTACAAAAACTGCAAAAAAAAATGTGTACGTTGAACAATTTTTTTTTAAATCCACGAACGTCTTTCTTCTATTCGTGTTCATTTTGCAAAAAATATTTGCAAGATTGACCAATTTTTGAAAAATTAGCCGAACAGTTGTTGTCGTTTGTGGACAAGAAACGTTGGTAAGTAGTAATTTTTTTATTGCGTAGAAATCCATTTCGAATGAAAATGACGTCTCGGGATGTTCAGAAATCGGTCTGACGGCTGCAAAATTACGGTTATGTTACATCCCCGATCCAAACTTCTTTTCGTCACTTATAGGTGACGAGAAGTCGCGCTCAGGGAGAAACGCAGGGATCAGACAGTTTCCCGTCGAGGGTGGGAGATGAAAGAGGGCGAAAGGAAGAAGGACGTGCCGGGGAAGGGGGGGGCTTTCGGTCCGTCGCTTCCGGTATCCACTGGGATTCCGTTAGTCCCGTGCTAGCTCACCGAGCAACTGACCGGAAACGGTCCGGATTGAGGATCCTGGGGAGAACCGGCTATCCTACACAGGGGGATGAACGAGAACGCCGGATCGGGGAGGAAGAGAGAGGCATCGAGCCGGCCAGAGAGCCGTTTCGGCTCATGTTCGTAGTACCAACGTACCAGTAACGTAATCTCCGTTCCTCCCCGTCTGTCCTCGTATACGTGACCGGTCTTCACCCTTTCTCTTCACCATTTCTTCCGCACGAAACAGGGTTTCGCTCAGCGCCCGTTCTTTTCATTCATTTTCGCGCTATATCGCACACGGAGTTAACTGGACAACGGTACGTCGAATGTGTATCTCGTGTGTTTTCTTCACTTTCGACCCCTACAATGTCCCCGCACTGTGTGGCAGCGTTGGAGGATACATTTCTTTTTTTCCGAGTGATCCATGCTCTGTGCAGATTCCGATGTTTCGTTGATCGTTTGATTACCGGTGTTGTCGATACAAAATGTCATTTTCCAATAATCTTTGGATGGCGGTCGATGATGGTGCGTGGGGCAAAACGGGTTTGAAGATCCGGATGCATCGTTGGAACAAAACGAAGCAAAACGGCACAGCGGGGTAAAACGGGATTACGAGACAAAGTGCCGTTTTCCAATAACCTTCGGACGGCGGTCGATGATGGTGCGCGGGGCAAAACGGGTATGAAAATCCGGATGCATCGTCGGGACAACAATGGGGCACCAAAAAATGATTGGAAAATCGAATTTTGCCCTCACCGTCCCGTTTTACCCCGCTGTGCCATTCTTGCACCGGTCTCCCTACAATTCATTCGGATCTTACAAAACATGTTCCAAAATTCATATAATTCCCGAGCGATTGACGTAACAGCAGCGAGTGTTTTCGACACGGTTGTAAATCGACGGCGGCGACGAGTCAACGCACAACCGGAAACACGACAATATATATCTATGGTGATCGGAAGAGGCCCGCCGCATCGGGATAAATTCCACCGTTCGCAGATTAACTGCACAACCGGCCGCGTGTACGCAGTGCTATATAGTATTGCGACGGAGTTTGGGAGCGGACGACACGCGTGCGTGGCCACGTGAAATGCCGCCGGTGGCCAGGAAGCGCTCGTCGATGAATGATTCATGAGGCCGGAAGACGTGCGCCGGGCACGCACGAGACCACGCCAGCAATGTCGGCTCCTTGTGATCTCCGAACTCGAAGTGGAGGCCGCCATAGCCACACCGAAAGCCGCGATCGGGCATGCGATATCTACGCGCTGCGAGCCAGGCGTTTCACTTTGCTGCACGCGCGCATGCGGACGGGGGAAAGAAAAAAAAAAAAAAACCACTAGCATCACGTCGAATCGTGTTCGCCACTGGCTGAATCGCAATGATTTTATCGCATGCGGGATAAAGCGACTGAGTCGGGATGAAACGAGGAGGAAGTTGCGTTGCGAGTGTTGGATTCGAAACACATTTTTTTGCAACTCGTAAGGCGCGGCGCGGCGTGACGGATGGCAAAAAATGACTTTGTCATCTGCTAACTCGATCGCTTCAGGAGAGCGACACGGGGCTCTTCGGAGACAAGCGAACCAACGGCACGAAATAGTAACTCGATCGCTCTGCTGTAATTGTATTGGTAGGGAAGTTATGGCCTACCAAATTGATTAAAAAATATTTACATATTATATTATATTATTATATTAGCTCGTTATATGGACTGTGGAATTTAAAAGCCGGAAATGTGGATTTGGGATTGAAAATATGAGTTTTTTTTTTCGTACACGAAAATCCACAGAATAGTACGAGAATAGTCTGATAGGGAAATAGTTATTAGGACTTAGAAGGGAAGCGCCTGAAGAGATTCAGAATGGACACTTAAAATGTGCATTTAGCCCGAAATGTCGAAGACCCTTGAAAGCAGATTGATTACAGTTTTCGTTACCAACCGATCCGCCTCAAATGGCCTTGAGGCAGTATCTTTCGTTTGAAAATTGCATGAGAAAAAGAACGCGAGAAAACGGCCTGCGATTGGTTAAGGAAGGATGAGTGCGTTGGGTAAAACGGCGTATTGGTTATATACGGAAAAGGGAGAACGGAAAAAGGAGAGCGTGAAGCCAACAGGAGTGTGTGTTCGATAGTCCCCACAGGACTATCGAGCTACACGCTACGTGCCCAACCTACACAAGCTCATCGGACGCGAGTGTATCGCGTACACATGCAAACAGCTGGGTGTGCAAGTTGGGCCGGAGCTGGCCGGCAGACGGCGCTGATGGAATGCACGTACACGGCAACACACGCTCAACCGGAAGCTCCGCGTAAGTAACGCGCACAGCGAACACGGTAGGGCGTGAAGAAAATTCAAGGGAGCATTCAGACCCTTCGCCCTTTCCGATCTCGCTGCGTCCGTTCGCCTCTCCCCCTCACTCGTCGTCCCCTTGATTCCCGGCCGGCGCATCGAAACGCCAATCCCAGTCGGCCCAGAAAGCCAAGAAAAGAAAAACAAGACACAAACCCAGCGGCGACTCCGCGGAATTTATTCCAATTTCCGAGACGCGGAAAGACAATCCTCCCCCTCTCGCCACACACTTCGGAAAGTTGTGGGACTTCCGTAGCCGTTTCCACCGCCGTCGTCGTCTCGCCGAAAAGTTCACTCCATTACAAATGCAAACCTCCGACTAAAAAACAGACCTTCCTCCGGGAGGAAAAGCAAAGGGAGGAGTTTCGAGTCCGTCGTCGCAGCGATGATTATTCGGGATTACCAATTTACAACCGACGTCTCTATTGTCATCCGGTTCGTGGCAAGAACGTCGGTCTCGGCCTCGGCCGTACGGTGGAGCGCAAATTTGTCGGGTAATCCGATCTTCCGTTCGTCGGCACACCGGAACCCATTAGCAGAGGCGGGCGCGAGTACGGCGGAAAGGGACGGATTCGTGAGGGCGTACAAGGGCTCGACCTGCGCGTCCCCCTGCGGACCCGCGTCGTGCGACGTAAGGGAGAACTTGTATTCGGAACGAGGGCCAGGGTCCGGTGTGTATCCATACCGGTCGGGTATTAGCGCGAGGCGGTAGCGACGAGAGTCTATTTACAACCGACCAGTTTCAATTTTCACGTAACAGAGGATTCAGCGAACCCCCTCGTCGGCGCTCGCCGTCGTCCTTTCAATCTTCCCCGCAGTCAACCCTCTTCGACACACGAGCCGATGTCGCACACGCGTCGCTGTCGCGGCCACGTTCAACCCGTTCCTACGACACGCGCTCACCTTCGTGACTCGCGAGTGCCGAACAACAACCTCCCTTGGTGAAGCAACGTCGATAGTTAAAACAATGGCGCGCGACGTTTAGGGAGAAACTTTTACGGTGTGTAACAGTATAGTTTGTAGGATGGTAAGGTTCTCGTTAGTTCGAACGTGCAACACGTTCGGGAAGCCGAGCGCTTCTCGTTGGCGGTGGAAAGACGCGGCTCGCAGACGATTAATTAAAGGGGTCGGTTCATCCGATAGGGATGACAGGAGAACTGAACAGGCGCGGGGATAACATATACCGAAGAGCGAGGTAGCGGGGAAACTCTCGAGGATTACTACTCCCGATCGCTCCTCTCGTCGTGGCTGTTGTTGTTGTTATCGTTGTTGTTGCTTCCGCGCTTCCGCGCTGCCGTCGGGGAATTAGTAATTGTCGTCGCGAGAATGAGACAGTTTGGCGGATCGCGAGGCGACGCACACGCTGCATGCAGAAGAGGATACGTGTGGGATTGATAATGGCGCTGAAAGTTGCGGCCGTAACGGTGGAATCGCGGATACAATGGACGCGGTTGGAGCGAGATCGAAATCGCCGTTTTAGAGGCAATCGTGCTGTGAGGCAAACTCACTCGGTAAAAGGCCGTGCAGCGTTTTACGGAAAAGACTAACAAGGCGAACCGTGGAAAGTTTCGTTTGATGTAAACCTACGTTCGCCCGTTTCGGCGTTTCGAAGGTGAAACAAAACGCTTACTCGCCTTCTTCGTTTTACGTTTCGGCCATGAGGGTGTTGGCGCTCTTGAGAAAATTTATTTTCTATAGCCATCGAATCATGTTTGCTCAACCAAATCGTTTGATAGAAAAACATTTGAAATCATTACAATAAAAAAATGTCAATTTGTACTAGATATTCATAGCAATAATCCTGAATAATCATCAAATTCTCACCATCTCTTTTATTCTCTACTATTAGCTATCATTCTCTAGTATTTTTCATAAGAAGAATAACAAACGCGTTATCAAGCTCTGTAAGTCATGGCAACTGCTGGTAAAAATCGAATTCTCGAGTCGACAATGTGTGATTGCACTGGATTTGATTCCGAGAAAGAGCCGCGCAATGCAATTACAGAGCTGGACCGGGAACCAGCGCTATAATTGACAATTTACAAATATAACATAACAATTGATCAATATAACATATAAATATATATATGAATAAATGACAATTGAAAGCGCGGGACTAAATACTCCAAGATTGTTAATCCGTCACACTAGTCTTGCAAACAATTGTTTCCGCGAAAAGTACATTGCAATTGCTGGAAGCTTCACTATTTGCTGTCCTGACTACGCCCAACTTCCAATGGTGTACTGTAATATTGGTTACGACAAGAACAACAGCGAAGACAACCGGCGCAATGTGGCAAGGACAGAGCCGGTGGAACAATGACAACCCACATAGAATCGAAGAGGAACTCCGCGCAGCACGACATGCTCGCGCAAATTTGGTTTCAACGTTTTAGTCTCGCATGCATGTAATTAACCGATGGAGACTTAACGCACAAGTGCGCTCTACACAGAGTACGGAACGAACTCTCTAGAAAATGAGGAGAGAACTGAAAAAGGAGAAAAAGGAACGAGCAAACAATTACGTCGAGACGTAAGTAACGAGCATTCGCTTCTCGGAATTCTGTAGCCTGTGTACATTCTCGTTGGCTGGTCTGCAGGTCTCATTGAAAATAAGGAAAAAAAATGGAGACTGATGAAAAACATCGTTGAAAGCGCGTGGAATGAAAAGCGAGGATAATCACGGCACTAAGTTGCCGACAGTGTCTTGCCTACTTTGTTCCTCCAACGTGAAGGATTCACTTTCAATTGGGCAAACGATGGAAAGATTCGCTGAATTCCAAACGCTCTTTTTTATTTCAATAACCCGAGAATTTTTTTACCAGTCAAATTGTTTTTCTACTAAATTTGATAATCTTGAAAATCTTATATTAGCTATGTCGTTTCATTTAACCATTTGAGAATTTAATATTAGCCAAATGCTAATTAGCTAACTGTCCCATTATTATAATTCCAGAATTTTATATTACACAAATCGCTATCAGTTTCTTTATTATATATTATTTCTCACGCACAAAAAAAAATTACCTTTAGTGCATTCGCCAGGGCTTCGTCTCAGGAGCCATACAGGAGGGCTGCGTGAAGCAATAACTTTGTGCCTTTTCCACCCCTCGGTCGCATCGGTCGATCGATCCTGAGGATGAATTCATATCGAGCATCAAGATGGATTGCCACACTGGAGAAGAATAGGGCTGGACGGTCACGAGGTTATCCGTATATTTTTCGAGCCGACGATAAAGTTTGAATTGCACACGAGGGACGAGGATGGAAAAAAATGGGAAAAAGTTGTACCCTAAAAATTTTTTAATCGAAAAACCTCAAAAACAGATCCAATGATCTGCTAACGAATCTGGAAAAATCGCCCCTTTTACCCTAATATTTTCCTTGATTAGCAATTATAGGGCAAAAGTTGATCATTCCATGTTGAAACAGATCGCTATATTCGCCACTTTATCCTATTTAAGTTTTGTACATTGCAAACTCACTTTGACAGAATTGTCGACCAACGAAATTCGTTTACTCTCCCTCTCGATACTATAAAATACTGTATTGATACTCCGTTGCGGGTTTGCCTCTGGTCTCTTCCGCGATATTCTTAAGAACAAGAAAGGAATTGGAAAAGGCGTCTGCCGCCGGCTACGAAAAGCGCGGCCGGTCCTTGAAATATACAGAGGATCCCTATAAAGTACGGCCACGGAGTTTTTTTCAATTGCCCGATGCTCCTGACTTTATGGGATGGGAACAGGAGGATGGAGAGGGATGAGCGCGCAGTAAGCACGTCCCTCGACGCTTACTTCGTCGGTGGCTCGGTCCGCGAGACCCTCGAGTTGTCCGCAGTTTGAACTGGAAATCCCATAAAAAGTCTATCGTAGATTGGACCCGCCACTGTCAACCCTACACTGCCGCATTAGTCTCAACATTCGGTACGCAAAATAAAACACGATTGCATTAACAGAGAAAAATAGATGGGATACAATCGTAACGAAAGGGACAAGGTCCGTTCAATTATTGTTATCAAATAATAATAAAAATAATAATAATAATAATAATCCCGATTAGCGCCTAAATGAATAAGACATGAACATGGCCATATTCACCACTTTGACTCTAGCAACACTTTTGCAATATTTCTCTTGTATATCGTAGTAATAAATGTATTTATTGACATTGATGTTTACAATAATTTACGAACGATATACAATACATATCATATCAATGGGCCATCAACCGAGGTCCTTCAGCCCGCCTTACACATATGTTGGGCAACTGTGGGTTTGTTTGATTGTTTGTCTATGTCTATGTTTAAGTTAGATCGGCTGTAATTAAGGTCAGGTCCATGTTAGGTTAACTTTATGAAACATTAGTTCAGGTTATGTTAATTTGCGTCACGACCGGTTAGGTTGTAGGTACACGTGCGGGAAACAAATACCGTGAACAAATATGTCAAATAAAAACTGCACTTGTTGAGTTAACTTTATGAAACATTAGTTCAGGTTATGTTAATCTGCGTCACGACCGGTTAGGTTACAGATACACGTGCGGGAAATGAATACCGTGAATAAATATGTCAAACAAAAACTGCAACGCGTATGCGGTTGGAAGGTGGAACAATTTCTTCGCTCGACATTGTCGAGGCAATCGCGCTTATTTAGCCCGGATGTACCACTCTTAACGAGAGGGTGGCTTCCACCGCCTCAGCGAGGTTAGTTATATTGAAACGAAATAGCCGCAGTGATTACAGTTTCGACAAAGTTTTTGCATTATTTCGCCGTGGGCTTTCGCCGGTCCCCCGCTCGACGCCGACACCGCACACGCCTCTTCGCAGTGGTTCAGCGTGGGTAACTGCGAGCAGAGGGCCAAAAGTTTTCGAACAACTCGGGCCTCTTGCAACTGCATTGTCTCTCTTCTCGCGTCGGAACTCCCGACGCCTCTTTTGTCGCGGCCTGTTCATTTGCATTAATTCTCCGCGCTTCTTGTCGCTATTTCGAAGCGCTGTTCTCGCTCCGTCGTTCGCGGCATCCTAAGATTCCGGTTCTGGCTTTCCGATTTCCTTGTATCAATCGGTGGAGCCAAACAGGATGAGTGCAACGCGACTCCTTTGATCACCTCATTGGCTTCGAATAACCAACCAGCTAGCTAGCAAAACAGCCGATGAAAACAAAACAATCATGTTTCAAAATCTCACATCCAAACCGGAAGTTACGTCACACGGGACGTCATTTCCGTGACGTTACCTTTCGATTGAAAACAGATTTTGAAGTGACATTTTCTTGTTTCACGTCACTTCCGGTCGAAAACTGAGATTTTCAGACGAGAAGTGACACTTTCACGTGTGACGTCACGTTCGGTCAAAACGATGTCGCCCAAGTTGGAACAGTGTGTTGACGATAAGAATTGAAGAACGGCTGCGCGCTTTTTTACTCAACAATGGAGACTTGACCTAGTCATTTATACTCAGAAAAAAAAATTGTTGGAATAACCAAGGTGCGTTCAAAGGCGTCGTTTAGTTGGTACAATAAAATGTTTTGTTTGAATCGAAATATTTTGAAGGGACTGATCGAAAGGGAATAATCGTTCAACAAAAGAATGATTCAGTTGTACCAACCAAACAGCAGCATTGAACGTACGTGACCGCGAATTTGGTTAATCCAACATTTTTTTTTTTTTCTCAGTGTAGCAAAAAGCGGAACAGTCAACGCAGCTTCGATTTAGGTCGTCGAAACATCGTTTCGTTGCAACTTAGGGGCCGGCCCAAGGTATAGACGACGTTTCCCTGCGGATCAGAGGGCGCTACGAAAAACGAAACGCCGTAAAAGTTAAAGAATTAGGACAGAGGGACGGAGTAGAAACACGATGTGACTGCGAATGGCAGAAGACCGAAGAGTAAGTTTTCAGCCTCGGTTACAGCGGTCCGTAGAATCCCCGGCAGTCGCGATATAATGCCTCACCTCAGCTACGGCAGCGTTTGCGCGATGTTCATAGTGCCCATCCGTTTAAAGTTTCGTTTGCCGAAGCAGTTGTCGCAGTTTCCCTCTTTCTATACAACTGTACCTCTTTCTATACGCGCCTTTCGCAATCTCTGCGGGAAAAGTTCCCTTGGCGACCTCGAGACTCGAGACTACAGGCGTCCCGAGTGGCCGAGGAAAACTGCGGAGGGAATAAATTTTCCTACTTAGCGATCTTCCAGGACTGCGCTAGCCTCTCCACCGCCACCGGCACTTGTTTCTGTAGCACTGGATATTAAAGACGGATACATTTTTATGTGGTTTCGTAAAAACAAATATGCTGCTATAAAAGATCCAAAGTGCAAAGAGCGTTTGTTGTCTGTCACTCGCAATCTCGTCTCGCCACTTCAAAAATTTAAGTAGTCAGTCTGTATTTATTAACAATACATACGATGCGTTGATGATCGGTACCATTTTTTTTTTTTTTACGTTTATACATTAATATATTTCTAATATCGAATCTAATTGCATTCATGTATTGTCAACGGGCCATCGACCGAAGTCCTTCAGCCCGAAAAATTTAATTTATATGGATTCGTATAATATCGACTATTGATTAGATAATTCGAAAGTTCCTGAAAAATTAAGAAGTTAATGTACCTAAGAATTTTTTGAACGACCAATATTTTCTGAGATATACTGACATAAAAAAAAACCTAAATCCTGAACTGTGCGCTTTAAAAATCTTTTAAAAAAAATAACAGATGCCCCTCAAGAAGTCCTACAAACCAGCCATTTAAAAAAAAAAAAAGCATTCGAGAGTTGATAAATAATGTCTAATATTCTATAATCCCGGAATACAAACAAAGAAAGAGAAACCGTACTGTTCTCACGTATCGACATAGCGAGAGCGAAAAACCCGAAAATATATTCGTCTCGAGAGTTGAAATAGCTTATGCGCGTCACGCTTTCTTGCGCCCTCGCGCCCTTGACGCGCGCCAGTTCGCGAAAAGAATCGAGAACGATGGAAGAAACAGAAAGGAAAACCCGAGGTCGAACACACTGAGACAAAGATGGGCAGAACAAAAGACGGATATGGCGGGGGAAATTGGGAAGAAAGAACCGAGTTTCTTTGGTTGGCGGCTTTGTTTGATCGAGTCAAGGGAGAACTGTCTGTGACACGAGAGTCGAGGGACTTTTTTCCATCTTTATTCCAACTACACAAATACGCGCCCGCAAGCGCATACGTTCAAAATAAACCTACAGATTCTTCGGATCTTTCAACCGCAGTAGAGAAAGTCCTAACTTCCTTTCGCTTCCAATATTGTAATATAACGTAGGGGAGAGTGGGGCAAAATAGGACAGTGGGGCAAAACGGGCTAACGGGACAAAACCCAATTTTCCAATAACTTTTCTGATGGTGGCGGTGATGGAAGATAGGCAAAACGGCATTTGAAAATCCGGATGTATCATTGGGTCAAAATGGTCCATCCAAAAATTATTATAAAATTGAGTTTTGCCCCCGCTGTCCCGTTTCGCCCCACAGTCCCATTTTACCCCGCACTCCCCCAACTTTTTTCCTACTCGAGCATTGTCTTCTTCTCAATAACCTAAATTCATCAGTTCATCCCTGCTCTCCGGATCCAACCTACCATATTCACCGATTCACGTATTATATATCTCTTCCCGACTCCCCGCGATACCTTCGATTCTTATTTTCCTCTACTCTCCTATACACGTTTATTCCGCATCCGCTGTCCTGGATTGTCAATTTCGCGCATGATCTTCTTTCGCAAGAGGCGGCCCACTCTCCCGCTGTCGACACACGCGAAAGAGAGCCGGAGCATGCGCCAGAGCCAGGGAACAAGAAGATAGAAGAGAAAATAAAATAAATAAAATAGGGAAGAAGACGGGGGAGGAAAAGCGGGCTGGCGGCCCGCGGAGGGGGGCCAGGTGGAATCTCTTTTGTCGAGGTCGAAGAAAGCATTCTCCTCGCGTTTTCGGCTCCGCGGAGAAGTCCGGGGCCGTGCCTCTCGGCGTCGGGGTTGCTCGCCGGGATCCCGTCCTTTCCCTCCCTTATCTTGGCTTCTCCCCGCGACGCTCGTGGGAAATCCGGCGGTTTCCTCCGGCTCCCTCGCTCTCCTTTTTTTTTTCCTCTCTTCCCCTCGGCGTATCTCGCTCTCCCGTCCCGGTTCCCGCGAGCCGGCGAACTCGATTCTTCTGTGCCCGTTTGCCGATCGCTCGTACTCACGTCCCACCGGAAAATTGAACTGCGGGGAAAGGGCACACGGAAGAGCTTCACCCACCTACGAGAAAGCCGGCCCTCTTACTCTCCCTTCGTTCCTTAATATCGGCCCTTATACCTCCCGAAAAGCTTCGGGGCTTGCAGTATGAAAATCTCTCCACACTCTGCGCTCCTCTCGTTCTCCTCGGATTTCTTTATAGCGGTCATCTATATATGTGCGATGGGTACGAACTGCATTACGACACCCACGATCTTTATCGTTGGTGTGGATTTTTATTAACTTCGCGGTTTGGTTTTCTATTAACTGAGACTCCATTCGTATCCACGCACACGTCATTCGGAGACGATGAATACGTGATTATTGAGACACTGTAAGAAAATTTATGAAATTTTAAAACTCGGCATATGAAATTAGAATTTATATACATTGTAATCCTGATAATCTTAATTTAATCTTAAATTAAGATTATATTTGAGTGCACACGGCGCATCTGCGCCGGTTGCACTCAAAAGAAGGCTGGTAAATTCAACTAAATTTGCAGTTACGGGTGGCGGAAGAAGTGTTGATTGGACGACTCAGTTGATTCAATTAAATTTTCGTGCAATCGACTGAGGACTTCCTTTCAATCAACTGAGTACCTCTTTCACCACGCTTGACTCCACATTTAGTTGTTCGAACCAGCCATCCCCTGTGTTTGCTAGTGAGATTCACCCGCTACTAACCCAGGTGATCAGCGCCGACGAAAACGACACGAATGTATTGTAGGGCACGATGCAGAGCCACCTGTGCGTCAATCGTAACACTACGTTCGTGCACTTTCGCAAACTATAATAATCGATTTTCTTAGTTCCTTGCAAGTTTTCAATCAACGTTTGACTGCACACAGAACCGTTCATGTCAAAATCATAATCCTACATGATTTGAGGCAAATGCATAGCATATTAACAATGCCAAGTCAGACCCGAAAAATTGTCTAGTTCCGTCGGTAAAACAGCTACAGCAGGTTTAAAAAAATGAAAAAAAAGCTCCAGCATCCCCTCAACGAGAATACCGTTCTATACATTGGCTGGGAAAATATTCGACGCTTGGGAGAAGATTGCAACGGGGTGTCCGACCGAACGTCGAGGCGTCGAGTCGTTGGCATCTGCAAGTCTGGCCCACTACTACCTTCGAAGTTCATTCAACTTTGGCGAAACTTACTATCTAGCGCCGGCTCGAGGTTACAATCCGACCGTGGGCATTCGGATGTTGGGCCTGTATCGGTCCGGTGTTGGCCCGGTGTTGGACCGTTTCACCACCGGCAAGCCCCACCTGGGCACTAATCTTCAGATGCTATATGCATATCGGCTATACCCACCATAACTCCCGTGCACCATTCGCAAAGTACCCCGGCAAAAGTTGCACCCCCTCAAACCGGCTCATCTCTCCCAACAAGTGCGCGTTTCCAGGGCGCCCTTCGGTGGGCAATCCCGAACATCCGATGTGGTCCCGCTTTCGGAGGGTCGCGCTCACCGCACATCGAAGGGGAATCAGAAAACGAGGATGCTCCCCGCCTCCCCCCGCGCCCCTCTCGTCAACCCGTCCTCCGTCTCGTCCTTCGATTCCAAGTACGTTAATCCGGCAGTGGCAACGGTGGCACGCGCTCTGCACCCGCACTCCACAGGAATTTATTAGCGGATTTTCGGGCGTACTTTGCCTCTCGCTTCGTGCCCAACCCCCCCTTTCGCCCAATACATCTCTCTTGCACTTTCTGGGCCATGGCATTCCTACACTACACGCGCGTATAGCTATACAGGTGAAACGCGTTCTACCCTCCCGCGATCGCAGTATAACGCGGCCACGACGGTTTATCCGAACGCTCGATCTCCCTGACAACGAACCAGCAAACCGGCCCGCCATTCCTGGTCGCGCTGGTAGGGCTGTTGGGGCTGGTTCGGGATCAAGACCGACCCCCCCCCCCCCTTGCCCCCACCCCCCTGGTACAAGTACCTCCTGTTCGTGGAGAACGGGAGCCGAGGGGCGCTGGGGTGGTGTGGGAGATTCGTTGATCTTTCGATGAATAAATTATCCTTTAGTACGAACGCCGTACTGCGGGGACGAAGCGCCACCGAGATTACACAAATTATTCGGCTGCAAGAACTCCGGCGAAATATATTCATTGCAATTTCCTGTCGAAGTGTTCGTCACAATCCGTCCTTACGATCCCATTGTAAAACTCTTCCGATTCGTTATTAACGAGACCCACTTTGCATTTGACTCGAAATGCAAAGTTAAATCGGTCCGATTGAAATGGTCTTAATTTTTTTTTTTTTTTTTTTTTTTTTTTTTAATATTCTTGTTCATCGAGCTCTGTTTCTGTGACACGATCGATCGGTGCTGGCTCGACGACGATGTATGCGCAAACGTTTCGCGTCGTGTGACAGCGCGACGGAGGAAATAATAGCGATAACGGCTGCCGGAACCGTCAAATATGTTGCTCCGCGGAAAGAAGACGAAGGAGAGGGAGACACGTCATTGAGCGGGAAACGGCACGACCGGTCGCGGGGAGCATCGAAAGGCAGCGGAGCGTTCGGCCCTTTTTCCCTCGTTCGCGATTTGTTAAGCCTCCCCTCTCTCCTCTCCGCGGCAGCGCGGCTCCGCACGTTCTCATCCCCCTCGGCGAGTCCGCAGGAGTTATAAATTGCGCGGTGAGAGACGTCCGCGCACGCAACCGCGACTACATATGTACCTATTCGTCGCTGTTGTACCGAAAGTTACAAATGTTTTTTTTTTTTCCCTTCCCTTTCCGTTTCATTCGGACCGCGGAGAAAGATGGATTTATCGTCGAGAATTCTTTCTCATCACGTACAGATTTGCAGGCGCTAAACGTATTTGATGTACGAATGATGCGCCGGATCGTTCCACTTCCCAGTGTAATTCCACCTCGCACTCGTCACGATCACCATCGATTAATTTTCGTACGGCGCACGACCCAGTGAAAAATAATTTCGTAAACTCGGAATGCGAAGTTTCGTAAAAATAAAATGTTGTCAAATAAGTGACAAACTCTTATTTTTCACTTTTGAATATACAAACCTTTCCATTTATTTCCCGAGTTATTGACAATTTTAGTTTGTACTTTTGTTTGCAAAACTAGCGCCCGATCGAAAAATGATTATAGAAAAAATTGTGGAAATTTTCGGACAATAAATTGTTGTAAAAAGTACAAACCTTTTTTTTTCCTGTGTATGTTGGATGCCCACTTACGTGCCCACCCTTCCTTCCCGCGAGAAACTTCCCCCCTCCGAGGCCGTCACGCGCCGAGTGTGCGATGTGCGTACAACAGCAATGATTTCATTCGCAAGTAGCAGGACACACAAAGTGTCGTGATTCGAACAAGGATCGGCGGGGTGGGGAAGAAGGGCGTTGAGAAGGGGGGAGGAAGGGTGGTGGGGGACGTCAATAATAGGGACGTGAAGGGGTGAATAATAGAGATGTGGAGTAGGTTAATAATCGGGACAAGAGGCCAATAATATAGACACGCGAGAGGGGGGCTAAATGGTGCACAGAAGCTAAGACCTTAAAAATAAGAATATAATAGTACATTTCGATACTAGTGCGAAAAGACTTCATCTGACAAGTGTTAATTTGCAGCACGCGCCGAAGGCGAGTTCAAAAAAACGTTTCTCGCACGAGTATCGAACAAAGTTTTATTTCACAAGGTGTAAAAATTGGGGTTTTCGCACCTTTCGCAAAAACCTCCATTTTCGCACCGAGTTAAATAAATTGTAATTGTTTACGATTTCTTCGCATACAGCGCGTCCCGCATTCTCATCCGTCTTCCGTGTGCAGCGCGCGACATAAAACGTTTCCAATGATCGCGCGAGGGAGGCGGCGAGTGATGCGCGGATGTTTACGACCGTCATTCGGTCAAAGGGACATTTGTGTATACGCGTTACAGAGGATTCCCTCGGTGCCTCGTTAACGCGCCAACAGAAGGCTGATTACCCTAGTTGCGTATCGTGACTAGAGCTTTCGCAGTGCAACGCGGAACACACGCCCGTTGCACACCTCTTTTCTCCCCCGCTCGTCTCAGAGCAGTGTGTCAGGTGCGCCGAAAATCTCATTCCCTCTTCTCTCGCCTCTTGCCCCCCACACCCGCTCCGCTTTAATTACCCCCGTGGGAACGCGATCACGCCCGCTAGCTCACGTACTCGCATAACCGATCCCCAATTCACCGTATCGCCGTTTTCAGCGACATCGCTAGCGCATTTCCGATACGGGAATCGCGAATCATAAATTCATAAGTGCGAACCGAATCACGATATAGATACACGCTACGGAGGCAACAAAATGTTTCCGTGCAGTAAATTATAATAATATCCAACTTTAATCGTGTAAAATCCGATGCGATTAAACGTTACGATATTAATTAAAAGAGGACGGGAGAGTGTCGATGAATTGTGTAACGCAATCGTTTATATCGTTGTAGGGTGACGATAACGCACGAGCTTGTTCATAAAGCGGGATCAAAATACAGTCCGCGCGGAGTATCATCACCGTCATTATGGAGATGATTATATGGCTCGACGAAGTTACGCCTGCGTTAGGCGACGGTACGATGATATGTAAAACATACGTTCGTCGTATCGCATTACCGGTGCCTGTGTCGAGGGGTGGATGTACCATGCATGAATTACATGGTTGTGGAACTATGCGCATCCGGAAGTGATACAACAGCTGGTCAATTCCGTTGACCGCGGTTTCTAGTTTTGGCTCGAGTTGATGCTGCAATCTGGATCATATGGGTGAGGCGTGTTGACGGGGCATCCACTTTTTGTCAAGCACGGTATTAGTGGAAAGGGTCGTAGCGAGGGTCCTCGCTCCCAATTTCATCGGGAGCTAGGTTTAACACTTAAGACACCTTTCCTAGCAGAAATTATAGAACCCTACACTGATAAAAAAAATACGGTTTAATCAACTAAGATTCGGGCAGGGACGTTCAACTAAATATTTTGTTGGTACAGCTAACAAATTTCTCAGTTCAACCGTTCATTGGGTGATTCCACTGAAATATTTTTCAGTCATTCAAATATTTTGTTCGACCAACTAAATTTTTATTCGAACGTCCCTGCCCGAATCTTAGTTGATTCAACTGCACTTTTTTATCAGTGTACAGGAGAACCTGATAAGGTCTGGAAATGGTCCGATGAAGTCCTGACCAGGTCCCGATGTAACGGTCTAACATTTTTACTAGACTACTATCTATACACCGTTATCAACACAAGCGAACGAAGTCGCTTTTGTGCGCATTTATGTCAACACGCACTGATCCATCTTAACGGGTCGGTCCCTATTCACCACTTTTGCCGAATGCCAAAAGATGCCAGGGGACCGCAGCGTTACAATATATTACAATATATATATATACTTCAAGAACCGTACTAAATTCCGAGCGTATCAGATTCACGCACGAACGGTCTTCCCCTCCGACACTGGAAGAAATTCGACCGACACTCTCCATCAGTTATCGCTGTGCATTGACCGAGAGCCGCGACCGGATTCGGTGTAGTTCCGCGTTCGATGTCGACCTCTGGAGAACACGAAGTTACCCGCAGTCCTTGTTCATCTCCGTCTTGGAACAGCACTAGGGGAGTCCGGGGCAAAATGGCGCACCGGGGCAAAACGGGATAATGAGACAAAACGCAATTCTCCAATAACTTTGGGACGGTGGCGATGACGGTACGTGTGACAAAATAGATCCGAAAATCCGGATGTATCGTTGGGACAAAATGACGCATCCAAAAATTATTGGAAAATTGGGTTTCGCCCTCACCGTCCCGTTTTGCCCCGCGGTGCCATTTTGCCCCGGTCTCCCGTATGTTTCTCGTTCTCAGCTCTACCCGACACCCGAAGGTGCACTCCTTTCACCACGGATCCATGGATGATAAAACGAACGGGTCTCCTCCTTTCCGTCTCTCCATCCAGCGTGTTCTTTGTATTCGCTTCGTTTGCGCTTCCTCGCTTTGGCAAATTCAATTCTTTACAGTTTCCCGACGAAACTTCGAGCCCCCCCCGGGAGAAGATACCGCGGCACTCCCGCTCTCCGCGTCCCAGATGGTGTTCCTTATCGCAGCCCCGCAATTCGCGCTTCTCTTCTCATCACCGAAGTCGCCACTCGCGTACCTCTCGCGTTCATAATGCCGCTACTTTTTCTGTTGTCTCGTACCAACTGAAAGAGCGAAGAGTCCACCCGATTATCATAGCCAAACGTGTCGTGAATTTCTTCCTTCTTCTTTTTTGGCCATCCCTCCGCCGCGGCAAATTGAATCATCCGACAGAAGCGAACTGAGAGCGGCGGAGGGCTGGAATGACGTTAGTGTCTCAGTTCACGTATGACAAAGTGGCCGCCGGTTCCCCTCGTCAAAATTAGCGTTAATCGAATGAGAGAATGAATCGTGAATTCCAAGCGACCGACGCCCTCTCCTTTCGCAACCCTCCGTCCCGATACACCGTATACCATTACAGTGCACCGGGTGACTCCTCGCCGTCACAGCGCGGGCGGGGAGCGCGGATTCATTTGGCAAATGACATCGTCGTTAGGTCGGTCGCGACCTTTCAGTGAAATCAGAAACTCACTTTTAACATGGAGAGGCTGAGTGGGGGGGACTCTCTTTTGAGTAACCAGCATCACGGAGAGTGGTTCGGCCAGTAGCCAATGGCCGAGGCCGGGAATGGAAACCGCTAGAGGGCAGTTCATCATCGAGCCCCGAAGACCCATGGAAACGTCATCCTCCACCTTCGTTAACGCACATGCCTTTTCCCCTGCATTCAGAACGGATAATTCTCAACTGCCGTCGAACTCGCCGGGCAGCGGCGGCGTATTGAAGCTAAAATGATGAATCCATTAACCAATGCGAACCCTCGCGTCGGTGCCCGTGCTTTCAAGCCCCGGCGCAACGAGGATCGGGACCGTTGAGTTTATAGGGTGACTTTAATGTACACGGAAGTGCTGCGAATGGCGGAGAGTTGATGTCCGTCGGATATGGTGAGGAGAACGAGGCTGGACGGCGAAGGGCGGATGAACGGATAATCCGCGGATCCATAGGATTCTGAGGACCTCGGAGGACTCGTTAACCATGGGGTGTTATTTAGAGACTGGTTGATGCACCACGGCTGCTCGTGGCCCTGCAAGTGACGAGGATCGCCGCCCTCTGTGACGCGACGAGAATGACACGATCTACGATCCACAAAGGAGCAACGGGACTTTGGCGCTCCATCTTCCGTCCGCAAACGAAGGGACGAAACGACGGAGCAAGGACCAAAGCTCCGCACGGTTCTACGAGCTACCTGCCAAAGGAATACTTAACTAGGTCTCTGCCTAGAGAGGCAAAAGTGCGTCAACACTATCCTCTGTACCTTGCAGTCTATTAAAAAAAAAAAAGAGCACTTTCAAATTTCATGGGCTCACGAAATCGTATTCGAAATTGGAACGTTAGAATATATGTCATTCGACACAGTTACATATTATTTATTACTTGGGTTCTCGATTAGGAGATCCGTTGGGAGAGATACGTAGTGTAATTAAATGGGAGTGCATTGTGATACATGCACAGTACATACACATAATATATGTATATACATGTATATATATATATATCTGCAGAAAGTTACTACTGGGAGTAGTGTTCAAAGATGGTCATAGCAGCGCGGGTTGATCGATAGTGTACGGAATACAGTTTACTATATGGGGGAGCTGCCCTCGCTGGTGGTGCGCTCGTAACGATATTCGAATTATGCTCGTACCCGATTAATCGATATTTACGATGGAGGAGCGAGTGAGCGCGAACGATGCGGAGCCGGAGGCGAGTGCCTGCTGGGAGTGGAAAAAATTTCACAAATACCGCGCGTTGATACGTTTCCGTGCCAACGTCCAACGAAGTATGTATATGTCGGAGAACATACACGAGCGGGGTTCCGGCAGCGGCAACGGCAACGGGGACGATGGCTAATAAATTTTCGAGGCGCAGCGGCGGCGGCTACTGTGCTCGTTAAAAATGGCCAATCGGGGGTGGCCCGAGGTCACGGTACTTTTCCCAGCGGCGACTATTCCATGCATGCACGTTACAGAACAACGGCCAATAATCAGAAATCATTTCACCCGACGAACTTGGAATTTCGAGGGATATCCGGCATACGAAAAAAAAATTTGTTAGATATGAAATAGTGGTAGTAGTAGAAAGGTATTTATTTACAGTAACAGTCGGTCGCTACCATCTCCGATACATCTCTCTAATTATTGATAAATCGCTTTTAATGAAATTGCCAATGGACCATCGACCGGAGTCCTTCAGCCCTATATGAAACATATTTTCGCCGAAAAGATTATGGATGTTTTAGAAAATATTTAATCGATGGCAGAAGGAGAGCGGTCGATGGTCAATGGGCAATAATGCACTGTAGATGAAAAGTGCTAAATTTGTTAGGTGTAATAAACTGTTACATGTTGCTTATTGTCAACAAATTCGCTAATACCAAAACTGCCACTACTACTATTTCATCTAATATATTTATCATGCATACCTCTCACGAAAAATAGTTTATAATGCATACATTTTCAGACATTACAAAAAAAAGATGTAACTTATATAAATTTCTCTTGAACAATCATATTATTTTTATTTATTCTTAATAAATTTTCCGCGTATTCTTTTCCGTCCGGAATAGTTGATATAGTAATCATATAACAGCGACGAGTGACATATATTTACACGTTTTCATAATGTATTTAATTATATTAAATAAAAAGCCTCTGTCAATCTTGTTATATAGTGGGTTGGTTGAAAATGGAACCTCGGTACAAAACGGACAATTTCTACAAATTTTTTGCGGATCATACATGTAAAGTATGATCTCGAATGAAAGTCCATTTAGCCCCAGGTCTCCGGTTCGCCCCGCTCTTCCCTATATATAACCCACGGCGACGAGAAACCGTAGGCTCTCTCGCGGCGAGTTTCTCCTGAAGCGTGTAGATATTAGGTCACCGAGAGCGGCTCTTTATAAATAGGGAGGCGCCATCGTGGGTTGGCCGATCGCCGGTGCGTCGGATGCTACGCAAGCCGCGCGCCAACGGGTTAATAGCCTTGCGTAACTCGGGACTGCAGTGCAGATCCCTCGTTGCCTCGTACGGACCCGATGAATGGATTCGACGAATAGCACAGAGCGGTAGCGCGATTGCCCTCTCGGCTGGTCGGTCTCCTCCATTTCTATTCGAACAGCCCATCAACCGATACATTTGTGATCGACGAGTCGATTGACATTGACAGTCCAAGCTACCTTGGACAGCTTCGGAACGGATCGATCACTCCCGCACGGTCTGCTTGCGAACGATTGAAAGAGCAGATGGATTCACCAACTTGTACAAAATGACGGGAAATTTCGTCCGTCCGTTACTATCAATGAGCCACACTGATGTTTTACACTGTAACGGTTCGTTGTCCATCTTTCTCTGTCTGTTTCAATTTATCACGCGCGGATCGAACGAAAACATTGTCAGTTGTCGCTTTTGATGTTAGAATACGTCGATTACCGTTTGTTATATTGTATGGCAAAAGTGGTGAAGATGGGTCGGTTCACGTATCGTAGATTCACGCGCTAATCGGAAATGACCTGGATATGGTCATTTCCGAAGACCCAAAAAACGACCGATCGTTTTGTGACATTTTTCGACCGAAATAAAGACCAGATGTTGAGTTAAGTATGGGTCATTTTTGCGGTCATTGATAGAAAAACAACCCATGCTCAACCTCACAATTGGTCTTTTTTTGGTCGTTATTTTGGACGAAAAATGTCACAGAACGACCGTCGTTTTTTGGGTCTTTTGACAGTCGTCAATGTTGGTCGCTTGACTTGCTGATATGTACTTTGGGACGAATGTTTTGTACGTGGTACTGATTCAGAGGTGTTGAATTTCCATGCCGAAGACCTCCTCGTCATTGAACGATTTCCGACCGCCGAATGAGCCGTATGCAGTATTCTACACGCCGCACGAATTATACGGGATATTTATGTGCGAAAGGAGTTCCACGAACGACCCAGTCCTCGTTGGCTGGAGAGACAAGGGCTTTCGAGGGAAACGGCTGTATTCTATCGGACCGTGTGTTCCGTAGATACTCCACAGAGGATATCTCTACCGGTTCACCATTGAATACAGCAACTGGGCGAATAGCCGGCGTCGTTGGCACCGGGAGTTCTACGTTGACTCTCCTCGCGTGTCTGCGGACAGGCGACTTACCTAACGACGATTAATTAGTGGATGTCTTGTGGTTCGCACTCGCGTACCAGGTGAATGCCAGAAGCACAAGGAGCGCTCGCCGTACTCTCCCCTTCCGAACGATCTAGCGTCCGCATTTGATGCGCCACCTTCCTCTAATCCACACCTAGACAACCCGCATGAATGTGGTCCCAAACTCGAGAGCGCATGGCAATTAATTTATCTCGACTCCGCTGGCTTTGAATTGATCGTTTCGATCAATAAGTCTATTATCGCGTGAGATGAACTGAGCACCCGTGCGCATCGTCGAAATTTATGCTGAGCAAATTTTTTTTCGTTATAGTCTATAAAATTGTGGGGGGAAACACGAAACAGTAGTAAACTGAAAATATTCTAGCATTTTTGGAAATTTTCCCATACCGTTGGGTGAAAATGAATTATACGTGGGTACAATATAGTGTGGGAATCGTCTTCACATATGATGTGCTCGAGACATCGCAAATTGTATCAAAATGTCCATATCATATAGTCAAATTCGTGACACTGCTATTTATGCATTCACGCGTTCGTTTAGATTATATGTTCTACTACTGTACTAGATTCTTCTAACGTTTGAATTCTATGCGATTCTCATTCAACAAAGCAGCTTCCGCAGTATTTCTTTATCTATATTGATATGGGACAAATACATGTAGTTTAAGACGTCGTTTTTTTTTACCTCAAGACTTCTTATTGATAATTAATTATTATCGGGTTTACCCTATACGGAATCTTGCCATACCGTTTCGATATAAATTCTATTGTTACTGGACGAGTTCGACGCCCGCATAGCCAAGAGTAATAAACGCGTAGGCTTGTTCATATAAACACCTATAGTTCCGTACATCGCCGTCTATATATGTTCATGATTTCAATGCCTGCCAGAAAACCCTAAGAAAATGGTAAGAACTCTTAAACTACTCTCAATGCGTTGCGTTGCGTTGCGTTGCGTTGCGTTTTCCCTGTTAGAAATTTGCCAGTACTCTGTAGCCGAAATTATTATGGCTTCGTACAACGCCGGGGGATTCAACCCGTTCCTCTCGTTCCCTCAAAGCAACGGAACGAAGAAAGCGCTGTCGGTTTGAACTGGCAAACCCTGCCGGGGAATGCTGTTATCAACGGCGTTATTATCCATTTGAGTTTCGGCTCGAGAGTGTGCAGGAGAGATTAGTCCGCTCGGCTCTCAGCTTTCGGAAGCCTCGCGAAGTGGTGCGAAGTGGATAGCCAGGAGAGCGCCCGAGGAATGTTGGGTAGCGCTACAGGCGAGGTTGGACATGTGTAGGCGAACGCTTGTGGCGATGCATGATCAAACAGCGGCGCAGCATCGATCAGCGATGCAGGCACAGGTCGGCCCGAGAAGCGTGCGTGTGCGTGAGCGCTTCCAACAATACGGTGCACATATATATACAGTCAACCGGATGTTAATCGACGATACAGAATGAAATACGGATCGCGGATTCATTTTTATTTTTATTTTAAAAATCAAAACTGCATACCGGATCAACGCACCGAACGCGCCCCGTGCATCGAAACACATAGTACGCATCGTACGAAATTTCTCTCTAATTTTCATCAATACTCCCTCAGTCCGTTTACCAGAGACATACACTGCGTGCACGCGGAAAGCCCCCAGCAGAGTCGTGACCCGCGAACCGTACGCCAGAACATATACTGTAGTGCACTGTCCTATAGCGCGCTAAACCGTACTGTACACACGCGTGTTCGACTCTCTCTTCACCCTCGGCATTTCCATTATACGGCCGGTACTACGAGCACGGGTACACATATTGTTTTCAATGTGAATTTGGAAATTTGGGAATTTTACATTTTTAAAGGTACGAGTGAATCGGTACTTGAAATGCTGCCGACGGAGAAATGCAGTGTCGATAATTCGACCTTTTCGACAATTTGATGTGATTTTTTATTCGAGGGGGAACTACGGATTTTCTGATGCGTACAAATTGGTTACCTTGAGGGGTAACTTCTACTTGTAAGATTCAAAAAATTGAATAAAAAGAAAATTATTGCCTCGCAAAATAGCCTTTTTCAATGCACTATGTTCGCTATATTTCATATTTGAAATTCTTATCTCCACGTATCAATTTCTTAATTTCCACGTGGGAGTAGTTCGACTTCTTAGAGTGTCTCAGGTTGAATACCGTTGCTTCACGCCCGCATGTTTCGGTGCCGTCGCTAACGCGTCGAGAGTTGCGTTCGCGACGGCTCCTGAACGTATCCCTACGTTATCTCTCGAAGTCACGCAGGCATCGCTCACTCCGTTCTCCCCCGTAGCGTCTAGCTATATATACAGAATATACAGCTACACATACCCACCATAGCTGAATATTCAAGTACATTAAACGTACGAACTGGCACACCGGAGCATGCACGAATGTACGAGGAAAAGTGAGGTACGGGAGGAGATCCGCAAAATGCACGTGAATGCATACGCGACAGATTTTCCGCCGTGTGGCCTACATACACATGTAGGACACCTTCGCACATTCGCGGCACCGAATCCGCACACGTTCCTTTGTATTACAGCGTAACACTCGGTGTGCGAGGGTTCACGGACACGCGAAAGCCGGGCACGTATTCGGCGGCCTCCCGGCGAACAGTCGAGTGGGGCATGCCCACAGTCGCAGTCGGAGAATGGAGTTAAATGTGGCGTGCATAAGTGGGTAACGTTGCCGAAAGAGCACCGTTGAAAGCACCGTTGAGAGCAACCCCGTCATTTCCAACCCTCCCGCTCCTCCTCACCGAACCACCCACTTCTCTCTTCGTTCTCTTCGGTCCCTCTTTGCCCTCCCTGGTTTCCCTTCGTTCTCTTTCCCTCCTCTCGTACCTTCCATTCCCGTTCCATCCGCCGTGTCTGATCTTCGCCTCGACCCCTTTGCCAACCTTCGCTTCCATGCCCTTCCCCCCCTCCCCCCCCCCCCTACTTTCCTCTATTCTTCACACGATGTTTTTTTTCTTTCATTCATTCTTTTTTCTTTCACTGATTCTCGTTCGTTTTTGGTCGGCGCATACGTCGTAGAATTTGCGCCGGAGCCCGAAGGCCGACTTGCGCAAGTGCCCGATCACTTGGCCGGCAGCGATGGCGAGAACTCTTCCGAGAGTGCCGACTCCGGTTTCCACCGGCAGCGATGCGTCAACGAGACGCGAACGTTTCGCCGTTGCACCTACGTCGGCTCTCGACTCTCCGCCACCCACATGGGAATTGTAGACGTCAGATTGCGAAGCGGTACCGGAACGCAGAGGTTGCAACTCGCTGTTGCAAGCTCTGTTTTATTTTTATTTGTTCGGGCTCTGGGCCCGATGTTGGATAAATTATATATTGGTGGACAATTTATGAAAAGTAGGGGAGAGCGGGGCAAAACGGGATAATGAGAACAAAACGCAACTTTCCAATAAATATCGGATGGTAGCGATGGTATTCCGTGGGGCAAAACGGGTTTGACAATCCGGATGTATAGTTGCGACAAATTGGGGCATCCAAAAATTATTGGAAAATGGAGTTTTGTCCTCACTGTCCGGGAAATTTCACGGGAAATTGGAGCATGATAACTTACTTGTTAATAATTCCTTCCTCTCATTAAACCCAGTCTATAAATATTGGGTACTTTCAATATATATTTACATATTTTTCGCATATACTTCTTTTCCGTCTGAAACTGTAGCGACAAATAGCGAGATAACGAGCGAGCATTTTACCCACAGAAAATTTTTACCTCGTACCGTATAATTCATGGGAATAATTGCGCGATAGGGGGCAACGAATGCGGTAACGGAACGAAGGGAAGAGACATTAGAATAATATCAGGTATTTTCCGGAGCAGGGAGATCGTCGGGGTCGATGAGACTTTGCGAGATCGTTACAGTTTCGGTGCAGCGGCTAATGCGTGCAATTTAAACGTAGTACGTGAACCGAGCAGCTTGCAGAACCACGCAAAGTATATACGATGTTCCAATGGAACGGAATCAGCATTAACCAGGTGGGACTGGTTCGAGAGTGGCAGGGGGATTGCTCGCGGGGAGGTTTTGCCCGTAATACGTGTTTGCACGTACCAGCAGTTCGTTAGAGGCTCGTTTGTTTGCTGGCACCGTTACGTTTCGAAACTACTTGTTCGACCCGTGGTCAACCTGGGTAAACTCGCTTCCCTTCTTCCATACGTCCCCCTTTGCCACCCTCGATGGCTCAGCATTACATCGATATCGGTACATATCGAAACTGTTCAGGATTTGGAATAACGCGCGATTAGTCGAAATCTCGAAGCCAGGATATTTTAGATCATCTTTATTTCTTGGAAAAACAAAAATTCACGCTGAAGGAAAGAAAGTGTCTTCGGTTTTTTATTCGTCATCCTGCAATTCAGGAAACATAACTGAAGCCTCGACATTCGACAAAAGAAGTGACAGAAAATCATCGGCCCACAGACTAGAGGATGATTGAACCGTTTCGTACCGGTAGATATAGAAGGGGACTTGACAGTCTTTTGCGAGAAACGCGTCACGAATTGGCCATCTAGCGGCAGAGCGGCGAAAGCTGGCAGTGCATAACCCACGGAGGGCTTGCAATGATCGAACTTTGGCTAATGTTCGGCGAAGTATTGGTTCTTCGACCATTGGTTTGTCGATTTGAGGTCACGTTCGGCCGAGCATAAATTCACAAACCATTAGTCCGCCGATATCATGCCAATGTACGGCCGGGTCTTTGTAAAGGGTGTTTTACCTATTCCTTCCACCAAACGGGGATTCACCTCTGGGAACAGGGGATACAGGCCGAAAGTTTGTACTAGGCCATACTCGCTACTTTTACCGTATTAGAAACCGAGTATTCGAAGAAATCGAGAATTCGAATTTTTTTACCGGAAAAGTGAAGTCATGCCGGAAAATCTCACAGAGGCGAGTCGATAGGACAGGGGATGAAAGTGTTACGTTATACCGCATTAACATACACAGACCCAAGTTTTCCATTCTTTACCACATGCATAGTTGACCCGTGACAAACATTCCCGCTCTTACCGAATCAATTAACGACAGAACCTCAACCGGTCGGCTTTTCCACAAATGAATTAGTCCCTAGGATCGAATTGACCTGGCCCAACCTACAATGTTGCATAAACTACTGTGCGATAGTGTACACAGCCTCGTACAGGATATCATGCCAATAGGAGGATACGGTAAGGAAGCCACAGTTTGTTGCTCGGAGGTGCGGCAGGTCGAAGTTTGGGTAAGACTGTGTCTTCCAGTCTCGGTGCCATGTTCGAGTCGCACGCTCTGCCTGCAACTTCTCCGTCCGAGTTGCATCAAGTTTGGATCGCGAAGCAACACCGAAACTCACCCTCTCGTCCCGGTCCCAAGCCTCGCCCCCCGAAGATTATATCGCACGTATCACCATACACCGGCACTGCTCGCGATCTCCCACGACCGAGGGACTTGTTCACGTTCAAATACATCGAGACTCCCAATTCCTCGCCTGTGATTCATCCTCCCCGCGTCAAATCTAATAACAGCGACGTCGAGACGAATCCAGCTCACCCCCGTAGTTCGCCACTTCGATACTACGAATCCAGCGCAGTTCGACGCACGTTCCACGCCAATCCTGACGCCACCCGAGAATCGTTCGGTCCGGAACGACCAAGCCGGCCCTTTCGTAATTGCGCTAATTTCATTGTCCAAATCAATGTTTACCGCCGCAGCGCCGAATCGGCGTCCGAATCATCGCTCTCCGTGTACCTTTCTCGGGATGAGGAACTTCCGGCCGATCGATCGAAATCGAGTAAATTGATTACCGATCGCTTTGCAATTCGACCGGGAAGAAAGCTCCGGACCGCCCCCCAGGCGAACTCCCAAATTTATCAATTTCCTGACGAGTAAGAGCTCTCCCGCTCTCCCTCGGAGTTCGCCGAGTTATACATACCGTATACAGAATCCAACCCCTGTACGACGGAGCGATCTCACTCCCACGAGAGTCCGACGAGGTTGAACTATTTGTCACGGTGTATGGGCGCGGAATGGAAGCGCGGAGCGGGGGGCGAATGTTTGTTCTCAGTCTCGCTCCGAGCCGGGGCTCCATTCTCTCCTTTCGGGCAAACGTTGGGAGGGCGAGGAGGGAGGGGGGGGGGGGCGGGGTGGCTGGGGGTGAGCAAGGGAAACGAAAATAGGACCTCGCCAAGACGCGGCCCCTTTGCCAATTACAGCCCAGCAATATTGTGCCAAAGTCTCCTTTGTTACCGCCGTTGCCCCGCGTAATTGAAGAGAATTTCACTCGGCGGTTTTGGCCGAGCTTGGCCAAGCCTACACGTCGGCTGCGAAAGGGATATTGTGCGTAAATCAAGGGTATACCGCAAATTATTATTACCGGCGGAAAAGGCCTCGAATTGTGTTTGTCGTTTAGTCGAATTACGGAATCTGAGCGATTTTGGATGCAGCTTCTGAACGCCAAGCTACCAACTCGATCCATGTGCCGTTTTCTTCAATCATTTCGGTGATGGAAGAAGTGGCGAACGAGAAGGGAAAACGGGGCCAAAGTAAAGCGAATTTGCGAAGTTTGCTGATAAGTGATTGGTTCGATAAGTGATTGGGCTTGCGCTGCTCAAGAATTGTCCTCTGCACGCAGTTAAAAAAGTTTGTACTTTTTACAGAAACTTATTGTCCACAAACGCCCATAATTTTTTATTTGTTTTTTTTTCTGGTTTTACAAACAAAAGTACAAACTAATGTTGTCAATGACACGGGAAATAAGAGGACCGGTTCGTGTATTCAAATAAGTGCCAAACGAGTTTGTCAGATATTCAACAAAATTATTTTTACGAAATTTCCCATTTCGATTTTACGAAATTATTTCTTTACCGTGTATCTGCGAACGATATAAGGTAAGAGGTATGACATGGCCCAATTCTAGTAACACGTGAATCAAACCGACAGTACTTGGTTGGAATGCGGGGCAAAATGGGACAGTGGGGCAAAACGGAATAACGGTCCAAACCGCAATTTTCCAATAACTTTTGGATGGTGATGGTGATGGGGCAAAACGGTGTTGAAAATCCGGATGCATCGTTGGGACAAAATGGGACATCCTGAAATTATCAGAAAATTGACTTTCACCCCCGCTGTCCCAATTTTCCGAGGTCTCCCCCAGGTCGGTGTGTCGTTTTTAATCAGACGAGAGCACGGCGAAGGCGGTCATTGATTAATCTAATTAACGAAGCCCATTCGGACGGCTCGCTCCGCCGGTGAGCAGCCCATTCGTCCCACAACTGCGTTTCCCCGACTGCTCAGAGCACTTCTCCACCGCTCGGCCGAGCTACAGTTGGCTCGGACTCTGCGGAAGGGCTGACGGTGTCGGACCCCATAGTCGTAATACATTTCCACTTCCTCCTCCGACTCGCGCATTCGCAATGCATAATCTTCGCCCGCAGATTTTGCGTACAACGAACTCGACCTTGCGCCGTCCACCCGACCACCGTTCTCTGACACAGGGCGTGGACCACGAGGGAAAATCAGAACGGAGATGGTCGAGTCGAGCAGAGTGCGCCGGGAAAGTGCGGTGGAAAGAGGAGAACTCGAAACGCGCTCGCCCATCGCTTTGGGGAATGACGAGAAGCACCGCGAGAAAGGGTCGGCCCTTTCTCGTCCAGCGCACTCATACTCGGCCGGTCCGACACTCCGCGACCGTTCGTGTGGTTTCCGCTAATTTCGCGACTAATTAAGTCTCTCTCGAGTACACCGGGATTGCGGAAACCCTTCGGGACCGCGGCAGATGTGGCTGCGCGAAACGCTTCCAGCGGACCTTCCTTCGGTTTTCGTTCCCCGAGCTTTGCCCTTATCATTTGCACCGCCGTTACTACATAGAAATCGGGTTCTCAACATTTAGTCGATTAAATGGAGCATTATAAGTTATTGAAACAACCTACGCTGAGAGTAATTACAATGAAAGTAATTATAACGAAATATATCTCCATATAAAACAATTTATATAAGTAATATAATTTTGCAAAAAAGTTCAAGGAGTTCTGCATCTCGCGTAGTGCGAATGAGGGCGAGATGGCCAGGCGGGAGAAATGGCCACCCGTAACATCTTTTGACGTAACAAACGAACGGTGCTGCCGTTTGCACATTTTTTTCCAGCGGACCTTCCTTCGGTTTTCGTTCCCCGAGCTTTGCCCTTATCATTTGCACCGCCATTACTACATAGAAATCGGGTTCTCAACATTTAGTCGATTAAATGGAGTATTAAAAGTTATCAAAAACAATCTACGCTGAGAGTAATTACAATGTTTTAAAATTACAAAAAAATTACAAAATTACAAAATATATCTCCATATAAAACAATTTATATACGTAATATAATATTGCAAAAAAGTTGAAGAAGTTCTGCATCTCGCGTAGTGCGAATGAGGGCGAGATGGCCAGTCGGAAGAAATGGCCACCCGTAATATCCTTTGACGTAACAAACGAACGGTGCTGCCGTTTGCACATTTTTTTAGTACATGTGGATACAACGCGAAAACAAAATCAGCCATACATCTCGTACGGCGCAAAGCGGTGAGCCATTGTTTGTCATATACGCGGTACGTAGAAAGAGGAGGGCGAACGATGAACCGCGGGTAACCATCCGGGTCGAACGACTACACAGTCACCGCAGTCTCGTTCACTCTACCGAAAAAATAAAACTCACGTTCCCAGTGTGCGGCGTCAGCGATGAAATCGCCCGTGAAGATGAACCGAGTGGATAGGGACTGTCAGGAACGCGACAAAGAGCGGGATCGCGATTTTTCAAGCGCACTCCATCGAGCCTCCTTCCACTCTCCGGCCCCTTCCGCGTCCTCGCTCCTCGCCGAACGGCCTACCCTGCAGCCCGTAGCCCATAAATTATTTCAGCGGGAGAGAGGGAGGGAGAGTCCTCTGGCGGAGGGGAGTCGAGTGGTGCATTAATTGGCTATAAATCCTTGGCCCGCATTAATTCGACTATCTCGCAGAGCTTCCGGTGCTGCCGGACGGTTGGTATACGAGGGCGGGAGCGAGCGAGAGGACGAGTCGACTGCCTCTCCGCACCTCCGCCAGCAAAGGAGCGAATCGCTAACGATCCCCTTAAGCGGACCCGAGCCCAGACGTGATCTTCCTCTCCTCGCTGGCTGCCCGCCTGGCTCCTTTGCATCCCTCTTGGCTCTCCAGTTCAGGATCCCAAAAATTACTCCCAAAATAATATATACCTGCGGAGATCGCCGGGCGGGAACTCCGAGTCCCTCTTTCGTAGACTGGGATCTTATTCGAGATATGAGTAGGCAGTGACTAGTGATAAGAGCGTCACGACCGTCACCGACGAAAACGGTCGTGTACGAATTTAAAACGCGATGGACGCGGATATTTTTCCGCGAAGGGCGAGATAAAATTACAGAAAGAGAAAATTACAGAAACTGATGTTCAGTTTCTTGTTAACGAGTTTAGATGAATGGTAGCGAAGTTGAGGGGTCGTTGCGGGGAGTAACAATGGCGATAGAATTGCATTGGGAAAACGAAAAGCAGAAAAAGTTGAGGACCAAGAAGAGAGTAGAGAATGGAATTCGGAGAATTATAAGCATTATTAAATGAATATTTTATATGAACTTGTAGGAGTCTATTATTTTCATTACAGTTTAAATCGAATATTAGAAACATCCATGTTTGAAACAACTTAAAAGACAAAAAATTTCGATGCCAAATACATGGAGGCTATCGTGTTTGTAGTTCCGAAATCCTTTTTCTTCTATCGCGATCTATCGGTGTTTTTAAGTAGGAAACTGGTCAATGGCAAGTAGATTGTCAGTTATCAGTAGTTCGCTTCAGAGGTTCTCACTTTAAATGTGATCTCACCCGTGGCGCTTCATACCCACATTTGTCTGTATGACGCTTCAAATCCACACGCGTTTTCGCATCTGGCGGCGCTTTTGTGATTGTTTTTTATTTTATTATATTTTTTTATATTTTTATTATATTTATTATTTGTGACTACTTACTCACATCTTTCAATCCAGCACCTAGATCCTGGATCATTGAGTCTATAGCTATTACCGAAGGTGCACAACTGCGGTTGATTCGTCGGTGTCCAACACCGAAAAGAAGTTCATTGACCGGGATGTTTATCTTGTCGTTTCCAGGCCGGACGCACGATCCAACGTACTCGCTGTATCATCTTGGGGAGAGATTGACAACAGGTGCCACTCAGTATGTTGAGACAGGTAGAACCGACGGTCTCGACACGGGCGGTGATTCGCCCAACATTCTCAACGCCTTCGCGGGACCACCTGTGCCACAGGGGGAGGGTAGCAGCGTGGCGAGAGCCTTCCTCGACGGGAATCACAGCCTCGTTAGCGTCATGGCTCGTATCAATCCCAGTCCCGACTGGTTCGTCGGGGTTGACTCCTTTCAACTGTGCGTCGAGGGCAACTGGGTCGACACCGTTACCGTAGAGGTACGTCAACACTTCGACACGCACACTGTATTCTCGGTGTACTTACATATCTTCTGTGTTCTCCACTTGCTGTATATTATGCAATCCCTGCAATGTTATGTCACCTTTCTTTCTTCGCTTACGTGAAAGTTCGTCTAGTGTTCCCGCGCACATTGGACGGGGACTCGACTAATATCTGGTTAGAGAAACTCATCAATGTCTCAATATAGGACAGTTTTGTTTGTAAGGGTAGGTTAGGCATGTGCTAGCGAGGCGCTTTCCCGGTAAACTCGATAGAAACGGCATCACCAGAAGTGTCTATGACTTGAGTTCGGCTTGCCTTTCCCTAACCGGATGTCATATTAATTTATAACTGTTTTATACGCAAAGGCTGTGTATCATTTCAACACGCATTTGATGTATTACTATGTATTATATACCTAAGTATGTCGCAAGAACACGCCTATATGTGTACGTACAGAATACTGGAGAGTATTCATACACTGAAAGGCATCAACACACTGGAGTGTATTCATACACTGAAAGGCATCAACACAATGGAGTGTTTCGACACACTGGAGTATATCGACATACTGGAATGGATAGACATACTGGAATGGATAGACATACTGGAATGGATAGACATACTGGAGTGGATAGACACACTGGAGTGGATAGACACACTGAAGTGGATAGACATACTGGAGTGGATAGACACACTGAAGTGGATAGACACACTGGAGTGCATCGACACACTGAAGTGGATAGACACACTGAAGTGCATCGACACACTGGAGTGCATCGACACACTGGAGTGCATCGACACACTGGAGTGTATCAACGTACCGGAGTGTATCAACACACTAGAGTGGATAGACACACTGGAGTGGATAGACACACTGGAGTGGATAGACACACTGGAGTGCATCGACACACTGGAGTGTATCAACGTACTGGAGTGTATCAACGTACTGGAGTGTATCAACGTACTGGAGTGGATAGACACACTGGAGTGGATAGACACACTGGAGTGTATCAACGTACTGGAGTGTATCAACGTACTGGAGTGGATAGACACACTGGAGTGGATAGACACACTGGAGTGGATAGACACACTGGAGTGCATCGACACACTGGAGTGTATCAACGTACTGGAGTGTATCAACGTACTGGAGTGTATCAACACACTGGAGTGAATAGACTCACTGGAGTAGATAGACACACTGGAGTAGATAGACACACTGGAGCGTATCGACACACCGGAGTGTATCCACACACCGGAGTATATCGACACACTCGGAGTGTAGTCTGCACACCTGTTAAAAGTAACTACAGATAAACGCGCTGAAACAACACACTTGTATCTAAAGTGCATTCACCCGCTCCAAGTAATTATTTACCAGCGCATTCCGAGCCCCCTCCGAACTTATTACAGTTACACTTATTTTTACATCGTCCCTCTCTCGTTACTCGCTAACACGCATATATACGAAGCACTGTATTATTTTTAATATCCTCTCAGACGCCGGTGGCACAACTTCTGGCCGGAAGCCAAGTCGTATTTTTATTACGCCACCGTACAGTCGTACAGCGAGATAAAACGGATTCCATAGTATTATTACGGAACGCGGACTCCTCGGCGAGAGGGGCTTCGGTAACAAAAATGCATGTTTCATTAATGATCTTTCGGTGTTCGCAGCTGGATCCTCTCGACGGCGGCACCGACAACGGCTTCACCTTCACCGCCGCCAATTGGCCGACCCGGCCCCAGGGAATAGCGTACAGGATAACGTCCCGTTATCCCGCTCATCCGGCCGGAAGCTTCTACTATCCGAATCTTCCCCGACTTCCGCCGATCGCCACTCTCACTTTCACCAAGGTACGCGCTCCCCCATTATTATAATTGCAAATAACGCCGACAACAGTTTCCGCGAGATTGAAATTAGCCCCTCCGACATCTCGCCGAAGAAAATTAGCAACGCCAGCCACGCGTCTCTACGACTCCACGAAACTCTCGTTCCAGATTCTCTCTCTTTTTTTTCTCTCTCTCTCTCGTAATTTCGATCCTTCCACCCTCCAATTCCGGCATCTCGCTGCACGGCAGCGGGAAGTATCCGTCTAGCTCGCGCGAAAGCCAAACCGAGTTTACTCGAGACGGCGATGGCTGCGGAGTGCGCGAGGGACGAGGGCGCGACGACGCTTCGAACGTCTGACAATCCAGTTTCCGTATCGAATTACTTAGTCGCGACCCTTCCTCACCACCCCCGCGTCTCGCCTCTCCTCTCCTCGTCTACGCGTTCTACACAACGTGGAAAATGCGAGATACACGGAAAACGGAGATGACGGAACCGCGCCGAGACTTCCACAGGGCGGACGCCGACTTCTCTTCTTCCGCTCCCTCCTCTTCTTCCTCCTCATATTCCTTCGTCCTCATTCCCCCCGTCTTCCGCGGCCGCCTCTCGTTCGCCTCATCGCCGACTCTCCGCTCCGCGGCATCCGGGCTAAATACATTTTCCACGAGCGAACACTCGCACCGCGGTTCCCGCCACAGTCGTCGTCCCCGGCCAGCGCGAGCTCCTCTCATTCCCCGTCTGGGCCCCACCTCCGTCAATATTTGTTTACGGGAATCGCGGAGCGAACTTGCGCGACGGGGCCGGAGAACATGTCCCCGGCTCGATTCTAGCCGGATCCACTGCGGACCCGGTGCGCGTCTCTTTCCGTCTCGCCCGGGCCGTTCCTCGACTCCTTGGAGACGAACCTACGGCCAGGCCGCGCTCCGCGCTCCTTCCCGGCGATGTACCGACGAGCGACATCCCGACTAACGAGATTCGAGAGTCGGCAGCCCGTGTTAACTTGCTAATTATCTCTTGCCCGCGCGTCCTCGCCATCCGGCCGGCTCTCTCTCAAGATTCACTGGGAGCCAGCCAACGCTCCGAGCCCCGATCAGCCCGTGGCCACCGCGGACTTTGTCGGCCACTTAATTACCAAACTTTTGTCGCTACCCGATCGACCTGGCTTCGCTCGGTTATCTCCTTCCCGTGGACTTTCTCCCTCTCGGACTCTCGCTCTCGTACCCTTTCTTCTCTTTCTCGTCCTCGTTAATATTGAGTCGACGGAATCGAGAGTTATTAAGCCTGTCGCGAGGCGGAGAATGAGCTCGTGTCCGGTAGGACGTCGCTCGAATCGTCGCGGTGGGACTTCGAGGTGTTGGGCGAAGATCGGCTGGTTTGTAAAACCGGTAAAGATGATTTTTTTTTTTTTTTTTTGGGAATTGCGCAGTTATCTCGATATAAATGTTAAATTATCTTGTTAGGTACGTCGAATGAAAAATATTGGGACTAATGTCGTCGTCGAAGCGATACTTTACGACGATCGTACTTTGTTCTTGAATGAAACCTCACAACGTACGGACCAAATATTGTTTAACCAAATCAACTTCCGCCCTAGCTATTTTTTATACAAATCGGTGTCTCATTAATAATATTTATTAATATCTAAATTAATGAATATTTGATCAATTCAAATAACTATTTATCTGTGGACCGCCCGAAAAATAAATATTTTCTTTTTGTGTGTGCGCTTTAGAATTAATTCATTATTTACCGTTAATGAATCGATGCAATTACCTCATTTGGAAAATTTTAAAAAAGTCTTTTTATATCGTCGATAAAGTTTGTCGAATTTAGCATCGCTCGGAGGTGAATGAATCACGTTCGTGCGATGGAGGAGAAAAATAAAAGCATTTGTCGACGCGTGGAACGTGGTGCAGGCTATTGTTGCCGGGTAATAGGTAGAGGCGGAAGAGAAGACTGTTAACGCTGAGTTAGTATCGTCGCCGACGAAACAGATAAACGACGCAGGGGTCGAGGGGCTCGAAGTGCGCGTGAAACGGTCGCCAGAGCGGATTAGCGAGATGAGGAGAAAGCAATAGGAGCGACGACGCGGGGTTTCCCCGAGGCTGGTGGCAGTGTGGTCCGGCGTCGCGACGCCCGGAATGCATTTCTCTCGACCCTCGGGATACACGCTCCTATCAACGTCAACCCCATGCCGGATCGGCAACGACAGCGAAAGAATACGATTTTCCGTGTAAACTGCAAACGCAAACTGATGCGCGACGCTTCGTCATCCGCTCGATCCTCGCACCCATAAAAATAATTTATTTGACGCCCCAGAAACAAATATATTTTTTATCGAAATAAAGATTTTGAATCAAATAAATAATTATTTGCTGCTCAACATAATTTATTTTGTTGATCAACATAAATTATTTTCCTGGGTGCAGGTTATTACGTTCATAATTTATATACGCATTAAGTCTATCTAAATGCACGCAATGCGATTAATAATCGTAATTAATTTGTGGAGTTAATTATCGGGTGAAACACGTTTCGCGTAATTCTTCGTTTGAGGACGATGTGAGACAGGCTACGTCGGTATCAAAACCTGTAATCCATTTTTCCTTCTTTTTACGCTACTTCAATATTTCTGGATTCAATGTTTCTTTTCGGGAAGTTTGGCATCCTTAAAAAAAAAATTGATTGTGGTTTTTATTACCGACTGACACTGTATGGGGCGGGTGAAATTTTGTAAATAGTAATCATTTTTAATAAATAGTAATAAATTTTATAAATAGAACCACTTTTTTAGCTTCAGCAGCGGTTTTCCGTATCGGCTATTGATCTAGGAGCAAAATCGGAATATAGACTTTAAATTATGAGTGACAAATTGTCGTCCGTCCAATTTCGCGACAAGTGACGATTTTCCGATATTTTTAAACCGCGATATTTTTGTGTCCTGATCGAATTACGGAAAATCCCGGGTATGTATATCGTGTTCTGCGGAGAAAAAATACTAGGTAGAGTCTTTGGCGAAGATACGGAACCATTCTTTTGATTCTACATACAAAGATGAAAAAGGTCCAAACAGCAATCATGCTTTGCGGAATTTGCAAAGGGATTGCAATTTTTGCGTAAAAATGGGAAGGTGTCGAAAAATGCTGTCGCCCACATATTTCCACGTATTTTTTTCATGCTTAACACAAATCCGACAGCGGTCTCGACCTAAAATCAAGCGGAGCATTTGGGTAATCGCCAAAAAAAACTTTTTATTTTCGTTTTCGCCGCACTAAAGACAGTCGGAAAAATAACTTTTAGCTTAAGCGTTGTGTAAAGGTCGGTCTTCGAAAAAATTAACGTAACGAATGCGATGAACAAATTAATAGAATCGACATCAATAGAATGAATTAATGAATACAATAGATATAATGAACAGGACGGGCATTATGAATACGATCAACATAATGAACACGATATATAGGAATATTTGATTAAAAAAATTGGCAGAAGCAATATTTTTATCCAAGTTCCAATAGGAGCGAAATCCAACTTGCGATATCAACGAGAAACTCATTTAAGGCGAATATACATGAAAAGACAAAACATTTTTTTCAGTAGTAGCAAATGAATTTGCTGCAATAGCAAAATAATTTATTGCTTCAAAAAATTTGTTCTCACTCGGCCTTTATTTTTCCGAGTGCACTCCCGGTTTTAATTTAATAATAAATATTGATTTATAAATTATAGCGATGCCCAAGAAATTATTATCGGACACGGGTCTAATAACGTTAAAGATATTTTCCGATATAAACCCGAGCAGACAATAAATGTGAGACGTGAAAAACCGATACGAAGGTGTACAGCGCTCCAGCTCGGATTCGATAATCGTGGTTAATCGAACTGCAGCGGCTAATCTCCGTCGCGATACCAATCCGGCGATATAGCTCGTACCCGGGAGGTATCGGACAGCGAGAGATATTTTAAAAGTGTATTCCACTGATTCCGATATTGCCCGAGAATTCTATCCATATCACCGCAGTCTCACAGGGTACTGAAATGTCGAGGATAAACTTCTGTATCGCCCGAATGTTTCACACTGATTATGTATAATAACGGTCATTTTTTGTCACCGTCAAGTGACGGTAATATTACGGTCATTGGAAATCATCGACTTTGAAAAATGACGAGCATTTTTATATTTCGTAAATTAGCTGCTAAAATGACAGGAAAATTATGAACTATTATAGTCTCATAATAACGGTGATTTTCATACTATGACAATTGTCTGTTAAAACAGGAATAAAATGACGGTCAACGACTATTCTAGTTAACGAAAAATGACCTTTTTGTGCATTTTGTTGGTGCAATAAAAATGTTTGTTTCGATTCTTTATTCATACCAAACAAATAACAGCTTTGAACGTATGTCAACGCGACTTTTGGTTAAACCAACCAATGTTTCTTACTCAGTGTGTTACAATTTTTTCTCCCTCTCCATAAAAATTAATTATCGACCTGTAAAAAAAAAAAAAAAAAAAATTCATTCGAGGTTCTTCGGGGCGGAAACGTTGAAAATATTGGATTCAAAGGTTGCGCTATCAGTGACACAAAGCCTAACTACGATAACCCGATACCGCAGTGAATTCTTTTTTTTCACAAAAGTTCGCAGCGACATCCCACAAAAAATATTCGATGTCGCGTAATAAATGCTTGAAAGAATATTCTTTGTAAAAGGAGGCATGTCATACATGTTATCAATGCGGTGCCGTGTCGCACATTGTTTACGGCGGCTCCAGCTCACCGGCCGGGGCCGAACGAGCTCTGCCCGCGTAATTACGCTCTCGCTTTGAGTTTCGAGTCTGTCCAAACTCGATCGCACGTACCGGCGCGCGTCCGACCGCGCTCGGTCGGTCCATAGTCTCCGGCGTTCTCCTCCGCCTCCCGTTCCTCCGTCCACGTTCGTCCGAGCGTCCGCCTCTCACGTACGACCCACCGCTATTATTACTAATACCATCACCCATCTATCCTACCCATCTACGCAGCGTCGTCACGCCTGTCCGGGCATCGACGGATTAACCACTGACGCGTCGCCGGCGGTCTCGTTCCTCTCCCCGTCTGCCGACGATATCGCCCGACGCGAACCTCCGGCATCCCCCAAGCCCCCGTGGGATCTCGCTCTCGCACCCCATCGACCGAACACAGAGAATAAGAGATTTTCCTTTGAAACCGCAACGCTGCATTCCGAGTGCTCGCATAAATATTGCATACGCGCTAAATCGAAATACGCTTGGATTAAGGTAGTTCTTACAGCAGGGGAGACCGGGGACAAAAGTAACAAAAATCCTCTATTTTTTTTACCAACAAACCCGAGAGTCTAACGCGTCGGCATCCAATGGTGTATCATTAACCTACCCTTAGGTACTCGGTTTAAAAATTATAAGCAAAAAGTAGCACAGAATTGCGAACGCCGCCCCTTTAGACACAGACGAAATTGGGTAAGAATTTGGGCCATGGTCGGGTCAATTGTAACGGGTAGCGGGGTCATTTGTAACATTCTCATGCACCAACGAAATCCTTCGCCGACCGCGATTAACCGACCGCAAGGGTATTTTTTTTTCTTTTTTTAATGCGAGCCTCAATCACGAAAGCGTGCTCATAGGAATGTATAGGATTGCTGCCTTTGCCGAGAGCTTCGGTCCCCAGGGGGGATTTTCCCGTCGGCCCGGAAACCCGGGGCTTCCCCGTCTTCGACGGCAAGTCGTCGCTTCTGACGTTGCGATACGAGGAGAATACGGGATATATATAGTTCATAGAGCCAGTCTATATCGATCGGGGCAAAGCCATCCATCGTCGAATGCCGCAGGGGTCTCGCCGAGAGTCGTCTCGCACGAAAGAGATTAATTCTTTATCGACTGGAAGCGGCGCGTTTCCGCGTGTGGCGAAGATATCCAGCCAGCTATCCGCTAACGGCCAGTTCGGTCCCTTGCTGGCTGGCTGCCCTCGGGCAGCCACAGACCGGCCACCGTCGGAGTCTGCCAGTTCATCCCCTGCCAGTCGCTCCGCGATGACTGCTTCACCGTCCCCGAGACCGTACCAAACTTTCTTCTTCCTTCCCTCGGCTTCCTCCTCATCCTCCGCCGACACGACGCTCACGGCTCTCTCCCTCGCTTCTTTCCCCCCCCGGTGCAAATTTACGATCGTCCTCTTCCTGTCTTCCTCAGCGCGGCGGCGATTCGACAAGCTATAGAAGTCCTCGACTTGCGTATCGGTACGCATATAGATGTAGAGTGTGAAAATAAGAAAAGAGGAGATAATGCCAACGTACGCGCTTTTCACTTCCCAATCGCATGCGGAAGGGACCGAGGAAACGGGCGCCAAAACTCGCACCTACGCTCCGTATACTACGCGATGCGCGGATACAGTGCGATGGATCTGGGTTGAATGGGGGGGAGGGGGGATAAAATGGAGTATCACAAACATTTTTTAGAAAAATTCATTCGTACCAATTCGAGTGACAGAATAAGGTAAATGTCTCTATTTCCGACCACTGTAAGGCCGACTAGGCAAAATAATGGTGTTGTCAAGCGTGACAAAAGTAAATTAGAGAATGACTTTCACACCGATCGGTAGCTTTAACCGTACACTTTTCAAAAGTCCTCATTCCAAATGCTCGGAACGATTTTTATAAATTTCATTCTGCCTCTCATTCAATTAGCAAACACTCAACTCCTACATCCTTACTTTATTTGTCGCGTGCCCCGCCCCGCCCCTATCGAGTTCTCAACCAAACACAGATAGCATAATATATTCCAAGAGTGGTTTACTGGACGTTGGCCGAGGCGTCCTCCGCTTCGGCTGTCTCTCTTGCTATAACCGAACACGTCACTATAACCGTAACCGCGAGGTGATATAGGGGTGGTTTTGCGGCTTTGCGCTTCTCTATCGTTCCCTCTATTTCCCCCCCCCCCCCCCCCACTCTCTCTCTATTCCGCGGGTCCCTCACTCGTCCAACCGTAGAATTACGCGGAGCACATTCTATTCCCGATAGGACTGTCCGCTCTCTCCCCCCCCCCCCCCCCCCCTTGTGTTCGCCAGTTCGGCCACCTCCACCCCCGTGTTTGCTCGTACCGTTTCCGTTCTCCACGCCGTTCCTCGTTCTCAACACACACACACACACACATACACAATCGTCTCCGTCGCTCCTGTTTTATCTCCGGCGGTCCTCGCTCATCCTCGCCCGCCGGAGAGCTGGAAGACAGAAGAACCGCAACCGCACGAACATCGCTGACGAACAGAAGCAAGCGTCGCGCAAAAACATCGGTCCGTGCGCCCCCCCCCCCTCCCCCCCCCCCCCCCCCTAGAGAATCGTGACCCGCATTCCGGAGCCGAACATGGAAGAGGATAGCTCGAAACCTCACTATACGTACCGGAAACGATTGTTCCGATATCCAAAGCGCTCGGCCGAAGCGGAATTTTTACTACCTCGTTTCCGGATCATTGAAACGATTGGGGGGGGGGGCGTTATATCTGTTTCGCGTTCTTTATCCCGTTAGACGTTACGTCCGTGTGTGTTTCCCGGTCCGCGCGCTCGGCGCCGCCTATCGCCATTCCATAGAAATTCGATCGCGGTCTTGCAAGCTCGTTGCCAGAGGCCCGCGGAAACGAATTTACGACGAGCCTCGATTGTCTCATCCGCGTATTCGTTGTATCCGCGGGGGTTGAACAAACGGCTCTCGCGGAGCAATCCGATCCGTCCCTCCCCCTTTCGCCTCGCCTCCTTCAGGCCTTGTAATTCGAAAACTTTGGAGCCGCGGGGGGGGGGGGGGGGGGGGGGGGCCGAAATACAGACTGTGTATACGCGGAAGCGATCGGGCGGTTTCCCGACGGCAGCTCAACCGTTAGTTTCGGCTTTGCCCGTGCCTCCGAAAGCGAGCTAACAACGCCGAGTGCAACGGCGAACAATGGCTTACGGGATCCACGCTAACAACAAGGTTTGGAAATTTGACAAACATTTCGGGGCCGCACAAGGTTCGAATTTTTTTTTGCTTCGGCACGGAGGAAGCTTTCTTTGGTGAAAAAAAAAATACATTTGAGATTTTAATGAGAACGTCTTCAGAATTTTCCGAAAGATCGAAAAATCGTGTTTGGAAAAAGAAGTTCGCATGCGCGTGTGTGTGTGAATGGATCAGACAAGAAAAAATCAAACTGCCATAACTCGAGAATGCATCGACCGATCGAGCTGAAATGTTTTCAAATCAAGAAGAAAAAAAATGCTACAATTAATGAAAAATAACAAAAAATGTTCGTTGAATTCAGAAATATTTTTCACCGTTCGCGCCTCCCGCCAGAAAAATAATTTATTTGGCAGTCACCGTTTATTAGATTCAAGTAAAATATTTATTTCATTTAAATAAATATTTATTTCATCTAAATAAATATTTATTTCATTTAAATAAATATTTTTTTCATTTAAATAAATATTTATTTCATTTAAATAAATATTTATTTCATTTAATTAACTATTTACGAAATTTAAATAAATATTTTACTTGAAGCAAATAAACATCGGCCGCCAAATAAATTTTTTTTTCCGGGTGCATGAATTCCTGTTACTTTGTGACGGTATTTATTCGACGTGTTACCCGTTCGATTTTGTGACAGTATTTATTCGCCGAATAATTTACGGATCGCGTAGCTGGTTTTATATTCAGGCTTCTTTTTTTTTTTAAGGAGCTATCTCCGATTTTCGGAATAGGATATGTCTGACCTGGCGAGAGAGACGAGAGCCCATGAATTTATAGTATCCATCGAGGGCGGCAATTTATCTTTCCCGCAGCGTGGGTATAACGGGATTCACCCACCTCGACGGCCCAAAGTCTGATAGGACAGATCTATTAATCCCCGAACGAGGAAAAGGGTAACCGGAGGGTGAAAAAGGGACGGAGCTAGGATGCGCCACCGGCGAGGAGTGAGTCCCGATTCGCAACGGGACGTCGAGAACGAACGACGAAATTTACGCGAGTTCGTTAGGAGTTTAGCCGGTAAATACGCGACAGCCCCGCGTCTGAGCGCAACGGACCTGTTCCACTGGCGATAGGTAGGTATGCACCGCGTATGGATAGACAGCGCGGCAAATACGACTCGGCACACCGGTGTAATATAGAAGGAACAGATTTCCGCAAATACGTGTACTGAAAAAAACAAAAAAATTTGCTTGCGAGCCGCCGAAGCAAAAAATTGTTATTTCAATTCTTACATACCATATGACATTGAAAGAATGACAGCAAAACTGCCAAAGTGACATGTTATCATCTCAAACCCGTATTCAATAGTAAAAATTGAAAGTAGGATTGAAATTGTAATTGCTTTCCTTGGCAGCCCGCAAGCGGGTGGCGAAATAAATGTTTGGTTGATCGATAGGAATACCTCGTTGATCGAACTAACAGACCGTCGGATCAAATGTTTCTTTAGTTACTACGACAATTATTTCGTTCGATCAACCAAAGATTTGGTACATTGGGCAATGTCACATGGCCAATAAAAGAGGTACATTGAGTGTACATTAGGCAATGTCACATGGCTTCCTCCATGAGGAAGCTAAGTGAGGAAAGTACGCCCTAAACGGTAAAAATGAGGAAGGTACGTCCGAAACTGTAAAAATGAGGAAGATACGCGCAAAACGGTAAAAATAAGGAAGATGCTTGAAAAACGGTAAAAATGAGGAAGATACGTCGCAAAACGGTAAAACGTTTAAAAAATGATGAAGCGATGTGCAAATGACTTTTTATCTATATATTTGTCGTGCTGATACGGACGTCGCCGATCCCAGCGAATTCGGACGTTCGATCAACGTCCGAATAATTTCGCTCGTGCACCGGTATCTATAATCGGTTTCTCGTCTCCCAGCGCCCAATAGATCGAGCATACGAACGCCGTGAGGAGCGAGATCGAGCGAGAGAGACGCGTATCGGCAATTTACATCGTTCCACGTGCAACATTCGTCGATACACGTGCAGCCGTGCCCCTCGGTCCTCCGCACAGCGAGCCCTGCGCCGAGCCGTTCGTTCGGGCAACACGCTGCCGCTAATGAACGAGAGTGTCGTTTGCACGCGGCGTTGCGGATCGACTCGGTCCGTTCTGCCCTCGCTGTGTTCCGCGGAAACGAGCGTATAGTGCTGCTCTGTTACTCAACGCTTTTTTTCCGTCTCTCAACGAGCGCCGAAAGGACCGCGAGGCCGGGCAAAATTTTCCCGAATTTTCCGGTTGCTTTTTACGTTCAACTCCCCTGTTCAACGAACTCTGTATGTCTGTGTGTCTGTAGAAAAAAAAAAATACACAGACATATACGTGCTATCCGTCGCTGCTGCGACCCGCCGAACGAATCGTTTTCGGGTTGCATTCGGAGAGTAAAAGAGTGTAGACTTTTTTCATCACCCGATGCGTAGAGGTAAAAAAAAATGGCACTTTTTATCAATCCTCCCCGTTAATCCGGGATAAAAAATTGTTTGAGTGATTTAGCCACGACAGTTATTAACGATGCGTATCGGTGTCAGGAAACGAAGTGAAAAACGAGACGCAGCTAGGAACAACGGATCGAGGCCAATCACTATGGAGAAATTAATATATAATACAATAAAATATAATATAATATAATATAATATAATATATTAAATCGATAAATCAATTTTTCCTTACATAGCAGTCGACCGTGCTCCCGGTCGGTTTAAAAAAAAGGTTTTCGACAAATATAGCAAATACTTTGAAAAAAGTTGCAGAAGGTGAAAATCCGCCGCGGAAAAACAACCGAATATTCCATCCGAAAATACACGTATGTTGTAACAAAAGTTACATTTAAAAAAAAAAAAAAAAAGGGAGCGAGAAGGGAAGTTGCATGGGAGGATTCGGTGTCGCGCAATTCCAACAGCGACCTACATGCCGGGCACGAATTCAAGCTTTTCTTCGTTAATGAAACGAGTGACACTTTTTTTTCCTCATTTTTTTCACCTTTTCGGGCGCCGGAGAGTCGCCGAGAGCGGTGGACTGCGTACGTGCGTCGCTGGTCGTCGCTGCCCTATCCGCTCTCCGCTCCACCCTCGCGCGAGTCTCGGTAATCGCGCAGAAACCATGTATGAAAAAACGAAGAAAGAAACCCGGGAGGGGAGTAATGGAGACACACAGAGGGCGCAGGAATTGGCAAAAGGCGGGGGCGGAAAAAGCGCCGGAGAAGAAGTCAGAGAAAAAAAAAAAGGAAAAAAGGGGGGGGGGGGGGGAAAGCACGTGTAATACCTTGGATCCGTGCGGCGTGCCAGCTTTATCGGCTGGCACGTACGGAGAGTCACGGTTATTCGCTATGCGCGTGACTTACACAGAGCTTCCGGTTGAGCGTGTATTGCCGTGCACATGCATTCTATCAGCGCCATCTACCGGCCAGCTCCGGCCCGACTTGCACACCCAGCTCTTTGCATGTATACGCAATGCACACTCGGCCGGTGAGCTTGTGTAAGTCGTGCACACAGCGAATACCTACGTACGTACACACTCCACATCGCCGCTGCTTTATATAACACGTACGGTGAATATATACACGTGGTAAGGAGCAAAACTGGGAAGAGAAAAGTTTCGGTAAGATACGCGCGGAGGTCGCGGAGGGTCGACCGGCTGACTGCTGGTTGGCTGCTGCTCTCTCACCCCGGCCAAGCTCCGGATCGTTTCGGCACAACGAACCGAGAGAATGAAGAAAAAGGTGCTGCCTTTTGCCTTTTCTCCCAACGCTAGGGTCCTCGGCGGACGGCGGTGTGCGCTCCGGTGCCGCCGCTGCTGGAAGCACCACGAGGAGAAATAAAAGCTCCGGGGCGCGCCAGGAATGCATCCCACGCGCACAATATTACGGCCACTGGTGTGTATTATATCGGGGTAATTTCGGCGATACCCCGTGCGGGCGACCCTACTGCCACCTTGGCGCTCGGGCAGCGCCTCTCACGAGACACCGTCACGTAGAAATATGCTCCGCCGGGCAAGAGGTAATACAGCGTGTCTGAAATCATCTCTGAGACCAAACTATTTTTTTTTTTTCATTTTTATTTTCTTGTAATAAGACAAGAAACAACGAAACTGTAATTTCGGAACGGGTGTTTGGCTAGGGTGCTCAAATAGAACGTCCACAATTTTTTATGTGTCGATCTTCTGGTTTTACAAACAAAAGTACAAACTGAAATTGTCAATGACATGGGAAATGTAAGGACAGGTTCGTATGTTCAAATAAGTAACAAACGAGTTTGTCACGTACTTGACAAAATTATTTTTACGAAATTTCGCATTCCGATTTTACGAAATTATTTTCTACTGTGCAGTTGCATCTTACCATGCGCTATGGTAATTTTTCTTAGATGATCGATAGTTTTTGTCAGATCCTTCTCTCAGTGTATTAACAATAAGATTAACAAAACTGGCGCATTTCGTTATTATTCACTCAAACTTGTCCCACTCATGCGTTTCTCTTTTCGCCTTAAACTATGAACTATAAATCTTGGATCCACAATATCAGCGCCTCACTCATAAGGGACTCGTCCGCCGACGAACGCAGCACAACAGAACGCAAATACATATACATTTTTCCATAAAAAAACCCGACTACTCCACGAACGTCTGGAGTATCTGATGTCACACACGATGCACAACGGCGAGCGGATCAGATGAGAGTCCGCCTGCGGGTTGCGTCAACCACGGAGAGCGTTGACATAATTAAAGGCCGGTAGGATCGTGTAGGGTCTGTACAACAGCCCGCGGCGTCGAAGTGTTAATTGGAGATTACCATTAATTGAGCATCATCCACGTAACCCTGTCAATCTCTACCTCGCCGTCGTGCGCGCCTCGAATCGATCCGCAACGTCGTCGTTGGGTCGTTGTCCATGCCCTCGTGTAACGAGACAGAGTGCGATCTTGAATCTCCTCCGTCGCGGTTTTCCGAAACCTACCCAAACGTTTCTCCACGTTTTTTTTTAATTTTTCATCCACTCGACATTGCTACACGTTTATCTCGGCCTTCCTTGATCTCCAGTTTATTCCCGACACTGCTAAGGGGAATTAAGTGGGATAGTAAACTATATACGCAGTGCCCGACAAGTTATGCAGATCCGAGGTAACTCGACGTGGCTGTCGCCCATCGGATATCGGTCCGAGGTAATCGATCGAAACTCATCCGTACCAGAGGATGCAATACAGTGTATCAGCAATGGGTTACATGGGCAATACATGGGAGGCGGAAGCAGCAGCAGCAGGGGTAAACGGTCTCGGGCGAGGGTCTGCAGTGAAACTTGGTGCATGGTGATGGGCGCCGATTAATCGAGCCTTAATTACCCTCCCGCGCGCCAATTTCAAGTTGACTGGTGATTGGACCGGTCCAGGACCAAAACCGTTGACGTTATCCATTCGCGTTTATCCTCGCTTCCTTTATCTCTGGTGACTTCGGTTATGTATTCTACGCTGAGGGAAAAATGGCCGATGGAGCTAACACACATGAGAGGTTGACCCAAGCAAACATGGTTGAGAGAGGTTGAGTTCACAACGCGAGGTTGGCTCAATCTCTCGGTGAGGTTAAATACGACGAAACTCATGGTGAACTTAAATTAATAGATTTCATCGAGGCTGAGCCAACCTCGGTAAAGTTGATTGATATTGAAGTTGATTGAATCGAGGTTGACCCAACCTCAATGAGGTCGATTGGTTCAAGTTCACCATCAGTTTCGACGTATTTAACCTCACCGAGAGGTTGAGTCAAGCTTGTCGTTAACGCAACCTTCTCGGTGGTTGAGCCACCTAAATCGTCATTGAGCCAACCATATTCGGTTGGCTCAAGCGCTGATGTATGTTCGCTACATCCCCGTTTTTTCTCTCAGTGTACTCGCTCAAATGCGAATGGAATACGGTGTGCGGGACACAACGGCGACTTTCACTGGGTGGGAGCCACGGTTTTAGCGGGGTCCGCTGCCGGAGGAAGGCGGAGATGTAACGGGATCTCGGCCCGAGCAAGAATCAGGAGGGAAAGTTTTCCTACGGGTTTTTGCGTCGTCCGGCAAAGGTTTCGCTTCCGCTTCCTCATTCTCCACTCCGCGACCCCTGGAAGGCCTTCGGAGCAAGCAAATTGATGTCGGTCGCTCCCCTAATGCGACCTCCGAGGATCGAAAGGAAGCTGCGAGGACCGAACCGATGCGGGGTGGAGCGAGCGCGAGAGATTCGTACAAAGTCTCGTCGCCTTTAATTCGGCCACGCCACACAATTGCCCAAGCTCCATCGGGCAGTGACTAATCGGAGGGGCTGAACCCATCCTCGTGAACGCTCTTTTTCCTCTGGTACAGCGGGGCAAAACGGGACATTGAGGGCAAAACTCGATTTTCCAAAAATTTTTGGATGACCCATTTTGTCCCAACGATACAGCCGAATTTTCAAACCCGTTTTGCCCCACATACAACTATCGCCACCATCCCAAAATTGTTGGAGGATTGCGTTTTGTCTCATTATCCCGTTTTGCCCCGGTGTGCCATTTTGCCCCGCTCTCCCCTATACTTCAACATTTCCATAATACAACTCGAATTTGGCTACCACTAATGTGCAAGTATTATCTTGAGCAACCAATTAGCGTTGTACGGTCGTCCAGTTTGCACATCGGGGATTTAACAACGGAACTCAATTGTAGCTATCGTTTTTCTGTTTGCAGCTGAAGGAATACACTCTGACGGAAACTTACCACGAGGACGACGTCGAGGTGGAGTTCGTTAGCAACGAGAACCAACATCCCGGCATGCCGACCCCACGGGGAATCGATCCGAACCGAGAACTCAACGAGGAGATCGCCGAGGAGCGAAGGGACATGGACACCCAAAGATACAGGTAATCCTCAATCCGCTGTTCCACATGCACAATTTCGTTCCCATCGCGAATCGGCATTTCAATCTCACTCGGACGCACTCGTTCTCTTATTTCCTTCGCCTATCGGCTTTCCAGGATTAAACTGCTCGCACACAAAACTTACGTACGGAACACAGACAGGCCGTGCGGTATTCGCATCCGTGATTGGTTGATGCTCGCGTATTGGCGTCCGACTGGCTCGTCTGTGCGACTGCGAACTGCACACTTTGTGTTATGTGCGAGGAGTTGGACTCAACTAGAATTCCGATTACGATTGTACACTGAAAAAAAATAATATGAACGATTCAAGTAAACTTTGCTTGCTGCAAGTAAAATCACAATTTTTCTCCGATGCTTGGAGTGATTATTACAAATTTCATTTTCATCAGTGATTAGTGAACAGTGAATTCATAGCTTCCGACACGTTCGGAGAGTTTATGTTTTTCAGCGTCCCCGTTTTGCCCCGACCACGCCTATTTGAGCTTGTATGGACGGAAGATTTAATTCTCCCGGCTCTCGAGCTTTTTCTCGCTTCAAATTGGAACTCGTGCTAATAAGGTAGAATCGTTGAAGAGTGCCCGAGGCTGAGAGCAAAGAGACAGAAATACCGGGAGCGAATGAAGTAACCCTCTCTCCCGTATATTAAAAGTCGAGTGTACTCTCGTATCTCGTTCTTGACGACGACGACGGCCACTCCCGCAGAGTCCACATGCGAGAGAAGTGCAAGAGGGACTATATAACATTTCTAGGGCGAGAGCGTTTCTAAAGATAGAATTTCGCGGTGGTAAAAGCGGGAGCGTTGAACGAGAGACATGCGGGGCCGATAGCGCGGTGAAGAGGGCCAGGTGGGGTTTTCCTGAGTTAGGAAAATCGGGCGAACGACTGAGTTAGCAAGGAAGACGAGAGATAGGACGGACCGGAAGAATGTGGGTGGAAAAAGTGAAGAGAAGAACCCGTTCGTACAGCCAGGCTGTAGGGTAGACCGGGGCAAAACGGGAACGCTAAGCAATAAAAAGCTGCTACGATACCGAAAACATAGATCCATTATTTTTCTCACCAAAATTGTATTGGCATCGATTTTGAAAGGAGATTTAAAAAAAAACCATCTGGGGCAAAACGGGGTACCGGTTGATTTGACTTGCGGCAATTTTTCGGAACATTGGAATTTTAACATAAAACCTATCGCTTGATTAACGGCTAATTAAAGGCTTTTTTTTAGTGCCCAAAAAAAAAAATGTCCGCTCCACCCCTAAGGGTAGAAACGAGTGGACTTCCTAAAATAGCCTTTAATCAATCTTTAATTATGCAATAGGTTCCAAGTCAAAATTCCAATGTGGTCGTTCTCAGTTATTTGCCAGTCATGGCCACGTTCGAATGCGGAAGTAAATGTCTCAGAGCCGGAGCAGAGGTTGATGATTACGGCTCGAGGACAAGCGGGGCCGATGGTGCGGTGAAGAGGGCGAGTCGGGTTTTCCTGAGTTAGGAAAATCGGGTGAACGAGTGAGTTAGTAAGGAAGACGAGAGATAGGACGGACCGGAAGAATGTGGATGGGAGAATGGAGGGAAGAACCCGTTCGTACGGCGAGGGTGCACGGACATTTGGCTTGGAAGGATGTCGTCTATCCTTTCCATAGAGCGGCAACGAGGGCGACCCGGCGGCAGCATGGAGATTCGCAGCGACAATGCCTGGGGTATCGCGCAAAGAGCTTCGGAAATAGGAGGGACAGACTCCACGCTTCGGGGTTGCGATGCCGTCACGCGAGCCGACTAAACGGCCTTGCGGGGGGTCGCCTGGATGTGCGCGCCCGAGGCCACCAGAAAAATAGGTACTTCCGAAGGCGAGGGAATACCGAGAGGGAAAACCGACTATTTTTCCTCCTCTCTCACCCTTTTCTCCACGGTGTGCAGACTCCTATAGAAACCACCGCAGCGAATATACCGGAGGAGTTACCTACACGGATCTTCGCTGCAGCACTTGCCGTCCCTCGTGCTCCTTAACTTTTACGAAAATGCCGGGCCATTTCGCGCGCCTGCACCCCCGGAGATTGAGAGATATTCGGCTCATTTCTGCCACGGTTCCTCTGGCTCTCGCTCTATATATCTGAGTCACTGCTAACCCTGCTTTGCCGCTTCCGGTGCAGCAGAAGCTGGATCACTTTCGTCGCCTTTTTTTTTTTTTTTTGCTGTTCTACAAGAAGGACGAGAATTAACGGAATCGATTTTACAGTAAAATCCAGGCCAAGCGAGGTGACCGGAAACGACGGATAGTCCGAAATTATCGTGACACGTCTTTATTTCGAACACTGCTGAAAGGGACTTTAACATGTATGGGAGTTAGAGAAAAAATGCATCGCTGTTCCTGTCTTCAACAGGAATGGCGCTTTAACTTTTTGTGCTGTTCTATAAGAAGACCGAGAATCAACGGATTTCGTTGTAGGGTGAAAGTGGTGAATATGGTCCACCTCGATTAACACGGAAATCAATTATATGAGGATCGGGCCATATTCCCCACTTTTACCCGACAGTAAAATCCAGGCCAAGCGGGGTGACCGGAAACGACGGATAGTCCGAAATAATCGTGACACGTCTTTATTTCGAACACTGCTGAAAGGGACTTTAACATTCATAGGAGTAAGAGAAAAAATGGATCGCCATTCCTGTCTTCAGCAGGAATTGCGCTTCACCTTTTTCTTCAGCGCTTCACTTCTTTGTGCTGTTCTATAAGAAGACCGAGAATCAACGGAATTGATTGTACAGTAAAATCCAGGTCAAGCGGGGTAACCGGAAACGACGGACAGTCCGAAATTATCGTGACAGGCCTTTATTTCAAACACTGCCAAAAGGGACTTTACCATCCATAGGAGTAAGAGAAGAAATGCATCGCCATTCCTGTCTTCAACAGTTTTAGGGTTAATCCGTAGCAAAACGAAGTTTACTCTTTTGCTATTTGCTTCATTTTTGAATTCCCGTTATTATCTCGTATGGAGCTGTATCGATAAAAATGGCTCTTATCGTTCGAAATGATCCAGTACGGTTTTAATAAATTCTCCAGCTTCTTCATCTTCCCAACGTCTTCATCTTAACAGTCAAGTGGACGGCAATAATTTGATCCTCTCGAGAAAAGTTTAGCGTCCTCCGCAATAAAAATGTATCGCAGTTTTTCTTACCGACGGAGTAAGTGAAGGTGGTTTCGCATTCGTCGTGAAAAGAACGAGATTGCATGCGTCTCCGCCCGAGGCCTGTCCTCGTACTCGCGCTGGCTCCCTCCCCTGAAACCTCGTGACATACTGCACTTTTCGTACAATCTTGAACAGGGAAAAAGTAAAAAGTTTCGCCGAACAACGTCGAATGCGGAGAAACACAATTCGAACAACTTCGTACTTGTTAAATTTAACGGAAGCGTCACATATTTCACGGCGCGTGTACCGAGATTGAAATATCCCTTCGCCCTCCGTGCGACGGCAACTTCCGGTGCGAGGCGCTGTCGCGCATTGCCGCATTGCCCACTTCCCGGCCTCCTCGCGTACGAATATCGTACGAGTTCTCCGCGAGGAACTCGTTGTTGTCAACCGCAATATATGCTTGTACTACTTTGCGCGTCAATGCACTCCGAGAAAACTGGCAAATACTTCACGGCGGGACAAGGCTCGCCCGTTATATTGCTTATAAATCTCTGAAACTGCAATCGAACGCAAAGTTCGCGGGCCATCGTGGCGGTCGCAGAAGTGAGAGGACATAATTCAGGATGAAATATAGCTCCGTCGTATCGTTGAGTAACTCGAGATACACGTATATATATATGAACTATATTGAATCCGCTTTTGTCAATTCTCATTCTTATCGAACTAATATCAAAACTTCGACGAGGACCGTATCGTTGTGTTCTCGGACTTTATCGCGAGACTAGTCCTTCGAGGACACTTTACTCTCGAACTTTTATCTTATTCCCTCTTTCTCAGCCTCGCAATCTTATCCGTGCGCCGCAGTACTTCGGTGTGTTTATCGCTCTAAGGTAGCGTTATTGGATGCTGCAAAGCGGCGCCCATATCCCGTGTAATATCCGGCGTTTCAGCGTACGTGGAAACTCTCGCTGTACGTATGAGGACAATCGATAAAAGCTCCCTACGCTTTCTAACCAGCCATCCACGTCTTGAGAAAAGCAACCTAGGAAGCCCTTTGTATTTAAAAAAATTGAACTTCACTCGATTTGAAGTGCTTGATTGAAGAAAAAAAATTAAGTCAATTTATCGAATTCGGAGATTATGAGAGATGAAGAGCATATTCGGTCGAGGCCCGTGTTCTTAACCGTAACTTAAGGATTGCCCAGAATCCAATCGCGGTTAAGGGAACCTCAAATTGACCCTGGAAAATGGCTTCCTTACAGATTAATCTCAAGTGGCAAAGTGCCATTAAGATTATAGGACTTAACAAAATAATTGTCATTATGAATATATATAGCCAAGTATCCTGCAACACGCACTTAGGCCCAAATAATTAGGGGACTAATTAGGGAATTAATTAGGGAACTGGGCCTCAGATCAGTGCCGACAAATAAACACTCAATTCAACCAACTCTTCGTTCGATCAATCGAGTGTTACTTTCGATCGACAAAATATTCAATTCGTCACCGACGCTCCCGAATTCAGACTCAACCAATGCTTTCCGGAGGTTCAGATTTTTTTTTTTTTTTATACCGTATGGCACGTCGAGTCGTACAGTCGATGCAACAGTCAGACTCGCACGCCCACACGAGCCGAAAGACAAAAGACACACCGAATTCCTCGCGCACGATCTTCGCCTCCGGGTCGCGAGGCTCCCGATGAAAAAGTGGGCTGGCGCAAACTCGCGACAGACGGGGATGGACGGAACGAAAGAGAGGCGGAAGAACTTGGTTGGAATTTACTCGGCTCGGAAAATGAGTTCCGTTGCACGGAATCGCCGAGCGTCGGCGCTGTCGGCGTTTCCCGTACCGGGGAAACGATCGTGAACAATTCATTTCTCGTTCTACGCCACCGCCGCGTTACGAGTCCCGGGATAAAATTGCCAGCCCGAGGCTCCACTTCGAGGTCGGGGAGTTCGCCGGCAGGAGCCGAGAGGGCGCAGTCTTTTTATCCTCGCCGGGACTTCTCGCGACGACGCGTCGAACCTCCCGTGCGGATGCGGTCGCATTCGAGTCGCTCGCGGTCTCCGCGCCCGTCGGCCGACATCGAAAAGCTATGCATAAATTCGGCTCTGTATGCATATCCCCTCGTACCCGACTCGCCGATTGCTCGAATTTTTCCTCGTATCCATTATGTATGCACTACTTTCGCTAGTTCGCCGACTCGCGATACTGACTCATTTCGAGCTCTCCTACGCCCTTCGCGATTCCAGGCTCGCTTTCTCCATTCTGTCGCACTCGGGGACGCTGCGAGCCTGGGAGAAGTTCCGAAAATCTCGCACGAAAGTTCGACTCGGTTCGCTTTGGATTATTCATTTCGCAAGACCCGAGTCGATCCGATTTGAAAATAGGGATGGCAAGACAATATGGAAAGAATGATAAGCAATCGGCGTTACTCACTAGAGAATCGCGTGTGAGAACAGCTCCAGCTTCGAAACTCCCCACCGGGGCGCGTGAGAGTAAACCATTGGTGATCGAATGGTTAGAATGACTGTTATGATCATAACTACTCACCTAATGTTGCCATTTCCGGTTTATCATTGATCAACAGCAGGATCGAACCATTGACGAATTGTAAGGATTTTCGGCATTTACCCGTGACTGGTAGTATCTCCAAGGACCATGACCATTGGCCAATTTTGACCACTTTCAGCATTACCATTGATCAATAGGTAATGACTATTATGATAATAGCCATTGACCGATCGAAACTATTTTTAGCATTACCATTGATCAATAGGTAAAAACTATTACGATTGCAACCATTCGTCAATTTTGACCACTTTCAGCATTGCCTTCGATCAATACCGACTATCAGGACCATAACCATTGCCCACTTGAACTATTTTCAGCATTACCATTGATCAACAAGTAATAACTTTTATGATAATAGCCATTGACCAATTGAAACTATTTTTAGCATTACCATTGATCAATAGGTAAAAACTATTATGATCATAAGCATTGGTCAATTTTGACCACTTTCAGCATTACCATTAGTCCCGTCATGACTGTTGGAGCATCACTATTGCTCAATTGCAACTACATGGGGCATCACCATTAACTAACTGTAACTGTTTAAAGTGACTCGTAACTATATAAAGAGTTCACTCTCAACGAATATCAACTTTTCAGATCAGTACCAGAATATTTGCCCACAGAGGCTTTTTCACTGTTCACTCAGAAGTTGCGCTCTAAAGATGCTTTCACACTTTTCTTATGTCGGATGTTCCAGGTACTGGACAACCGGAAGCGGCCCTCAAGGAGGTATAACGGTCGAGCCATACGACAACAACAAAGCCGCGATAATAGACAGCATCGTGTCGTCTTATCCGTTGCCGAGATCGAGATTTTCTCAAGTAACGCCGACCCCTCATTCGGTACGACAATCGTCGAATCAGATCCAACAGCAGCAGCAGCAACAGCAGCAGACGCAGCCGCGTTACCAGTCGAGAGTTTCCGCCGATGACAAAGCGAGACACGAAGGAAAAAAATCGCCGTCCTCGCTGTCGTCCTCGAATTACTACAGGAAGGCGCAGATATACGAGGACATACAGAGAAGAATCGCGAACGTAACGAGTAACGCGGGTCTGAGCCGTCCGAGCGCGTGGACGAACTCGACCCTCGCATCGAAGCAACATCAGCACAGGTTCCGAATGAAACATCACAGATTGCAGTCCAAAGGAAAACGTCTGAGATCTCGTAAGGCTCGTTATTATTTCCTCATTGATTGTCATCGTCCTGCGCATATAAAACGATTCGCTTACATTCGCGTACGTTCCACGAAATACATCAAAGACGGCTCTCCAAATCGGAATTCGTTTGACTTTGGGGCGCGTTCGTTAAATAATTTAAAAAGTTCGAAGGCTCGCGCGCGCGCGCCGAGTTAAAATTTGTTTCTCTCCACACATCTCGGCTTTGCTCCCTCGGTATGCAAACTTAAAGAAAAAAACTGTTTGTACCCTGTTTTGTGCGTTTTAGTTCACCCTCCTCGGCGCGAGTCGACTGGGCATAGTTTCAATTAACCTTTTCACCGTCGCGAGTAAAACCTCGGGCAATCGGGGCCCTATTGCCCACCCCTCGGGAGCCCAGTCGGCAGTACAGAGAGAACGCCCCACCATAGGAACGAGATGAACAGCCTGCCATTTTTTTTTTTTTTTTTTCATTTATGAGAGTTAATGGGAAAGGCGGTTCAATAGACATATTTTCCGCGTGACCGGTCAAAGGCTTGTGCGCCTCTTTCTCTCTCTCTCTCTCTCTTTCTCTCTCCCCCTACGAGCCCCCACCGTTCTCCGGCTCATTTTCCTCCTAGCCATGTGCAACAGACCAAAGAGAGCTAAATCGCCCACGCTCTTTCGCTTTTCGCCTCGCCCCGGCCATTGCACGGGCACCAACTTCGTTTGATCGAGGAGCACCGGATGTATGGAATAATGTATTTTAACACGTTGGTGACATCTACCGCTACACCCTCTACCGTGTGTCTCGTGGACTCCAATACATATCGATGGTCCATTGCCGGACAGGCGTATAAGCATAACTTGCTGCACGCTTTGTACGCCTTTTTTCCGTAGACCGCTCATATACACTATATATATCGCTATAATGGCGCGGCTATGCATTCGGGTGGTCCTTAAATTGATTTTTGAATTTTCTGGGGGCGAACCCGTATTATCGTGAAGTATTAAAATACAAACGAAGCGTGCGAAGAGTCCCCGAAATTAATGCATTTTTCGAGGTCGTTACCGGCTATTTAAAAAATTTTTAAAACTTCTGAATATCTAAATTTTAAGTCAAATTGAAATATTCGAGATTTCTTTAGAGCTAGCCCGCACTTCCAAAATACAACGAATAAGAAAAAACTCTGCGAACTCTGCGAACTCTGGGGTACTTACTTGAATGGCGAAAGGGCCGAAGCGTGGAGAGGGCGATGGAAAACAAAATGGCCGCCGCACCGTCGAAGACCGTTTCCGTTTGAACACGATGATTTTTAACAGCGTCAATTTGTATGCCCGCCAGGTCCGCCGAGGAACTGCAAGGTCGACGACTGGGGTCCGTGGAGCGCGTGCAGTCGGAGCTGCGGCGTCGGGGAGACTCAGAGGACGCGAAAGGTCAAATTGAATCCGCGCAGGGGAGGCACGCCGTGCCCGCCGCTCAAGGAGACCAAGTGGTGCGGCAGCGCGAGCCCGTGCCCGTCGAACGCCGAGTCCAGCAAACCCGTCGTCGATATATTCCAGTGGTGAAGATTAATCAACGGGTCTCCTGCAACTTCCTTGTAACCCGACGAAGAGGAGGAACTCGCCGCGTATCAAGACACTCGACTTACCGAAGATAGCTTAAAAAAAAAAAATAACAAAGAAAAAAAATTTTAACAAAAAGGAAAGAACAAGAGACATTTTTCGGAAAGCTTTTCCTTTCCCCCGTTGAGCCGCACGATGAATTATGTATTTTTTTTTTTTTTTTCGTGCCACGAGTGCTCCAGATCGGGAATCATACGACGAGACATTCTGTCGTTGTACTGTAATTCGAGAGACACGATGACGACGATTATGATAACGATGATGCGGGAAGATATCGGTCGAACGACGCGCTATCGGGTACTTAACAATCGGCGTGCGAATCCATCGTGTTCCCATGTATTGATATATTGGAATTATGAAACGTCGAGGTCGCGAATCTTTTTCAACAGGTCAATGAGACGCCCAATGTAAACGAGAGACAAAACAATTCTGCGGTTTGTGCCACATGGTTTTTAAATTGTTTCGGTTCGATAACGACCCTGCAGGTCCATCCGGAAATTCAGGCCTCGGAAACAAAAAAAAATTGATAATAGCGTGACAGCCTTTCTTTTAGTGGTGCGTCTCTCGTCTCTACCTCCTTCGTCCGAGAAGCACACGACACACAAACACACACGCACACTAAAAAAAAAAATCGAAAAAAAAAACAATCTATCTTGAAAGAAAAAAAACCGTATCCCGCTTCCCGATCCTCGAGACCGAGTATTAAAAAAGTAATAATAATAAATAAAAAAATTCCCTATTATATATTTAAATGGCGACCGGGAATTTTTTTTACACAAATCGCGACAACAACATGAGAAACGAAACAGCAAAAAAAGAAAAAGAAATATCATCAGGTGTTATCGTGTTAGGTGAGTGTATTATATCTTAGGCCGTAAATCGTATCGATAATAATTAATAACTAACGTTTAATCGTAAATTCCTAATTAATGGGTGACGCATTATTAATTATTGTCTGTAAAAGCGTTGCGAATAGTCGCGGTTCTCCCGGATGATAGCAACGTCCCCGTACCGAAGAAAAAAAAAAACAAAAAAGATACACACAAAAAAACTTCCACAGACAAATTAATCGAGCCCGTCCCCGTACGAACTCGCACAAATTCAACGTTCAACGGGACTCGGGATGGACGGCGGGTAAAACGAAAACGTAGAAAAGCAATTGACTCCGACCGGATGTGGAGGGTTGGGGAGGACCGGGGCTGTGGCAATCTAAACAGTGTTAAGATTAATGTTTCACAAATTAGATAGTATACTACGTGACGCTCACGGACAGTCCGTCTGCCTGCTTTCTCCTATTTTCTGCGAAACAGCTGGCGCAAAAACATCGGCCAAGCCGGAACGGCGAAAGCGAAAACGAACAGAGCGCGCAGAGTTTTAATAAAGAATAATCGCGTCGCGTTAATTTCGTCGCGCGGAGAGAAAAAGGGAGACGGGCGAAACGTTAACGAAGACACGAGACTGCGACGACGACGAAGGAACGGACACGAGGACGGACGGACGGACGGACATGATAGCGATAACGACGATGATAAAGATGATATTCTGTACAAGATCTGTGCATTCTAGCTCTTAAGGTGATTACGTAAGGGTAGAATATAGGTCACAATATAGAATTAAGGAAAAAAAATACATGTAGCAATGTAGCACATAACGCATAAGTTTATATTACATAATAAAATCTATCGAGAAAATCGGTCACTCGAACGAACAATTTTTTTTAGATGTAAACAATAGTTTTCAGGCATCGCGAAAATAGGCACTCGTCGGGGAAGCTCGAGGTAGGGCTCTCGACGGGTCAAAGGCCGACCGACGATTTTTTGCCTCGGAAACAACCGAATTATTTCTCGGCGTTTTTCCGTCGGGCTCGAGGGCGAGTTGTCGTACTCGAATGTTCACGTGGCCGGAGGGCCTCGAGAATACTCCAGAAATTTTCATGAAATAAAGTGGCGTAAAAGTAGGGTTTTAGAAGTTTTTTTTTTAATCTTCAGATTCGTAGAGCCGGAGCATGAGGTGCCACTATACTTTCCTCACAGCCGATGGGGTCAAGGACGGTGTGTTCCCGTTGCGGAAATCGGAGCCGCATCATTGTCTCGAAATCGAATCGTCCGTATTATTTTTCTGAATCGGGTATTTATTTTTCTGAATCGTGAACTGCCGAATATTTATTTTTCTGAATCTTGGCCGAATCTTTATTTTTCTGAATCTTGAACTGACGAATATTTATTTTTCTAAATCGTGAACTGCCGAATCTTTATTTTTCTGAATCTTGAACTGCCGAATCTTTACTTTTCTGAATCGTGAACTACCGAACATTTATTTTTATGTATCGTGAACTGCCGAATCTTTATTTTCCTGAATCATAAACTGCCGAATCCCGAACTGCCGAATCTTTATTTTTCCAAAACTATAATACTCCGAAACTCAATTTCATCGAGCGTTACTCAAAATTATGCGGCAAAATTATGTGGCTCCGCGGAAATCGTAGCACCTGAACAGGACATCGTTTTTCGTACCGATCGGTCTGGAAGCCACGCCGAGGGATGATTCTTGTTATCGCGGTGTAACCCGATGTGGAGGACACGGACGATTACATCAAAGAGGCGCCTCTCCCTCGGCAGTCTACCTTTTCCGAATGACGAGCCGGAACGACCGTGGCTTTGTGCTATCTACTGATCACGGGTTTCCACGTTTTGGTATGAAATTCTGTGATGTTGCGGATCCGCTCACGGCCATGCGATCTTGCCGTGCTTCGCGGATAAACGAGACAGCACTTCCTCGTCGGTGTACGCGCTATCTCATCTCCGCTCGCCGTGGCTTCCACAGTCTGCGACGCCCCCCCCCCCCCCCCCCCCCCGCGCTAGTGCGAAGCTTCCGGCCCTTGTGTATGTTGCACTTATATCCGCACTTTCCCTCTACACGGATACCTCATCCGTGCGAAGAGGCGGAGAAGGACGAAGAAATAATACGGAATCTCGAACTCGCTTGGATTTTTTGCCGTCACTGCCTTTTTCCTATTCGACCTTTGTATCGCGGCTGTGAAGAGGCTCGAAAAGACGGCTTTGTGGCTCTGCCGATGGCCCGATCTTGTGTATTCGTTTTAGTTTATCATCGTGCATGAAGTATGTGGGGGAGAGCGGGGGGAAATGGGACAGTGGGGCAAAACGGGACGGCGGGGGTGAAACTCAATTATCCAATAATTTTTGGATGTCTTATTTCGTCGTAACGATACATCCGGATTTTTGACATCGTTTTGCCCCGCTCACCATCACCATCACCATCCAAAAGTTATTGGAAAATTGCGTTTTGTCTCACTGTCCCATTTTGCCCCGGTCTCGCTTACTACGTCTGTCTGTCTGTCCTGTCCGAAAACACGAAAACTTTCCGCAGAGGCTTCGAATGGGAACGATACTTAATAAATATCTTCCGCATATGAAACAGAGTTTTGTTATAAAATTTCGAATTGTTTCGTTTACTCTTTTTAATTTCAAGGTAAGCCATTTAACTAACCGTTTGTCCGTCTGTCCGCTTTTTGTTCTGCCCCCTCAATTCAAGGCCCATCGTGCCTTCAACGATATTTTTCTTCGAACCCTCAACAAGGATCTCAGGAATCCAATTTTTTTGGTTACAAACAATAACTATACGGTACAAGTATAGTGATAGCAATGTTTTTCGCTTAGCGTCTCCATTTTGCCCCGGTTTCCCCTACACACGAGTGAAACTCTCATTTTTCTCGCTTTTCTCTCCGACCCCGCCGCAGAGCCTTAACCTCCGTTATACGCGCACATTTGTACGGCCTCGGGTAGAAAAGACCCCGAAAGAAAAAAAAAAGCGTCAGGCTTAACCGTTGTTCCATCGAGGAAAGATGGAAAGAGTAAAGAGAAAAGCGTGCACCGGAAACGGAGGGTGCGGGTGAAGCTCTCACATTTTTACTTTCCCTTCCACCGCGAAACAATACTAATAGAGATACTCCCGAGGGGGATAATTTGATTGTCGCCCGTGTTACGGCGTGTGTGCGGTTTGTTGGCCAAAAGGGACCGGAAAGGGAAACGAGACGCGGGGAACCGAAGATGAAGAGATACCGGACACAAAGAAAGGATGGCATGCGCGTCGTCAATAGGGGGCTCATTTATCCGATATCAGAGCCGCTCGCAATGGGTCCTCCGAGACCGCAGAGAAAGAGCGAGAGGATAACCCCCGAAGGCACGGAGAACACGGACGTCGTAATGATACCCCGAAGTGACAGCGGTGCGCGCGTATCGAACGATAAAAATCGTCCGCACGAGGGGGGCCACGACAGAAATAAAAGCGCGTGTTGCCGTAACAGCGAGACGCGTTAAGACCCTTCACCCTCCCTTCATTCCCGGAAGACTCGTCGTCGCCGTAAAAAAAAAAAGACGAAAAAAGAAACCCACAAAATACGAGAAGTCCGCGCGTGGTTTTTTGTTACGGAACAAGCGTGGCTGTAAAAAGTTACGAGAATCTCGATAGCCTTCCAGCTGTTCCATCGATACGCCGTCGCGGACGGTAGATGTCGCTGCGGGCAGGAATGTCGTCGCAGCAGCGCTCGAGAAGCTTCCGGACTATGAAAACGAAACGGGCGTAACATATAAATCGATCAAAAGAAAAAAATGAGAGAAGGCGAAAGGGGTGAAAAGTATCGAACTAATACGTAACATGCCGAGCAGGACCGCACAGTTCCTCTTCCGTTTTCCCTCTCCGAAATTCGCGCACGAGTTGCTGCCGAGACGGCCGCGATAGCAACGCCGCGCGCCTCTCCCCCTACCGGTATGTTTGCAGGTTTGCCGTGTACACTCCTAACTCGGAACATCGGCAACTCCGCGGCTCTGCCGCAGCGCTGCCCGCTCGTGCACAAAGTCACGTACTCTATCCACGGATAGAGTGCGCTCTCGTCTCTTTCCACTTTTATTCGATATACCGAACCAACTTACACTACTTTTTTTAAACTTGTTTATTAGAAAAATAAGAAAAAAAGAGATAGAGAAAAGAGGAAACTCGCCGACGTTCAATAAATTCTATACTGTTTCTTTTGTTGTTGTCGAGATATATAGTGCTACTTTTTTTTATTTATGACGAGAGGACCTTGGAGAGGGAAAGTGGATTAGCGCAGCTGTTGTTCTGCATGTACGATGAACCAAATGGCGGGTTTCCATGTGATTTCATTGTAACAATCCGCAATAATAGCCCGTAATAATACCAACATATATTGACAATATTACGGTCTGGTAATACAACTCAAGTATTTATTTATCCAAATAAATAAATTCTCGAGTCTGAGCGCAAGTCCTAAATTTTTTCTGGTATCTTCATAGAACAGAATGTAGCTCTATTGAGTGCATGCAAAGCGCCAACGGTGCAGCGGACGTATGAATAGATTCCTATGAATTCCCCGCATCCAATGGAAGACCTGCCTCTCGCATGTTGCACGGACGGCGTGTTGCCTACTGTAAATTGATGTACGCACACCGTGTGTAGGTAAGGCAAAGTGTGCGAGTGCGTGCGAACTTGTGCCCGGGGGGCCACTCGAGAATGCAAATGAGATGGCCTCGGCGCAGCCATGACGGTAGGGCGAACAAGAGGGAGGGCAGACGGTAGCAGCTTGCAGGGCAACCGACCGGCATCGCCCTGCACTCCGATGCCACAGGGCAACGGAGAAGGTGAGATGCCCATTGCATTAATCGCGCAACGAGAGACCGCGGAGCCGGGGGCAAGCAGACGAGAGGGGGACGATAAAGGACGAACGAGGGTGGCTGCGTGGCTCCGCCGGTGCGCGGCTACGAGACAGCACTAGGGTCGTTATCACGCGACATTACCTCGAAATAAAGGATATTCGCGGTTTGGCGAGAGAGGGACTCTGGGTACGGCCCAAACAATGCTCCACGGTTGGGCTGACGATTCTCCAGGGCACCACCCGCTAAATCGTACATGCCATCGGTAGATATTGCTAGACGAATGGTGCGAAATGTAGGGGCGAGCGAACGACGGGTATACGAGGGAAGATCTTAATATCTCGGTCGTGAAACGAAGTTTTGATAAAACAAATTTTAAAAAATAGTACCGCGCAGCAAATTTTAGCTGCATCGATGCATTTTTTGTGAAGATGTACTTTGAGACGGACGTCCTGTGGGATCAAAATGTGTAAAGAGCGATTTTAATAGGCACTTTTTGCATGTGAGGACCGAGTGCCTACAAATTGACTTTTGACTAATGATTTTTATTTCTAATTATTTTTCTCGGGATTCTATTACATCGTGACGGAATTTTTTTACAAATTTTACCGTCGACAGAAAAAAGTCAATAGTTGGAATCACACCAGCCGGGATAAAGGGTATCTGATAAGTCTATAAAACGCGACTAACGGTCTTTCTGGGCTAGTTGAAAACAGCATTCGCGCACCCTACCTCATCCCGTAAGACTCCACCTCTAGTTCGAAGCTCGTACAGCCTTGCGAAAATTTCTGTCCATTACCGGAAATTTTCAAGGCACGAAAGAAAAATAGCGGGGCTGCCGGTAGATGAAAAGAAGTCGAAATCGTTTGAAAAGGCTTCTCCGAACCACCGACTTTCTTCGGATAACTCTCGCTCTCACGATCCCAAGTTCGGTGGTGAAAAAAAAGGCTACACCAGTGACGACGTGCAGCTAACTTCACGGCATTCCAGAAGATGGTTTTTCCACCTGTACATAGGATTCGGGCCTGCCGATAACGACCGTGAAATAAAGAGTGAGGTCTTCCAGCCTTTTGCCTCTTCAAACTTCCAAACGGCAACCGTTTAATTTTTAGCAATTTGCTGGATTTGTTCAAACTCTCGTTTAATTTTCTTTGCTTGGTGGGAAATTTAGCGTAGTGTGTGTGTCCAGCTGCGGCCACACAGCGGTGCGTAATGATCCCCCGAAGCCAGAGCCGCCGATAAGGATGGTCCAGGAGGGGGATCGAAGCCCGGGAATTGCGAACCCTCTTTGTCGCCAAGGTCGCAGCCGAGTCACCGCCACCCTTTTTAAGGGTCGCTCGTTAACCAATGTGAGCCGACATGCTCCGCTGCACACCGCGGCAGAGCTCTCCGAGCACATTGCCAGAGTGCGACGACTCGCTTCCTCTGTGTGTTGTAAAGCTTCGTCGCGGTGAAGCTAACACGCCCCGCCTTCGCGAAACGCAACACGCCGGGCAGCTTCGACACATGGACTCGGGCTTACGACGTATCATAGACTATAAATACCGCATACGCTGGTGTACGGAAAATAAACGTCACGACGCTTAACGACGAATCCACTTCTCCGCAGACTCGTTTAAACCTCACCGCGAACCGTAATCCGAAACGTGCAGACCGGCTTACCTGCCAAACGATTTTATTACCCAAAGTTACACTGTAAAAAACATCTGCACATTTGATGTGCTCAGAACATCGAAATTTACAACAATTCACAAAGAATGCTGTCAGGCAGTGTCACACACATGTAACGTAATACTTAATCACATTACTATTGTTTCGGAAGTTAAATAGCGATACTTGGAAATTTTTACGACGAATCACGCATGGCGGTCATGATTGAGGTTATGCATGATGTATTGAAATCCCGCCCTTCTCCGCCCTTCTGGCATAACAACATCGGTACGTTACTCGTTACTGGCGACCCAAAGGACCGTGACTTGCTACTGAAGGACAGTCAAACGGTTTGCCCAAATGAATTTCGTTGTGCCGCCCGCATACTTTTCCCACTGCACTTTGCCTCGGAAGAGCATCCTAATCCGGCAGAAGAAAGCTGCAGACAAGAAGAAAGCGATTGTGGCGCGAACTGCACAGCGACGTGTCTCGAGGCCGTGTGCGATCCGGGCGGAACTATTCCGCACTCGGCGACGCACTCTGTGGAACAGTCTGGGCACAGTTTCGCTCTTTAACAAAGAGATGCTGCGAGTGAGAAAAGACGCCGGAAGGAAGAGAGCGAGAATGACGAAAGTCCCCCGCGAGCAATGCGGCGAGCCTCCTTCGCCCCTTACTATTTCGTCCTCGCCGTCGAGCACAAGAGTAATGGATATATTGCGAGAAGCGAAGGCGCGACGACGTATACACATACGCTCCTGGTTTGCGGTCTATTCGGTACGAACCGAGGGAAAGCCCCCCCCCCCCCCCCCCTCCCGCCCAAGCAACGCACCGCTGAGCTCGCCGCACCTCGCGTTCAGCCCGAATTTCATATAAAATTAATAACCCATAAATTCGTGGGAATGTCTTGCGGAGAAAATTACCTACCACCTATATACAGTATAACGGTGTATTATCGTGGCTTACGTAGCCGTTGATATAGAGGCTCTGGTCGTCGAAGACCTCCACCTTCTCACCTTCCATTGCGTTTTATAGCTTCCGCCGAGCATCACCGACTTTTCTAATAAACGCTAACGCTCTTTCTTACGCTACCGTATACACCCCGACGGAAATCAAATATTTGCAAAAATATACTCGATGTTACATTAATTTGGCGATTTTATTGTAATACTATATAAAACACATAAATTTACATGTACTTTTAAACACATTCTTGCGAAAAAATTTGGCGATGTATATTCAGACACGAATTAAATTTTTCTTGTTATCTTCCCCACAAAACCTACACTCAGGAGACATAAAAAACTTCCTCTAATGATACACTGAGTGTACCGTTCTAGGGTTAATATTCGATACGGAAACCCTTGTTAGAGGCTACAAACAAAAAAAATTCTAAACAAGTAACACAATAAATTCTGTGCGTCACGTGCGGTCACTGTTTCATAACTCGTAACTCGCTCGGTCTCGCCCTCGCGAGATAGTTAAGGAATAAAAAGTTTCCGGATAACAGTGATTATATGTGACTGTTGAAGCTCGCTCGAGAACACAGGCGAGGCGTCGGATTTCTCCGGGACGGGCTCGAGTTATACGCGAGAGTTTCAGTTTTACGAGTAATAAAGGGTGGGCGAGTGTGTAGCGTGTCCAAGGGCACGAGAACAACGTTCGTAACAGCTCCAATCACTTAGTACTCGCTCAAATTCCTAGTCACGAACAGGTAAATCGCGAGCGCCACGAGTATCGTAAAGCGTGAGGCGGACGAACTGCAGCGGTGGCGCTGATGTTCCGCGTTCGCTTCCGCCAATGGTCGTTCGACAACTCCGGTGTAACTCGCTGTACGATTATCGGTATAGTAGTTCGCTCCCGTTCCACATCGACTATTATAATAACGACGCGCCGGTTGAAGACCCCAAGTGTTTTACATTGTACTCGCGTGATGTGTTTGCCGCACTAAAGACCCTAGAAGTTCTTCGGTCTATCTCTTTAACCCGCACGACCCGCTTCGAGACACGAGCTCGCTGCCCAGTTGAGTGTAGCTCTACTCGAGAAGACCATTGTATATTATACATGTAAAAAAAATATATAGAGGCGCCGGCGAGAGGGTGTGTACACCGTAGAGAGGAGCGAGCCCACGGAAGCATCCACTCTCGTGATCCGGCACGCTTCCTTCTATACGAACATCCTTCTGCGGTTCTGCGCACTCCTTGGCGGACCATCCGCCTGGACACATCACTCGTGCCGAGCAACCGTCTGCTCGTTGCTCGACCATACCCCCGCTTCATAACACTTGCCGCAACCGCACAAAGCCCCCCCCCCCCCCTCGCCCCGCTCCCAGCTCCAGACGTGAGGTAGATAATAATAACCTAGAATTTTTCACTCCGAGCATTTTCTCGACGAGGTATCTCCATCCCATTTCTCGTACAATACGCGAAGCGATCGAGGCGCGCACTCCCAAAAAAAAAATGTTAGGTCTTTTTCAACCCACTTCCCTTCGATCCGACGAATGCAACATATTTGTATTCTTTTTTCAACGGCGGATGAGAGATGAAAACAAAAAAAAGAAGTAACAAAAAGGAAACAAAAAGAACTTGCGGTTTTTCTCGCCGAGTTTCCAACAGTCGATGCCGCGATGCACGCTCCCCCTTCTCGCGCGGAGAGAAAACTTTTTCGAGAGCTTGAGCACTCTTGCTTCCTGACCCGGGAGCGACCTGCACATCGGCGAACGGAAACTCGCGCGGGGACTCGGAGAAAGTTTTACGCGAGCGGAGAACGCGAGGGAACAAGGAGAACGGAGACACTTCCTAGAGTAACTCGTCTCTCACTCTGTTCCGCTCCTGCGAGAGAACGAAAAAGAAAAATTCGACACAGACGCTCTTCCGTTACGACACATTATATATATATATATAATATAAAGGGTGTTTCTCAAAAAGGACCTTTTTCAAAATTTTCCTCCCACCATTTTAAAGTATCGACCTCGAGTCAAGATTTCGATCTTAAATCGAACCTCACGAAAGGCGGTCCCTAGCAAAAAATTGACCCTACTGGACATTTTCAAAGTTTTCTATATATTTAAAAAAATTCGCCGCCCCGTCAACAATAGGGGTGAGGGGGTCGAGGGGGCTCGGAGGGTCCAAGGGGGACTTAAGGACTTAGAATAATAAGGGCTGTAGTCCAGAAAGGGGTGCGAGCGCGCGAACCACAAACTTCACTAGTATATATATATATATATATGCAGGAAATGCGTTATATATGCCAATATGGAGTACACACGGAATTGCAGAAAAATAATATCTGCAGGCACCGAAGGGGAATAACGAAACCGACACGAATATAAGAGGGGCGAGGGGAGGGAGGTAGAGTTTGGTGAGGAATAACGAAAGGGTAAAAATGTCGTACACGAGGTGAAAAGGTCTCCGGCGCAGTATAATAGAACGAGGAAACGCAGAGGCTGCAGATAGATAAAGGGAAGGTAACGCGAACGCCAAAGCACGGAGTACAGTTGCCGGGCGTTCTCTTCTCCGAGCTCCGCTACCTCGGAGACGTGACACTTTAACCAAAACGGAAAAGCTTAATAAAGCCCGTCGACTGCTGGGCTGGCGCAACGGGGAAGCCACGAGCCTCTCCCGCGTATTATCTCGCCCCGCGGGTGTCTCAGTGGAAAATGACCCCCGCTGCGAGAGACTTTTCTCGATTTTAAATAACGAAAGGTTCTCTCTCGTGGCGCTTCAAAGAGAGTAGAATGTGAATATCCTACTTGTTTGTTCACCAGTAATCTCGTGGATTCGTGAATATTATTTTTTGTGACCAGTCGTATTACTGTTTATTTAATTTATTTTTCTTTCATTTGAGAGGAAAGCTACTCCATCGATTCTCTCATAAATTCACATCGATATGTAAAGTGGCGAATTTGAGTTACAAAAGACTCGTTATCCAGTGGCTCCTCGATGTGAACGACGATAGAAACTCGGCGACCTTTCAGGTGCTCGCCGAGAACGCTGAAGATACAATCTATCGGACGGGCGGTGAATCCGATATAGAATATAATGTTCCATAAAGATGCAAATGGAACGGGGCCGCATTCGAAACTGGCGAATATACCTGAATTCGGGTCAGGTGATAAGTCACTCCAAACCCACTCCCCTCCTCTCTCCCCCGGTGTCTTTGTACGAAAAAGCAATACCGTGATTTACATACCGCGTTATAAGTTTTACGTGTGACGTAAGCAAAAAAAAAAAGGTTATGAAAAATACCGTGGAACATCGAGTGTAACATTGGGTCGGTAGGGGTTATGTCGTGACGTCGGGTAACGAGTTTCTCCTCGGTGCTTAAGCTCCATTAAAACTGGGACAAGTTTGGTCAGAAGTTTGTTGAATCCTCCGTCGCCTCCGTCGCCTTAAATATTCTCCTCGCGGACACTTTAATTTCCGAGCGGTCGAGCAGCGTCGCTACCGTGTGAGAAATATCTCAGGAAATTATAGCGCAGCACTGATAGATAGCTACAGCAGGAAAGTGAATGTTTGACCAATGGCGCTGCGGACGGCTTATATGGGTTACGTGTGGGTCGCCGAAATAAAATGCTGCCCAACGATCCGTCCAAACATACTCAAAGGGGCTTGCACGTTAGGCGCTCAAATCGTTCGCCGAAAATTGATAAAATGTCACGTGACTAAATTTTCTAAAAGAAAAATGCCTACGAGGAACCCATCTGGCGGCGACCGAATTTTATAAAGCAACTGCCTCCATATAATCACTTACTACTCTGTTATTGCAATTTTAAGTCGCGCTATGTTCGTAAGATTATTTTAGTAAGAACTTTTCTCAACGGTGCTAATTATTTTGAGAAAAAAGCAAATTCGAGCCGGACGCGCACGGTTATTTCGCATCGGGACCGAATCAATTTTTTTCTCAAAAAAATTGGCACCATTGAATAAAGTTAATTTGAAAATTGCAACACAGCTGTTGCACTTGCTTTTAACGGGTCACAGCGTTTTCATTATCATCCATCGATACGGATACCGGTAATTGCATTTGAGGAAGAGAAATATTTTCTTAGGTTTATCCGCGCGAGCTGCTCCTCATTAAGGTGGAAGTATTAGCTCCGGAGCAACGTAGAGCCCTCGGGTTACCGATACTTCTCGAGTGCAACTACTACTGCCATTCAGAGACGCTCTATTTGTTTGGGTGTGTGTATTTTTTTTTTTTCTTTCATTAGTTCACGGTTTCCCCATTTGAATCGCTGGCTGCTGCGATTACCGCCACTATTCAGCTGAGTAAATTGAGACTTTCCGCCTCCCGGTCCGGTTTACGTTGATTGCGCAGCCTTCCAGCGAAACGCGGTATCACCCTCGTCGAATGCAGCGCCGGTGTGTGTACAGAATTTGCCTTGACGCTCTCCTCATTAAGAACTGAGACAACATTTGCTCGAATACACCGAACTGCGAGAGTCGTCGATAGTTTCGTCGGGGATCTTTTTTTTTTAGCTGAGTTTTGGTTGTTGTTTCGTTTTGTTTTTCACCGACAGAACGCAGATAGAAACGGAGAGAGAGAAGCGCGGAGTACGCATGGTTTTCCGGTTTATAAAATCCGTGTGTACTATTGTCATCCGGCGTTGACTCGGCAGCGGAGTCGCTCGGGTTCGACCAAGTGGATTTTCACGCGGAGCGTTCCATTTCCTCGCCCAAATTTCATTTGGCTCGATTCGCCGAGTTGGCGAAATGCAATTTCGAGTGGAGACTCGGGCGAGTGCCGGGGGGGGGGGGAAAGGGGGGGGTGGAGAGGGGGGAGAAGCCGGCTAGAGGCCAAACTTTCTGCGAGCGTGGTGCGGAGCTCGGAAGGTATAGCGTTAAATACGAGTGGGGAATAGGCGGGGTATACGCACGTAATCAAGTGGAGTACGGACTCATGGAACCGGAGGTAGCACACCGCGTTGATCCAATAAGCATTTCACTTCGCCAGTCGAATGGGCAACCGATAATACCGTACCGGCGCACTTCCGGCTCCGCGTCGCGTCCTTCTGGCACCCTCGCGAGTCGTCCTCCGTTCGACGTGTAAACAAACGAACCACCAAAAAAATGCATGAAAATAAGTGCCACACACGAGCAAGATATCAAAATCAAATGAGAAATGACAATTTTATTATCGTCTTCATCAATGTTTCAACATAAATTAAAGCTTTACGATAAGATTCTGTTCACTATTTACACGCGCAGGACGTCGAGTGGTAAAAAAAGCTGGCTCCACATCCGAAGAAAGTTAATCCTGAGTTTGGCGACGAGAGGTCGCCGACCGAACTTCTCGTTACTTAGATTCCGTGTTTTGCTTCAGCTTTCGTTCGATCTCGTTCAACACTTGGGACATGTGCTCGAGCAGAGCGGGACCGACGAGTATGCCGCACTTCAACGTGAGGCCGTAACACTGCTTGTAGAGATTAACGAGATTATCGGATTTCGAAGATGGCCGTGAGTTAGCTTTCTCGACGCTCGGCTCGCTCTTTCCAAGGCACAGCTTGATCAACGATCGCAAGAGATACTGTAATCTTTGTTCGAGCAATAGTACAAGTTTCTCCTCGTCCTCCCCCTGCTTCTTGTCCTCGGCATTCGTTTCTTTTTTTTCGTAAGCATCCCCTGCCTCCCTCCTCGCGTTCCCCCCGATACAGCTCTCGGCGTTCTCGATCATCTTGCTCGAGGAGCCGTTCTTCTCCCGAAGAATTCCGAGTATCGGCTGACACTGGACGATCAGGTCCAAGCCGCTCTGGTAATACTTTATCTTGTTGGTAAAGATCGAGGCGGCTGAAAAACATAATTAAATACCAATTCGTGAGAATTCGAAAAAACAAATGAGAAAACATACTGTCACGTCTCAGATTCCGGAGATTTTTGCAAGTACGCGGCAACGCAAAGGCCGGGGGGGTTCGCAACAAAGATATTCAACAAAAACGAGGAAATTAATGATTGGCTTAGTTTCCCCGATTAAGAGCATGTTAAATACCGCGGTCGGTAATAAAGACTGTAATAAACTTTTCTAAACCGGGCGGCGGCACACAGTGAAAAGAAGAGTCTCACCGGAGCCTGACGTGATATCCGGTTCCGATGAGACTTTTCGTTTGAGCGTCACTATCGGGACCCATGACAAAATCTTGATTACAGTTTCTGATACCGACCGAGCTCGGGTGGGAGGAGGTGGGAAGGAGGGTGTCTTACATAACGTTAAGGTGAAGTGAAACCTCCACGAGGGTAAAACAGTTAGGAATATTTCAGGTTGAAATCGTAGGTTGAAAAGTGCATTGCTAAAATGCAATGAAACTCGGAATAGGAGTAGAATGTACAAATACAATGTAATCTCTCGTTCTGGATTTTTTTCTGAAATCGAAAGAAAATATTACAGTGGGATTGCCACGGGAAATCTGTAATTAGCGAAGTTGTGCTATTTTCTCTTAACTGTACAAGATATCAGAAAAAGTGATTTTAATAGGCACTTACGTGTAAGGAGTGAGTGCCTAAAAAGCACATGAATGTAGTACACTAGTCAAGAGTACAATAAGTGCAAAGTGTCGTGACGTCACAATGGCATGGACATAGTTTTAAGCACAATGTGTACTTACTTTCCGCCTGATGCTCGACAAGCGCGACTCTCTCCAACTGTACCGTCAGAAACTCTACTGGCTGTTCCAAGGACAGAAAAAGCTTGGCTGCCTTCATGTAGTACAGCTTGCTGAGCTGCAGGGAGTTCTTGCGCTTGGGATTGTCAGTGTCGGTCTTCAATTCCCTGTAGACCCGGTGATACAACGATCCCAGTCGGTGCTGTATCGTAGCGGCACGAAATTGATAAATCGGTTGACGGGGACCCGGCGTTTCCGTGTCGCAGTACTTTAGAGCTTTCTGCAGAATCTCCACGACCTCGCGCTCGAGTTCGTCCTCCGTCTGCAGAAAAAGACAGACATCGAGTATTTAGTAATCATGTTTTTCAAAAGACCATACGACAGCGGTACATGGTACAAAAAGTTTTGTAAATCGTCAAATATTTCTCGTCAACTAGGAGCATTATTTTTTTTTAACGCTGCGTTTCAGCTAAAAAATGAAATGAAAGTTGAATCGACGAGAAAATTTTGTGGGCCTTTGTGGACGATAAGCGTTGAAAACCTTTTTTACCGTGCACTTTGATAAGTCAGAACACACTTTATTTCCCGCGGTCGGGTAATCCTGCAGAAGAGCGGCCACCGTGTATAGAGTCGTCGACAAATCCCACATTACTGTTTCCCATATCGCTGGATTGGTTTTGCGAGTGCCGAGTACTTGCAACGCTTTCTGGTAGCTCGCCAACGCCTTGTTGTAAAAGTGACGCTCCTGGGAGGGAAATTTGGCGTGCATGTGCGCGCACAGACGCATAAGACGACCGGTGTTCGAGTGCAAGAGAGCGAGATTCGCCTCGTCGTGGACCATCTCGAAAGCTTTAACGCCGGATTCCAGATGGGCGAGGGAGCGTGTGAGGAGGCAGGTCACGTCGGAGGTGCAATCGTCGGATGATGAGTCGTCGTTCTTCATTGTGGCCTGTTGATATCGCGCTACGATAAGAAAAAAGGGAAAAAACATTGATGTCTTAGTCGGATGACTCCTGACTTTTTCAAAATCCCTAACTGAAGGTGTTACAAGTTACGTTGAACACTGCGATTTTTTCAGAGACCAGTGATATTTTGAGGGAAAAAAACGCTGAGAAGAGCGAACTGCAAAATTGTCACTGTGAGATTATCGTCCTCCGGGTTTCTGCCAAAGATCAACCGTCTCAGAGAATTTCGGATTGCAGTTTTTGTTGACGATCGACGAGTTTAAGGTCGTCCTAGCGAATAGTGTTCGGTTCGCATAAGTTTCAGAGAAATGAGAGGGAATTGCAAACACTTCGGGATGGTATAAAAATCTGAAAAAAATCAACCCTCTCATTTCTCTGAAACTTATGCGAAGTATAAATTTCGCACTATTCGCAAGGACTACCTTAGCATTGGTCCAATGAAGACTCACCACCCGCTTGATTCATGTAGAGGACTCCCAGTTCGTTTTGAATGTTTCCCAATCTTCTAAAGAGAATGTCCTTGTCGTGTTCCGAGGGTTCCAGCCCGAGAGCTTTCTCGTAACACTCGAGTGACGTAACCAGGGTGTTCTCCAGATTGTCAAACGCAAACAATTCGGCGCCATCTTCAAATTGAAAAAAAAACGTGTCTCATTAGCGGGAGATGAATGATCTATAACGAATAGAATTTCGACCGAAACTCACGCATGTCTACGTCTTCCATCCTAATGATCTCCTCGACGATTTTTTCGTCGTTCTCGTTCTTCCGCTCGTAAGCCCGTTTGTGAATCTCGACGTTCGACCAATCCTGAACGGTTCTGAAGCAGCAATCGCCGGCTCGACCGAGAAGATAACTTATGAGCTTGTCGTTTCTGACGCCGCAAAAAATTTCCAGCATTTTTTGACAACGCAACACGGCAAGTATGTATCTCAACGATGCTCCGTAGCCGCCGTTCGAATACTCGAACTCCGCCAAAGCAGCGTAAATCAACGATGCCTTCTCGTAAAGAAGCGTCTTGAGGTGAACTTTCCAGCTGAGATTGTCGCTCTTTTTCGGTGCCTCCCAAGTAGGCAGAGTTTTGTTCTTGGATTTGCAGAGCAGAGCCTTTGGCGAGTCTCTCAATACGGTCGGCTCGTTAAGCGCGCTCTTCTCCGACTTTTTGTTCTTCTTCTGTTTTCCTTTCTTCTTTTGATGGCTAGGACTGTTGTTCGCATCTGAACTTTTATTCGAAATATCGACAGATTGATTCAGCGGAGCGTAAGGCATCGGTATGGCCTGGAACGGCTTTGCGACGTTCTGCACTTCCTCGTCATAGGTCTTTCTGGCTTCGCTCTCGGGCTCCTCTTTCGTCTCCTCATCGGCACTGTTTGCCGAGGGAAAATACTTGAGGCACTCGAGACCCTGGTATACGTGCTCCAGAGCAGCGAGACATCGATCCGCTACTGTACCGCTGATGGGGGGAGGTCTGTACTTGTGTTCCTCGTGCTCGGACTGTTCTTGAACTGACAATTGTACATCCGTTATTGTTTAATCCTTACGAGCATGTGAAACACCACGGTCAGTAATGAACACTTTAATTAATTTTCATTAACGATGTTTGGGCCAAAACGAGTTTCTGTTCGATCGCTATAAAACTTTGCTACTTTGTAGCCACCTTACATAAAAAAAAAAAAAAAAAAAAACATGAACTTATTGATCCCCACAATGTAAAGATCGGAAAAAATTCGGAAAAACATTTTGTCATTAACAAAAAAAAAATGGAAGTTGTTCCAAAGAGTTTAAATTGTTTTTAAGTTGAAAAATGGAACTCTTCGGCAAATGTAATTTGTAGGGAAAGACCCAGTGAATCGTTTGCAATTTTTTTCAGATTTTTGACCGTGTAGTTTTTTTTGTTTAATTACCGTTTTCGTTACCGACCGGGTGCGGTATAATTTTCATTAACGATGCCGATGATCTAAGGTCAGAAACAAATTCTTACGCGAGGAATTATACCCACGTTACGTAAGTTTTCATTACCGACCGGGTGAAGGTTGATAAAAATAATTTAAACGACTGATATTTTACTCACCGTGAGCGAGCATCAACGACTTAACGTCCGCGCTCACTTCGCCCTCGGTCGTTTCATTGCCGTCGGTGTTTTCTTGATTGCTGTCGGTTTCACTGGAGGCGTCCTCGTCCTCGCCCTGATCCGGAGGATTTGGATTTGCAGGATCGGTATCGGCCGGTAAGTACAAATCTGATAGCATGTAATGAGCCGACGTAACGATCTGGGGATGATTCTCCTCGGCCAGCAGCTCGATGCAGTTCTTCAGCAGCATTCTTATGGTCCCTTTCTGCTTGCGGGCGTCGGACGAGTACTTCATGTTACGGGCGACTCTGTATAGAAGCATCGCCACCGGTACCGTGAATGGGTTTTGGTCCTTAGCGTCCGAGGATTCGCTACAGAGCGACGTCAGGTCGTACAGCTTCACGACGTCGTCGTTCTTGCCTGTTGACAATATTAACGGACGGACATTATATGGGACTTTCCCTACCATTTCGACCTAGCTCTTCACATCTTGGATTGGGCCCGAGATTTTTACATGACTGACCTAACTCTCAAAAGAACTCAGATATTTTTTTGTTAGATGAAAAAAATTGTTTGCCCCATATATATTATACATTCTCCATCTGAACTCGTCATTATACTGTACGAAAAAAATAAGTAAATTGTCGTTGACGACTCGCAGTCTTTACCTTTGAACAACCAATAGGTATGACCCGCCTTAGTTGCGTTATTCTTAAGAAAGCTCAGAATATTCTGCGCAACGTCCCTGATGACTTTCGGACTGAATTTCGCGTCGTCGAGATTCGGCAGATCCTCGGTTTTTATGAGCTCGTACTTCTGCACGATCCCGTCCAAGTGATAACACATGACGACCTCGGGAACGTTGCACATGAGATTGTCGAGCCAATAATCAATGCCCGTGAGAACGTTTATCGGCTTGCTCATGTCGCGCAGTTTGAGACTTATGCATGGATGCGTCTGACCGCCGAATATCGGCATGTCGGTGCCGATCAACATCTGTATGTTCTCGAAAGTCCATACGACGTTTCGAGCGAAATTGTGACTGTGATTCGGATCGGGCAGTTTCTCCTCGAGGGTCGGCTCGGGCAATACCGGCTCGAGAGTGCTCAACGGCAACGGCGGAGTCTCGACGTTCTCCTCCTTATCGGCGAGCACCAGTGAGTGGTAAAGAAACTTCGATACCAAATTTTTTTGCTGCAGGGCGTTTCTGCTGTTGCTCTTGTAATACAATCTCTTCTCCTTGTCGCTGGCGTTCTGAAATATTTGCTCGTAGACAAATTTTTTCAGCCACTCCCAGTCGTTCTCCGCCTGATGGAGGAGATACTTTTGTATGTCGAAGTCGTCGAGCAACAGCGTGTTCTCTATCCGATGAACCATCATCGATATGACGCCGTGATTGTAGGGCATCTTCAGCAGCCGCTTTATGTTCTCAGAGTCCGAGACAACGTCCACCTCGCCGACGCAGTCGGGAAACATGTGGGCCATCCGGAAACTCGAGAATCCGGTATTCTGGGACCATACGCTCTGCAGCCCGTAGCTCTCCGCCGAGCTGCTCAGCCAATTGCTCGGCGGCAGATTCAGATTGGTGTTGCATTGCAGCTGCGCGAAGGTCGCCGGTGTCTGAACGGCGGAATACTTCACCACCGCCGTGGACTTCACCTGCTTCCTCGGCGAATCGGTCGCGCCTACGACCGCGACCGGTATCAACTGAAACGATATTGAAATTTCTTTTTTACAGCGATGTACTGAGTCGAATGAGACATTGCACTCGCAAGCTTCGCACGATCTGTTGCAACGGCTTTGTGGGTTTGTAATGTTTTCATGGAATTTTTTTGTCCCGAAAGTTAAATTCCATTTCAGACCAAAGCATAATAATGTAACTGAATTCGCAATGGCACGTAGTTAAGTGAAAAGTATAGGTCAATGATTCATGGGGGACAAAATATTTTTATTCAGATCTTAAAACCCACATATACATTGGTGGAATATAAAATAGAATGTATTTAGGATTTAGTTGTTTGGAAATGCACAGTTTTGCTGTCATTTTGTTTTCGTCGAGTGACTACAGAAACAGAGGAATGCAAGTTTCACACGAAGAAACAGAGGAACGCAAGTTTCACACGAAGAAACACTAAACCAATGTTTCTTTGACCAAAAGCGTAGCACGAATCCCTAACCTGCGTAAAATTTTTACTATCTCAATAACAGAACGTTGGAAAAGTTTCGATTTGAGTTTCAATGTTGTTCGTAAGTTTTTGGAGGTTTTTCGTCATCGTTTCGACTACAAATCGTGACGCAAGCTTCGTCGTTTATTGTCATTCTTTTATCCTCAAACAATGGTCGTTCTAACGAAACGAAGTAACAGCGACAACGAACGGGACAAACATAACACAAAAGTTTATTGCAGCGTAAAAATATTTACGTACTGTGTCGTCGTTGTTGCCCGTTTCTTCGGACATCCTTGAAATCAGGATCTCGCGTCGTTTCCCTCGAAATGAGCGGACGGTTTCGCCAGCGTTGACGAAAAAGTTTCCGGAACGAGCGAGAACATCAGTGACAGAATTTTCGTCGTCGACTGATTCGTAGCCGACGTTCCGGTGCGCGGAGCCCGTCGAGGAATCGCACGTTCGTACGAGTTTCGTCGAAAGACGGTTTCGGGGCGCCGTTTGAGCGGGCTAACTTATCAGCAGTTGATTCGTCAACAAAAACGCCGAGCGACGAGCGCACCGTGGTAAAACGGTACGGAAAGTTTGTCAAATAATTCGCGAGGCAGCGCCAGTGGGACGTCTCACGGACGTCTCGGCCGTGTTCGGTTTGTTTCGCCCCGCATATACATTCGCGGTCTCGAGAAAGGCCACATAAAAAAAAAAAAAACGAAAAACAAAAAAAATTGTCGATTTATCGGGGGGGGTTGTCTCATCGGCGAGAGAAGAGAGCCGAAGCGGGGTGGCCGCGCGGGGTATTTGTTGGATCGTCGAACACGGTTGTCCCGTGCAGCCGCGGCGAGTTTGACGCGTGTGCGTGTTGCGTGTGCGTGCTCGGCACGTACGGGGCGTGTACTTTCCGGGGCACGTAGGGCCGCTCTCCTCTCGACGAACGAGGGCCCCCGAGGAGCCGCGCGCTCAAGGAGCGTGAAAATTTAACGCTCCCCCTCTCTCTCTCGTGGAAGCCTACAATAATGCCGTCGTGATCGACTGAGTATTCGGTGAAAAAAAAAAATATATTAAAATAAATAAAGAAAACTGAAAGAAAAAAAAAAGCTACGTGAGACCGACGGGTGTACGACGGTGAATGCGTTCTCGAGGCGCGCGCGCGCGCATGCCTCCGTGCACCCTCGCCATTTTATAGGTGAATATTATTTTTGACGTCGATTGAAGAAGTCCCGCGAGTCGTCGACGGGGACGCTTGAACGTCCGTCCGCTCGTCCCCCCCGGGGTTGACAGAGTTTCGGGGTGGTCGATAAGCTGATCCATGCCCGTTACGAGGATAATCGTTCGTGCCTGTACATCGACTCGCATTCGAGGCGGTCCCCCGGCCGAGACTGGCTCCACTTTCCGAGAGACCCAACCCTCCTTACACCCGCATTTCTCGCTCTCTCGCTCTCACTCTCCCTCTCTCTCGAGTTTTCGGATCCTCTTTCCCGAGAGAGCTCCTACCGTTTGCCGTCTCTCGTCCTCGATAGTTCCACAATTTTTAACAATCCCATGCGAGAGCCAGAGCTCGCCGCCTCCGGACTTATTCGTTACGGGCACGCGAAAAGTGCTCGTTTAATCGACTCAGCTGCGCTGTCGCCGCTCCTGGCCGAGTTGCTCGCTCTGATATCCGACCGTGATTTCCGCGGCCAAGCCTTTTCTTCTGGCGCTCGAGGATATGTGTCACATTCGCGCGAATGACGTGAGCAACACACCAACAAACAGCGCCCTGATATAAAACGCTGATTAATAAAAACGCCGGAAGAACGATCCTGGTCGCGACTCGACAGTTTATTCTCCTCTCCATCTCGATGGGGAAGCGAAGGAAGAAAAAAAAAATAGGCCCTCTTGTGTACATCGGACGTGAACGTTCGGAGTGTCTCGCACCGAATCCGTGACACTTTTCGTACCCGCGAATATCCGCTCGCCCGCTGACGAGAAAATTCGCGGCTACGGTCGAGTGTTTCACCTCTTACGTCGAAAAGTCGCGTACGTGACGTTTTCGCGGGGCGACTAACGAACGTTTCACGGGAACGACCAGGCTCGTTTTTCCGCGTTCCTTGATTACTGACTAGTCATCTAGTGCCAGTAGACACACGCAATTATTGTCTTTAGCGGCGGTCACCGATCGCACAGGCTTCACTGCACACGTTTTCTTTTAAATCTCGTTTTTTTTTTTTAACACGCTAATTCGCATTTTTTTTTCTTTTTTTTTTGCGCTTTACAAGGTTTCGAAAAAATGAAAGATGTCGGAGACTAAAGGTAGACGTTTCTCGTCCAGTGACAGACGCGAAGAGATCGGCAATGGACTGACGGACAGTTCGCTGAAGCCGGTGAGGTTGAAGGAGCAGTGCAAGCAGAGGAGAGAGCAAGCCGGAGGGTGCAGAGGCGATCCCGGCCGATCCGGCGAAGAGCGATCCAGCATGCCGACCGTTCCGAGGCCGGGAAGCCTCAAGGATCCCGAGATTGCGGAGCTCTTCGAGAAGAACGATCCGGAGAAGATCTTCGAGGATCTGAGGGAGATCGGACACGGAAGCTTCGGCGCTGTCTACTACGCGAGATGCCTCGTCACCAAAGAAATCGTCGCTATAAAGAAGATGTCCTATCTCGGCAAGCAGACCGTCGAGAAGTGGCAGGACATACTCAAGGAGATTCGCTTTCTCAGACAGCTCAATCATCCGAACACCATAGAGTACAAGGGCTGCTATCTCAGAGACCACACTGCCTGGGTAAATTTTTTTCATTCGTTCACGGTTTTTGTTCGACCGAAGTGCCTTTCGCAATTTCGTAATCGTCATCGGTGATTGCCTTAGAAAATTTATTGACGAGCTGACAAAGGTGAATAAAATATTTACTAATTTTATTATGACATATATATAATTTGTTCTTGGCCAGAATTTAAATACAGAATGTGTCTTAAAACTACTTGGATCTATCGATTCTAATAGAAAAACATCAGACTCTCATCAAGTCAGACTCTCTTTCATTATGTATTAAATTATTTATACATTATTATTATTATTACATTTTAATGAATCTAATGATAATAATAAGATTTATTGCATTATTCATAATGATATCATCATCAATGTCATTAAGACGAAATCTCAAACTTCACATAAAAACATCCGCACAAAACAATCACTATTGATAATAATAATGTCATTAATATTATTCATCATTTGTATTTGTTTATACGGATTGCCTCTCACCCACAAAATATAAAAAATAAACTTGCGGTCAAGAATCGACCCAACACAATGAAGAATTTATTGCAGAGAAAAAATGAATGGAATATACACTTCTTAAAACCGTAAATTAACAAAATAAATTTACAACTTCGCGAAAAAAAATGTACCCCGACGATAACAAAACGCTCCTGAAAATCGCCGAAAATCGTAACACGGCACCAAGTCTCGCTCGTGCTGGAGCCGACTATAAGACTGTCTCGTGAACGCCAGTTCTAAAACAATATTTATCGCATTTACTTGTAATTGTAATCTTCTTCTTGTTTGTCAATTTTTTCACATTCGAAATCATTTGTCTCGAGGAATTTTAACTTAATCGATTACCCTTCGTTTGTTTCGTATTTCAGTTGGTGATGGAATACTGTCTCGGCTCCGCCTCGGACATAATAGAGGTGCACAAGCGACCGCTGAAGGAGGACGAGATAGCCGCGATCTGCGAGGGTGTACTCCGGGGCTTGCACTACCTCCACGCCCTCGGTAGAATACATCGGGACGTGAAAGCCGGCAACATACTTCTCACCGAGAACGGAACCGTCAAACTCGCGGATTTCGGCTCGGCGAGTATAAAATGTCCGGCCAACAGTTTCGTCGGGACGCCGTACTGGATGGCTCCCGAAGTTATTCTGGCGATGGACGAGGGACAGTACGACGGGAAAGTCGACGTTTGGTCGTTAGGAATTACGTGCATCGAGCTGGGTGAGCAATTCCTCTATTTTATTCTGTTATTATTATTATTTTTTAATGCACGAAACAATTCACGAACTGCCGGAATATTGCAGCGGAGAGAAAACCTCCGTACTTCAACATGAATGCCATGAGTGCTCTTTACCACATCGCTCAGAACGACACGCCGACCTTGAATTCGCCCGATTGGACCGGCGTGTTTGGACACTTCGTCGAGGTGTGTCTCACGAAGAGTCCGACCGAGAGACCGTCTTCCGGTAAATTACTTTCGGTGAGTATTCCTCCCCCCCCCCCCCCCCTGCATCCCACACTGTACTCTCGAATGGCCCGCTTATCCCCGGTTGATTCTCATGTCTCTACTCATTAATTCCGCACAGCATCAATTCGTAACGAGAACACGCTCGCCTCAAGTCCTGATAGATCTCATACAGAGAACTAAAGCCGCTGTGAGAGAGCTCGATAATTTGAATTATCGGAAGATGAAGAAGATACTGATGATCGATTCGTGCGAGACGGAAAGCACCGTCGGAGACGCTGACGGTGAGTTGTTATACCGTTGCAGAATTGCTTCGGTACGGCCGATGTTTTTAGACTATACGAGGAGTACACCAAAGGGTTTATATTTATCCAAAGACTTTCCAGCGTCTTGACGCCAAATACTTAAAAAATTGCTATATATATTTTTTTAAGGTAGTCCGAGCGTTAGCGTCCTGATAAGCGCGAGGTTCAAAGAAAATTTCAAACACTTCGCGATAGGATAGAAATCTGAAAAAAATCAAGTGTATGGGAGGTGCTGCAAAGATGGTTTTTGTGAAACATTAATTCCAATTTGTTATTAACAAATTGAAGATAAAAATCATTATTCAACCAATTACCCGGCAACTTAACAGTTTTCCTTCATGAAAATAATTCGTTCATTTATCCGAATACGTATGCATTTTTTCAACATTTTTTGTAACCTTGGAAATCCCATCGAGAAATGTTTGAATTTTTCCTTGAAACTCACGAACTACCTTAATGTTAGGCTGTGAGTAAGCACTAATATGAGGGAAGTGGAATCTTTCGATCGATGATTCTCGAAGACCAAACGTTGATTTTTAAAAAATTTACTGAATTCGCAGACACGCCAGACGAGCAAACGGGCGGTGACAGCAGCAAGAGCAATTCCATCACTTCCGAGCACTCGATTCACTCGATGGGGGTGTCGGCGAGTTCGCAGAGTTCATCGACAAACAGCTTGCCACTGCCGAACGCGGATGCTAACGATTATTCCTCCGGCTCAGTGAGAAATCGTCACAAGATATCGGCCGGCGTCACTGCCAATCTACTCGAGCACGGTGCCAATAACTTTGCTACAATACGAACTACCTCGATAGTGACGAAACAGCAGAAGGAACACATGCAGGAGGAGATGCACGAACAGATGAGCGGCTACAAGAGAATGAGAAGGGAACATCAAGGGGCTCTGGTGAATTACTTCGTACCGTCTTCGAACGGCCCTTCGACGGCCAATTTTCATACGCGCAATACTAAACTTTCTTATTATTTTTTTAAAAAACTGTACAGGTGAAACTCGAGGAGAGATGCAAAATGGAGGTAGAATCCCACAAGCAACTGCTGGACAAGGAATACGAGACGTTGTTGCAGCAATTCAGCAAGGAGCTCGAAAAGCTGCAACTGAGGCACTTGCAAGAATTGGAGCGCAAGCTCAAGCAAAATCAAAATGCAGAAAAGAAGCTTCAGAAAGAGATAACGAGTAGGCAAGAGGCCGATCGCAAAGCTCTCGAGACTCAACAGAAACGAGAGTACAAGGTATGAGAGATTTATCTTTTTGATTCGCTTTTTTCTTTTTTTTTCAAATTTCATCATGTCTCCTTTGCACTCGCGCGTAGGCGTGCGTGCATTGTGTGCGACATTAACGAGCGGTACTGAAAATAGTACTCGCTCGCGCCTTCAATCGATTATGCTCTTACGTTCGAAGCGACGCGCAGAGGAGTCGCGCGTGGGTCGTTATGAAAATTAATTTCACTTGTGTCCACTTGATAAAAAAAAATGCTCAAGGCGTACAAGGAGAGATGGAAGAAGGAACTCTCGCAGGACGAAGTGACGCCGAAGAGACAGCGTGACGCTACTCTCCAGAGCCAGAAGGACAATCTTCGACAGATGGAGGCTCAGGAGGAACAGCGTCTCGCCCGGGGACAACGGGAGTATCTTGATCTCGAGATTCGTAAATTCCGGAGAAAAAAATTGCTCATCTTTCACAGTCTCGAGCAGGAGCTTCTTCGCGAAGTAAGTTTCTCTCTTCAACCCTACGAGCCCTAAGCCTCGCTGCAGTTAAAAAAAAAAAAAAAAAATCTGCCCGACACATTTCTTAATCAAAATGTTTCACCAAAAAATGGCGTTTTCGAAAAATGCACTTTTTCAATTTTTACACCTAAATGCAAAAAAAAAAAATGCACGATTAAATAGTATAACTTTCTTCATGATGCGTTACTGCTCGTTAAATTTTTGCAGAGATTGTAGATTAAAATTGAAGGAGATCTATCTTTAAAAATAGCTGCTTCACGCAACGCGGCGAATATGGTACATTAGAGCTTTAAAGGGTAGAGTGCTCCGCATTGTCGATATCGGTATCGAATCTTATCGACGATATTCCGCAGGAGCTGAACAAGAGACAGCAGCAGTTGGAGCAGGCGCACGCGATGCTTCTGAGACACCACGAGAAGACACAGGAGCTCGAGTACAGACAACAAAGAGCCGTGCATTCTCTTCGCGAAGATCAGGTTCAGCGACAGCACGCGACCGAGCTCTGCAATCAGCAGGACTACATGCAACGGGCGGAGCGTGATCTGCGCAAGAAGCACGCATTGGAGTTGAAGCAGCAGCCGAAGAGCTTGAAGGTGAACAGCTTATCGGTCACATAATTCTTTCTATAGTCGCAAAAAAAATGTGAAAAAAAAAATGACCAACAATTTCGTTCGTTACAGCAAAAAGAGATGCAGATACGCAAACAGTTCAGGGAAACGTGCAAGATTCAGACCCGCCAGTACAAGGCTCTCAAAGCCCAGATACTGCAAACCACCGCGAAGGACGAGCAGAAGGCGGTCATAAAGAAATTGAAGGAGGAACAGAGGCGAAAACTCGCTCTCCTGGGTGATCAGTACGAGCAGAGCATCGCCGAGATGTTGCAAAAACAGAGCATCAGACTGGACGAGTCGCAGGAGGTCGAGTGCCACCATTTGAAGGCAAGTTTCTCTAATAAAACATCGATAATCTTTATTTATTTATTTATTTACTAATTTTGCTTCCTCATAGAGGAAGCTACGTTTTTTTTTTTTTTTTTTCAATATACGTTTTGCGATTTTAGTGTTCGAGCACTTAAAATTGTCTGAAACGTCGAGAAATGCGATTCTTAGCTGGCTTCCAAATATGTGTGCGTGTGTGCAACAGACTTGCATCGTTTAAACCGACTATAACTCGAAATAGTGTGCAGATGGCTTCCGTATTTATTAAATTTTGCGTACAGCTTCCTCTATGACGAAGCCAAAATCGATCGGCCAACTTTGTCACCGAGAAAGATATGCGCCAAATTGTAACAAACGAGGAAGCCATCCGCAAATGACTTTGCACCTTTAAAATTTATTTACATTATTTGTGTTCTCTGACGGTGACCTAATTTGTCATCAATCCGTGCAGGAGAGACTCGATTACGAGTTGGAGATCTTGATGGCGTATCAGTCGAAGAACAAGATGCAGGCGGAAGCCCAGAGAAATCGCGAGCGCCGCGAATTGGAGGATCGGGTCTCGGTGAGACGGGCTCTCCTCGAGCAGAAGATGGAGTTGGAGACGCAGGAGTTCCTCCAGGAGCGCAGCGAGCGGATACGCCTGCTTCACGAGCGGCACGAGCGCGAGCTTCAGCAGTTCGACGAGGAAAGCGCGAGAATTGGATTTAGGTAAGTAAATTAAACGAATGGAATTGATGACGAGGACGAATCCGTTCCGTTCGGATTCTTCGAGCCTTGACATTCATTCTTATTCGATTGACACATGTACGATAAACGTACGTCGGATCGAGCTCGTAAAATCAATGTGACCCTACGAAACATCGACGGACGATTAATCTCGATGATGAAATATTTGTTTCAGCGCGTTGGCGATAGCCGAGGCATCGAAAGAGTCTTATCCGGACGACGAGAGCCTCAGTGGTTCGATGCTGAGTCTGGCTCACAGTAACAGCTCGACGTCTTTCCCCCCTAATAGTCTCTAATATTAATGATATCGTTAATCGTAAACACTGTATGTCCGCCTGAGTTTCGTCGCGAGACTCGGTAAACGCGGTGATCGCGACGTACGTTGTGCCGCGACTAGTCGGAAAGGGCCGCAGGCCCGCCGACCGGTTTGCGTCGAGCCTACGATCCGAATCAAAAGTAGAGCTCATCGGGAATACGGCTATTATCGGTCACCGAATCGTGGAAATTATTCGGTCTAGTCGCCCGCGGTTTCTCAGCCGAAAACTATATCAAACGATATTTTGCTTGGGCCGTTAGCGTTTCGAATTCTTTCGACGTCAATATTCGCGCCTCCCCCCCGCGATGAGCATCACCGAAAACGATTGCGCGAAGAAACCCTCGTCCCCCTTCCCGCCTCCACTATCTTAATTTTCTCTCCTTTCGTACGTCTCTGAACAACTCTCTTTGTTATATATATACATATTATATATATATATATCCTTCTATCATTCTCATTAATTATTAAATATCGAAACGAACGCCAGCTGATTGTGACATTTTTTATCGGGCGAGTCTTTTTAAAAGATAGTGTAACAGCGAAGATCCTTTCGGACGTAGGATCGTAGAATCGTGATATCGATTAGGTGAAATCGAACAAGTGATAACGAGTCCAAGTCTTACCGGATTGTCGGCATTGAACGTCCCTCCCGATCAAACTCGTACCCGTTGCCACGAATTGATCGGGCAGCGGAACGGCTCTTAGATCGATGTAGATCGAGATCGTCGGGAATCCGTCGTACGATGCGGACGGTCATATACGTTAATCTAGTGCAATACCCTTTACACGGCACCGTTCGGATTGTGTCTCGGTACTCGTAGATTCGAATTAATCTCATAGTTGCGAGAGTAGAATTTGAAACAAAAAAAAAACAAAAAGAACGGACAAGACATTTAAAATTACGATCACAGATCCAAAGTGTCACAATCATCTGAGGCTCGCTTCCCTCGTAGCGAAGCAGAGCATGTACATATAATGAAAAAAAACAAAGGCGTCGATTAGCGGTCATCGAAGGATTCGTTCGAGAGCGTTTGTCCGAAAGCACCAAGCTCGCCCACACCCCCCCTCCTCACTCTGGCCCAACGTTTGGGTGGAGCGTTATCACCGCGAGCGATTCGCAACTGCGAATCTGCAGCGGCAAAAGGCAACATCCTTTTCGGATAGTAGACTTCGCAATAATCGCTGTAATACACACACACACACACACACACACATAGAGAGAGAATGAGACACACAGACACAAACACTACCATACCAATGTAGAGAATCGATTTTTTTATGTCAGCATTTTGTAGATATACTATGTTCGCTATCTATAACGTAACGCAATCGAACCTTTGAATAAGTCCGTGAAACCCTTTGCGTGTAGGCAAATACGGTTTACCAAATTATTATTATTATTTCAATCGTGTGGCAAACAACGAGGCGGCTCGTAGTCCCCCCATTGCTCCATGAATGCAAATTAAAAGCGCATTAAGTAACTTTGAACGCATACATCGGTGTTTAAAAAAAAAATTCAAAAAGCGTTCGACCGTTTTTAAAACTTGCTTCGATGGCTTGACGCGCCTGGTTGTTATCGCTTTAGCGTATGTTAAATTTCGACGGTTCGTGATCGAAACGCGATATCTGGCTCGTATTGGACGAATCGTGCCACAGTCGCGAGTCCACGCTGGATTTATACGTTTGATTCGTAGTGAAAAGAACTAAAGGAGCCTCCTCGTATACCGCAAAATCCCTCGTACAGTATTCTGACTCGCGAACGACGTTTTCTCCTCGCAAGTTTTTGTATTTTTTAACCTGACTCCGTAAATTCCCGCGTGCGGATTCCGAGAACGCCGGAGGGGATCTTAAAATTCACGTCGCGATTTAAAGAGAGGGTTTGTTAATCCGTTGTAAATCTATATTGCCAATTATTCCTCACGAGCATCGAATCACTCTCTATTTGTAACGCGAGGCCCGATTATTATAAAAATTGTTTGTAGCGAATGATAATTCTTTTTTTTTTTTTAGCAATTTTGAAAATTAATGTTATTGTAGAAATCCCATCAACTTACCCTCTGTCCGAAAGGGGGCAATGAGAAAAAAAGAAACTATCTGTTTTGTATCGTTATGTTTTGTTTACGCCGTGTTCAATGATCTTCCAAACTTTGTCGTACTAGGCAATAGAGCGTACATTCGTAAAAACAAGAAAAAAAAAAAAGAATGAAAAAAAGTGAAGCGAAGATGGAGTGTCGTTTGTCTTTTGTATAATGTTTCGAGGTATATTAGAAAGAGCGTATAGTTAATCGTACAGTAAACATCCTACGAAGGACAATGTCCGTTTCGGGACGAAGCGTTTATCAAGCAATGCTGAATAATGTTCCCCCTCCCCCCCGACGATGAGTCATTTTGTCGGGACTGAATATCAGTGAGCCAAGATCTGTGGTCAATAATTTGCTCACGCAGAGGTACACTCAATTATAACATTGAACCTAGGTACACACGAGTATAGAACGAATACTCTCTATTACTATTAAACAAAAAATATATATGATATATTATACATACGAAAGATAAAAGGAAAAAAAAAAAACGAAAAAAAAATACAAAAAAAAAAATTTCAACTAAAGAAACAAACCAATACCTTCGTAGCAAGTAATCAATCAAGAAAGCGCAACGCACGTTTATTGTGAAGCAAAACTGACTCGTAATCGGTCTTAATAATTATAACGATTATTATGGTAATTATTTTTATCTTTAAGTTTAGGTAGAGTATAAATACATTTTTTAACTAAACCAATGGTTTGTGAAGGGCGATGTGAGGGCTGCTCTTCGGAATCGACTGATCGATGATTCAACGGGAGAGCAGCTCCTACCGTTTGTGAAACCACTGTGCTGATTAGATAATAAAAACAAAAAAATGAAAAACATTAAGTCCTCGTGTGCGCCTTTCCGCATCGCTGCAGCCGACTACTTTTTCTCGTTCGAGGGGACGAAAAAAATGAGCTGAGGAATCGTGGGAAAAAAAGTCCGGCGTGTACAGTATTTTGTATATTTTGTTATCGTAGAATAGTGATATAAACACAGTCGTTTCGCGCTGCGACTATAAGGACCGAGCCGTCGACGAGCTCTCAACAAATCGTTGCTGATTACACAGGTATCTCAACGTCGTGATTACAAAAAAAAAAAAAAAAAAAAAATGCAAATCATTCACGATACCCTCTACATAATTGAATCGACGGGGTGCGTCTCGAAAAATTGATCGCTTTTACATAAAAATGACGGATAGAGCGTATCTCAATATACAAATGCAACAAGACATCGGGCGATGATTAAACACGCGTTACTTGGTGGGTGAGAAGGAGGTCGGGCTCAGAATGCGAGAGTGCATCTCTCGTATGAGCGGTACGGTGTATGCGACGCATTCGTCCCAACCCGGAGATCGCCACGCGCTCTCCCGAGTTTCCTTGCGCGACTGAAGATCCTTGTAACCTGAAGTGAAAAAACAATTTTTTTTCTTTCTTCTTTTTTAAAGCGTTGATATTTTAAGACCCGATGTTGCAACGCGGATCATCGTGGATAATCGGTACATACACCAGATGTGATGAACGTTGTAGAGGCGTCCGATCTGCGAGAAATATCCGGCGAACGCCTCGTCGTTATTGCGCCTGTAGTTTATAGCTCGCGCCCAGTTGTTTCCCCACTCTATCATGGTACCCGGACGCAGTCTGTAACTACGAATCTCGTACTTGTTGGGGCCTTCCCTCTTTATTATGGGCGGCCAGTAACTAAACGCAAGCAGATACTGCAAGTGGCGGGATCTCAGGAAAGTTCCTCGTTCCCTGAGCAATTTTTGGTAATGCTGGAACATAAAAGTAAACCATCACCGTTCGAACAATGATTTTCATTTTCGTACGCTGGGACACGTATACGTCGTCTTTTGACCATCATCATGGGAGGAGAAGTTTTTCGGTTTACAATTTTCGTTATTAATCGTTCACATTCGTCCTTCGTGCCACTTAATTTACTCGAGCTCGACATTTGATACGAAAACTTGGATCGGAATGTAAATATTGATTTTTCACAAAATTTTGACAATTCCGAACACTTACATACAGCGATTTTTTATAAGTCGTATCGTGTAAAAAAACGTTCCACAAATAAAAATTAATTCGCAAATAACTCACATACAAAACTTTGCATATGAAATATACATATACATAAAATTTAAATATAACTGTCCCATAACAGATCTAAGCTCACAAATACTTTCTCTCCACGCGTACTCCGCACGCTGCGGGACAGTAAAAAAATCGACTGCGCTGAACTCTTACCTCATCCTTGGAGAGAATAAGATGTCCCCGATCGATTCTCTCGTATCCTCCGGTGAATTGCCAGAGATGGAGAGCCTGGTCCAGATCTCCGACTTCGACATTCCAGGAAGCTACCAGTTCGCAGTTCAATTCTGATTTCTTGGAATGAATTAGATTGACGTGCTCCTCACTGTAATAGAAATTTTTTATTGAACCAAGAAGCACGAGATACGGGCGAGAACATTTTTACCCAACTTCACTTTCCCCCCCCGCCCTGCGCGTTCGAGCAATTGCGAGCAATTACCCGAGGGGACGAACGGCGCAAGGTCATCTCAGCCCGAGCGTAACTCACTAATTTTTGATGTACTTGTCGAACGAATCGGGACGAACGTTGTGCGTGTGAAGAGCCCAGATGACTTCCTTGTCGGCGAGCATCCGCGAGTGGGACTCCTTCGTCGGCTCGAGCTTTCTCACACCGAGTTTGCTCAGCCATCCTTCCCCGCTGTCTCGGCGCTCCGACGACCTTGCCACGAATCTGCGTGTCCGAACAATGCCGTTTTTTTTACATCAATCGACAGTGCGACACAAGAGCGAAACGTAAAAAATAAATAAATAAAAAATTGGTCGTTAACACAAGGTATCGGCGACAGAGGCGCAGGGAACATCGGCGATTGAATAACGATGAAAAAAAAACCTACCGACTCGAGGTCAAGATCGGTAAATAAGTTTTGCCGATCACCGGCACCGAAACTCCGAGCTTTCTTCCCAGAACGGCGGCCATTCTTATTGGACCCTTATGAAACGATGCGTACAGTAGTGCGGCCAATCAAATTTTGTATTGTCGCTCGAGTGCCGAAGCTCTCGCGCGCGACCTTTCCCCCCTTCTCACGTGATAACGACGAGAGATCGTATCTCCCCACATCGCGCTCCTCGGTCCACCGTTCGTTTCGTGGATCGCGGCCCCTGCGTTCGCACAGTGCCGGAATTTCCACACACGATCTTAGATCGAGTTTTCAACTTTTTTTTTCATACTTCAGCCATTCACCCTTTATTTTCTCATTGCGGAAGCTTCGGAGAAACCATCGAATCCACGCCGCTGAACTAGCTACGCGACAAAGCCCGCGTAGTATAACTCGCTTTTCAGCAAAAAGATATCTGGCATGAAATCGTAATTTTTGTAACGAATGCAGGAGAAGCGCTACTCCGTGCCTGTTCATTGGGCGCTCACTTTACTGCACGGCGAGCGCGCGTAAAGTAGGAGGAGCGCTCATAAAGTACGAGAAGCGTGCATAAAAGTAGTTTACAATACTAGAGCCATAGAACCTTTTCTGACGAGTGCAAGATTGCAGCACGAGCCTAAGGCATGTATTGTAATCACACCAGATAAGTTTCGCGCACGCGAGGCGTGAGTAGAACCGCCATTTTGGAACCGAGTCTAGTAAGAGCTGGTAAGAGTAATCTAAATGGATTACATATGTCCGTCCAGATGGAAACCATAACACTATATAAGCTATCAAACGTACAAAAGTTAACTTTTTAGATAGGTAGTAACTTTGGTCCAGACAGTTATAAGGTAACCCATACAGATCACTTTTTCGTAACTAATTTTCATGTGCAGCGTTTCGAACGTCCAGACTTTCGTAAACTCCCGCGTAGCTTTGTTTGTCACACGCGCCGTGCGAGAGACTCGACTGTCCCGATTGGTGGGCAAAGGGTTGCGAGATTGAGTCGCCGCCAAAATGTGTCATGTGAGTAAACACGATCCTCCGAGTCGACAGCCGACCGTCGCCGTTAAAGTATTTGGAGGTTTCGAAGATACTCCTCTCGCGTGTGTATTATCGTTTTTTACCTTCGAAAATTGCATGATATCGAACGCGACGCATTGAGCAGGGAGTTCGGCGATCGGCGGAAGAGGAACGATGGACCGGCGGAGATTCAAGTCGCGGACCGGCCTGCACAGCGGTCTCAAACCGGCAGCAACCGATGCGTCCTCGCAAGCCTCCTTGAGGGACGAACCCGCGTCCTCGGGAACGTCACGCTCGTCCGCTCGAGGAACCCCGAAACTATCGAATTCCGAAATTCTTCGGAGGCAGACCAGGTCGTTTTCCAATGTAGACGGTAGCGGAGACACCAAAAGAAATACGCCAGAATCGCCGAACCGACCGCTCGGTAAATCGAAGTCCGAACTGCCGAGTCGGACGAGAAAGTCCGTCAGAGATTCGTCGGACTCGGACGAGGTCTCCGACGAAGACTCCTCGACGTCTCGCAAAACTCCGCTCAAAGAATACTCTTCCAATGTCACGCGCAAACAACAGAATGTGGCGAACGTGACGAAAAAACAAGCCTCTGCGGAGAAAGAGAGCAACGATAAGTCGCTCAATAAGAGAAAGAAATCCGTTTTTTCTGAATCGGGCAGCGAAAGCGATTCGCCGCCCAAGAGCAGCCCCTTGAAGATGAGACGAATCGACCCTGATCCATCCAGACCAACGAGCAAAGCGGACAAAAGCGATTCGCCGCTCAAGAGCAGCCCTTTGAAGATGAGACGAATCGAGCCTAATTTATCCAGACCAACGCCCGAAGCGGCCAAAAGCCCGGACAAACGACCTTCCCAGCGATCCCAGCTGAGCAGATTGTCTCTCTCGGGTCGTCCGGTCTCCTCGAGGAGAACGCACACTCAGAGAGAGAGCAATACGAGCAAGCTCAAAAAACTTGCCTCTCCGGTCAAGGCGGCCGAGGAAGCACCGGACCGGGAACTGGAAGAGTCGTCTCCCGATAGAAGAACTTGCGGCAATAAACTGGAGGACTTCCTGACGAAATCGGGTATCAGACTTACCCAGGAGGATGGGCCTTATCAGTTAGGTAAAAGAACCACTAATATATGCGACATGCAATAACGATGATTAATGTTTGTGCTAAAGATTTTAATTTATTAATTATAGATTTACTTATTTATTTATTTATATTCTTGATGAATATTTTGTTTAGATAAATATTGACGACGAGCAACTTCCGAATACGAGCTATTCTAGCACTGAAAAAAAAAAATTATTTTATTGTTTGTTTATTTATTTATTTATTTATTTATTCAGTATTATGATTTATTAATTTCGTACAAATTATAAAAATCATGGATCTCTGGGTTTAGATCAAGTAGTGTTAATGCCGATCGGTATAAATACCAGTCCGGCTGTAATATTAAATGTGTGCTCCTGGCCCAAGTGATAGAGAAAGTAGAAGAAAATCGATACGTAAAATAAAATATTAACGATTTAAATTTTTTGAAGAAAATAAACTACATACAATATAACATATAAAGCATTCAATCCAAAAGCGAACCAATAATTATGCAATCACTTTTTCTGTCACTGTTCCGATGCTCGCTAAATACTGATCGTAACTTTTATTGTCATTCCAGACGAGGATCCTCCTACGGTTGAGAAAAAAATGATTGAACTTCTTTCCTCCGGTAAATTCAAGAAGGAAGAGATCGTCAATCTGTGGCGCACCTACATAAGTGACGAGGGTAATCTGAAGAGAGCACTGAACGACGTAACGATCGCGAGCGATCAATCGGCAACTCGCGCCGGCAGCAACGTCTCTCTGGTCAGAATGTTCCTGCAAATTCCATCTATTCAGACTGCCGTCTCCAATCACCTGTTGCAGAAGCTGAATGAGGCGGTGCTTGTAGCGTTAGTACTTTAGTAGTTAGTATTTCTGGATGACTGTGAAACTGAGACGAAGCAGGCGGTTCTCGGCGATTCCAGGCAAAAAAGCGCGTTTAATTATTTTTCACGGGTAAAACAAAATCTCATCAGAAATTCCATAAAATTCATTATTCAGGGGAAACAATAATCAGTTATAAATTAAACTCCTACACTTATTTATATTTAGACCTGGGGATTTTTTTCACGAAGAATCAATGGCATGCGATTTTTTTTATCCACAAGAAATATAAATAAAACATTTTCTGCCCGAAATCGCCGAAATCCCCGATGCCCTAAATATCGGATTTCCGTTAAATTCAACAAAAAAAATTAAAATCTCATAAAATTGTTATTATATGACAATGATTACAATAACAAATGGCGGTCAGCTGCATAAATCATGCATCGTTCTATTCGCAATGTTTCACAGAACCAAAACCTGCAGCGCGCGTCTGCCAGCTTCGTCTATCCGTTTCAGCGCAAAACTTTGGAGAACACGAGGTATTTCTCAAGCAATAGAAAAACACGCGCACGATCTAGTCAATCGATTTTGTTTCAGGAACTCCATGGAGGACGTGCCGTGGTCGTCTCTGCTGCTGCAGCAGTTCAGATTCCTCGAAACAGTGACGGACACGAAGGCTCTCGCAACGAGCCTGGAGGAACTCCTGGAAACCAGTCCCCTCGAGTTTCAACGTGACATCGTAGTCTTCTTACCCGACATCATAATCGACGAACAGCATCACGCTATGGCGGAAATGCTCAGCAAACTCATGGAAACCCGCGTGGAACTAACGAATATCATACTGGATTGCATAACGAATTTGACCCTCGGCAAGGAGTACCTCGAGGAGCTTCGCGACAAGGTCCTCGATATGTTGAAGACCAATGTCAATGTCGAAAGAATTCCCGCAATGACTAGGTACTGTGCAAATTTTTTTTTTCGTACTTTCGATTCCCACGTAGGCCATTCGGCTAATGCGTACTGTTAAAAACAAAAATAATTTATCTCGCCAGATTCGTTCTCAATGAATGCCCAACTGTGGAGGTGTGCCAGAAGACACTGAAGGTACTTCGATCTTTGGATCTTCAGCCACTCAGCGGCGAGAAGAGCGACGAGTATTACACGAGTCAGAGCTTCCTCGTGAGTGGATTGAAGATGAGCATAATGTTGTCCAAAGACATGGCCAACGCGGCCATAGCAGTCGTGAAAAGAATCGACGAGCCGCCGAGGCCCATGGACCTCGTAATTATTTTGCTCGTTTACTCCGATACACATAAGAAGAAGAACGCTGAGAACGTACTTAAGCAACACGTGAAAAGCGGGTTCTATCGAGCGAGTTTGCTGGGTTCGTTCTATCAGGATTACAAAGGGGTGAGTCCATGGTGGTTCTTAAATTGAAAATTTTAGAATTCTCTGGGGGCCACGCCGTATCATCGTGAGGTATAAAATAAAAATGCGATGTAGGAAGGGTCTCCGAAATGAATGCATTTTTAGACGTAGCGACCGGCTATTTGAAAAATAAAAAACTTCCCCAGAAAATTCAAAAATGTTCGATTTAAGGACCACCCTAGGGTGTCTTCTGAGAAATTAAATATAACCGGACATTATCGTTTTACGAGCAGGTGGCCACAGATCTGCAGCCCGAGGCTCTCCTCTTGGCGAGCGATCTGCTTAAGTCGGAGGATCGAGTGTACGTGGACTTTGCGAGCGAATGGTTCAGACATCAATTCGTAAGCCAGGCGAAGGCGATCCACGAGCAGCGTGAGATCATCGAAAAGATCATACTGCTGATGGGCAACAACGATCAAACCGCGAAAGGAGCCCTCGGGATTTTGCGGAGATTAACGGAGAACGACGACGAGAGGGCGTATCTCCAGGCGCACTGCAATCACTTGCGGATACTACTAGAGAAGATTGATAACTTCGATCTGCAGGAAGTCGCGACATTAAGCGATTTGCTGTACGCTCTTTGCACGAGCTCCAACGGATCTTCCGAAGCTCTGCAGGATGATCTGTTTATACTGCTCCAGAAACAATTGTCCGACGCAAAAACCTTGTAAGTTCACGTCCTTGCTACACGGTAAAGATAGTTTGCATATTGAACGAAGTATTTTTTTTACGACTGACCACAATTTTTGTCGTGTTAATTCTACCATGTTTTTTTCTCAACGTTGACTGTATTTTTAATTCAAATAGAATTATAATTAACACGAAAAAAACTGGAGACCTTGGTCGATACGAAATGTATATTGAATGTACAAATAATTTTTGCCGTGTATACAGCATACATACTTTTTATTCTTTATGCATAATCTTCATTCTTTGTACATAATGTTTTATTCGTGATTGTCTCTGCAAAGGACAAAGTGCAAAGGAGTTCTGAGTGCAGCGATGGCGATCAAGCACTTAGCCGGCAAGCCCGAGTCCTGCAAAGTCGCGGAGGATCTCTTTCGTACGTCGACTGAAATTTATACGATCGTTAAATTACGTGTCTGTGGTGATTAATTTTTATTTGTTTATTTTATTAATAGTGAAGGTCGGAGCAGGTACGAAGAACTGTCCGCGATCGCGGGCGCTCTTCTACGATCAGATCGGGCGCGTAATAGCGGACACGAAGGACATCGATTCGGACTTCCTGAAAGCACTGACGATAAAGTTTCAGGACGAGTTCGTGGATGCCTACATGACTGATATGAATAATTATCGGTATAAATGACGTTACGTAGACACGGTTATTGCTCTATCGTATGTATGGAGAGCGTTAATAGTAACAATTCATCTTCACATACGTAGCGGCGAATTGGTATCCAAATTCGGCCTAAACGACCAGTCTAACGACGAGCAGAAATGCGTTGTCAATTTCGGAGATGGAAAACACGGAGCGGTCACGCCAGCTTTCTTTCGTCTGCTGCGAATCTGCTTCATGCGTCTCAGCGAGGGTGACTTGGAGGAGATCAACATGCTTCTGGGATGCCCGGTACTGTTCCCGAAGGACACGGAGATCGCAGAGCAATGGACATTAGATCTGATGATTTGCTGCATCAATTGGTAATACGATTGTTAAGGATGCAAAATCATCTTGACATCATTAATACAACTGAATTTTTCCAGATTTTTCGCATATAGCGAAGTGCTGGAATTTTAATCGAACTGATTCGGATTTTTTTTAATTCATTGATTGATTTTGATTTGGTTGGGAATGTATGTGTAATACACCCTTAATTGACTGGTAAGAATTCGTGATCAGCATTGAAAACGCTAAATTTTCGTTAACAGGTTTCGAGAATTGATCAGCGGCTTCGTGACTCAAACCGATCCGGTACTGCAGGAGCAAGTTCTGAAGCGCCTGGAAGATCTCATGACACTGCAGGCGGAATTCAGCACAATGCTGACGCTGTGCGATACGCGTTATCAGCCGCCTCCTTGTTACTTTCACCTTTTCCCCGCGCCGGCGTTTGTCAGGGTCGAAAAGAAGGTCGCGAAGAAGGGCAAACGAACGAGCATGGACAAGACCACCGGTCTTCCGGAATGGGAGGCCTGGGAAATAGGGTCTTCTTTGAGCTCGAAGAATCCCACGTATTTTAGGCACATGGACGCCAAGGTACGCTGGCCTAAAGCATGCGGTATGGATCTTCGATCATCGGGTTATCTCACGAGGATCTTTGCAGGTAGTCGATCTTCTGGATTTGAAAATGGACCAGGACATCACCCAATCGCCGAAGAACATATCGAAGGCCCAAGTCTGTTTCCTCATCAGAGAACTACTCGGTATGTTCGAGGGTGGAGAAGCCTCGGAGACTCTGATGCGTGATCTGATTCATCTGTTGCCGAAAATATGCGCCAAATTGCACGACATCGTAGTGGAGCTCAGAGAGAAGGATGACATGAAAAATCGTCAAGCTGCCAAATTGATACTGTCCCTCCTGACGATGATCTTCGACTGGAAGGGATTCAAGAGTGCGATGTATCACTCCATGCTGCGAGGTGCACTTTCATTATTATTATTATTATTTTTATTATTCTCATTATTATTATTATTATTTTATTATTCTCATTATTATTATTATTATTTTATTATTCTCATTATTATTATTATTATTATTATTATTATTAATGTTTCAGACGGTTTGAGAACACTGGCTGGGCAGATAGACAAATCCAATTCGATGCTTCGTTCCTCGAAAGAATTGGTCGCCGAGTCTTACAAATACTTCGAGTCCCTGTGCGACATAGCCACCGACATATCCTTAGCTTTCGCTCTCGTCAAGATGTGTCGAACATTGATGAAGCACTCCGAAACATTTGTCCGGCAGTACAAATCGAAGCAAGGTAATTAATATAATATTATTTTTGTAAAACATGTTATAAAACTGAAACGATCGACTAATCGTAAAAGCGTGCGATTTTCGACAGCTAAAATGGCTTATGGATTCCTGAGCCTCGAATGGCCAGACGATAGACCGACGACGAGTACCTACAGAGCCGCGGCAGTCGGTTTGCTATCGAACTGGATACAAAACGAGCCGGATCCTCTTGAAACCGTCACAGCGGCGTTGGAATGGCTGCCAGACGAGGTCGCGACACTCGAGGGTCTGCAGGATCGTCTCCAGAGGCTGCCGACTATCACGAAGGCGAATTTTCATTATATGTTCCAAAGACTCTTCGAAGGCTTGATCAACGGTGCCAAGATCTCATTCGCCGCGGCGACAACGTACGATTCACCGTATTCATTTATAACAACTCCGTCAGATCTTATAATTTTTTTTGTATTAACACAGTTTGTAATAACCGTGCCTCTACGATACTGTCGACTAAAAGTCTCCGTTATCATTTTTTCAGGGATCCAAAGCGGATCCAAGTTTGGCAACGAGTCGGCAACAACATTCAGAAGTTCGTCAAAATATGCGACAAGTCGCATAACAAAATGAGATCTCTCCTGGCGCCTTTTCTGCGATCCATGACGCTGCTCGTCAAGCTCTTCATAAACAGCGCAATGCCAATTATGGAGGCAAATCTTCGATACCAGCCGGACGAAGTTACAGGGATACTGAAAATGTTGCAAAGCACGTGGTCCCATTTTAAAATACCCGTTATAAATCTAATTCGCACCCTTTCGCCGTTTAACTAACGCACGTCTATGGCTCGTTTTAGCTGGTACCCGACACGTGAACAAGGTCTGCGTCGAGAGCACCCAGACCAAGGACATAACGCTAGCGAAATTGGTACCAAGCGCTAAACAAACTGCGGAGAGATTGGTGTACCTCGTCAAGGGAATGCTCGTGCTTAACAACAGTGCCGATGCTTTTTGGATGGGCAACCTCGTTAACAAAAATCTCGAAGGTCAACAAATTCTCTCTCAGGTGAGTAACGTGGTCTGACATCCACTTCGGATCGAAATCCACACAAGCGTACCTATTTGACGCTAAAGTAAACGTACGAATGAGCGGACATTTAAGGTGAAGTGAAAAACCTCCCCAAGAGTACAACAGTTAGCAATTTTCTAGTTGAAATCATCGCATACGGTTTACCACTTTTCTCGAAAATGCATTAATAAAATGTAATGAAACTTTCCGTCTAGGCGTAGAATGTACAAACGTAGACTAATTACAGATTTCCCGTGGTAAGCACAATGTAATTAAAAGTAACAATTAAATTATTATTTACGGGTGGTCTATGCCGAATCTTTTGCACGCATATAAATGACTAATTGTAGATACTAATTTAACAGTAACTGCTATTTATTAAACATTATATTCGTAACAAGCTCAACCACATTTAACCCTATTTTTTTTCTCGCACCCAGTCATCGGACGAAGTCTCGGCTACCGCTTCAGCCGCGGAGGACGACAACGACGAGGCCATGTCGGACATTCTGCAGAGCGACGTCGACGACGAAGCCTCCGGCGATGACGAATAAACTCACACGTCCGTTACCGTGAAACGCTCAATCGATAATCCAATGCAAATTTGGGTGATTATGACTATACAAATTCTGAACAAAAAGTATTCCATGTTTCTCTGTACACTTAACGTTATTCTTGTTTTTCCGACTTCATCGTACGGAGTTCACTGTATAAAGCGTCTTAATATATTTATGATACAACTTTGTACATAAACGATTTTCGAGTTTTTTGCAGTGTAATTAGCTCATCAGTGATTAGCGACGGGCGGTTAGAAGCGACATCGTTACTTCAATGTAGTTTCGAAGAATTGGGTCTTCCACGTCTTGTCCGGCATTCGTGTTTCCTCAAAGAACGTGACACGATTCTCACCGTCGACGAGTAATATCGAGTGCGTTCTCGTGCCGTATCCAGAGTCCTCGTCGTGTACGAATATCGAGCTGAGAGTCTCGTACGTGGCGGCCGATCTCCGCTGCAATTCTGGGTCCGGCAAGTGCCTACGAATGCGGGACAGCTTTGATTTATATAATCCGCAGAATTCTATAAACGAGCCTACCTTTCCTCGGACTTTAGTAACTGCCTGAGATCCTCGACGAGCCGATCGCGTTCGTGTACGGTAGCTCCGGTAATAATTTTTTTGAACGCCACTTTTCCAGCCTGGACTTTTTGGTACGGTTGATCCATCAGGCTGTTTCCAAAGCCGAGTACATCGTCGAGGCACAGTTGAGGGCCCGCGGAATTTAGCTCGCTGGAGAGGTAACGAACACTGGCGTCGCTAATCGGGACGAGTGCATCGTCGATACAGTGAATCATGGGGTCGTGCGATATTTGCTATGTCTCGAGATGTGGAAGACTTCAGAGCGGGGCAAAGAAGTACAAAGTACAAAGTACCACAAGTACATGAAGTATCAAATACATTTTGGATTTGAAGTATCAAGTATTTTTTGTACTTGAAGCAATCCTCAAGTGCGTTTTCCAAGTACTTTGCGCAATTAGGTTCTAAGTGTTGAGATATTCGTAATTCGTAGTTGTGAGGCTATTTTTTATGCATACTTCACGTTCTTTTATTCAAGAAAAAGATCCATTAAAAAAACCAAAAGAGTCCCTTCTCGTCTATTCTCGTTTGTAAAGATTTTGTTTTTGTAAAAAAAAAAAGAAAAAGGCCAAAGTTTTTCCAAATAATAAAAAAGGGTCTCGTTAAATTTATGGTTATTGAAAAGCACTTCAAGTATATACTTGAGGTACCAAACAAGTACCCGGTACTTCGAGTACTGCCCAGCTCTGGAAGTCATTGATGGATATTTGTTTACAAGTTTACCTACTGCATATCGAGGAGAACCAAATTGTAAGGATTGTACGGTTGACCATTACGATTGACCTCGTGCAATTCGCTCAGGTAATCCTCCGCCGAATTTCTCGACGTGACGTAGTCGACTATTAGATTGCCGCGTCCTTTTCCAGGATCGGAATGCGGTCTCGTTTCGCCGGTGAGATTCAGTATGATTCCGGCTCGTCCAGTGGTCGACATGGCCAGCCACGTTCCACCCTCTCTACCCGGTTCATTGTCGATACCTGACGAAACGTGAGTTTCGAAGTAGCCACCGCGCGGCCGACCGATTTAGGCCCCTCCAAATTTTGATCGTTCGAAATTTGGATGTGCCCAAATCTTCAGTTGCAAAAATTTAGGCACGTTCGAATGTGGAAAATAATACATGAAAATTATATTTACAACTATTTTATCAAAATATTCAGACTATCAACTTTTTTTTTTCACTTGACAGTGAACAAACTAAAAAATTTCTGTGGTCAAATAATGTTTAACGTTAACGTCATTTAAAAGAAAAATAATTTACCGCTTCGAATTAATTGTTAACGTTAAAATAAATTTTAACGTTGCTATGGACAAAAGTGTGAGCTCATCGTCACTCGATATGTCCGCGATATCGTGTACGCGAACCTCATTAAAAAATTGAACACGAATCAGTCACTCTTGTTCCAAGTCGTCGATTGTTTTTAATCTTTACGAGTGAGTTCATATTGTGTAGAATAATGACTATCCAAAGATTCGATATGATTTTTTTTAAATCCGCTACCTCGCGATAACTGTCTCGAAACGATAATTAAATTTCACTAGAGTACCCTAGAATTCTTCGTGCCGAATATACCTCCCAAGCAATCCGAATTGTTTTCCCAGAAGTGTGCGGGTTTTGCAGGCCTTTTGTAAAATTCATCGCGATTCGACGCCACGATAACTTTGTATGAACATGCACCGGCGTCGGGGTTACGATGAATGAAGAGTATGCACATTTTTCGCGCAGCGATAAATAATATTAAACTTGTGACTTAAACGTTACGTGACCCGTTCGAGCTCCGAGAATGAAATGGAGCTGCAAAGACTAGAGCTTCTCTCATATACATGGGTTATTTAACTGATGCGATAAGATGTGTTAACATTGATAATGACATTCGATCAGTTGCGATTGTATATCAAGATATGAGTGTGTATTTATGTGAATATTTTGTCCCTCGAGACACGACAAATTTATCTTTTCACAAAAATTAACCTCGCACCCGTGCGACGATTTTATCTGACATACTGTTGAGTCATCCGCGATGTTTTTATATACTTTCTCGCAATCGTTCGTATAGTATGTTTTCACTGCGCCTTTGTGGCTTGCAAGGACGATTTCGATCCAAACATGCTTTTCATTTTATTTTATTTTAATATTTGACCTATTATTTTTAATACCATACGAGCAATTTTTTAAAAATATTGTTTGAGCAATTTTATTTACTGCAACGAGTGCAGTATCGATTGATTTATGGTCCATACACGTGACTACAGTTGCCGTCACTGACTACGCACTGCACGTGCTCAGGGCCATGTTTTCTCCACGGACACACCCACAGCGCCATTTCTCGATGAGAAACTCCGATCGATAAACTCGATTCCCGCGAAAACCTGGATGAAGGAACGTTCCATGAACAAATGAAAAAAATTCTCATTCGTAATTCGTTTATTTACTTCGTGTTTCCAGTCATGTTTTCTTTCGTCTCGGATTCCACGATGTTAAATCTTAGCGGCAAAACGTGATTGTTTAATGCATTGTCTTTTACGAAGTGACGATAATAATTATTTATTTACACGTGTCTTTATGTATAAACGTTGTCTTACCTGTAAGGATATATAGATAATAATACAATGAGTTCGAAATATGTTTAAGACGTTGATATTACAGGAAGCTTGTTGCGGAATAAGATTATAAATGTAAACTGATTCTTGTCGCTTATCATGAAAGAAACGAGGGAATTGTCAAGCGCGGCAGTATTAATCTATATTACATAGTTTTTTTTTTCGTGACAATCGGACTAGCACTAGAAACAAAAAATTTGTATCGTCAGGTATAATAGTTTTTAATATGTATAAGATGCGACATTGCGACGAGATAGTCGCGAAATATTGATTGCTAATCTACGAAAAGTTTTTGGTATACCAGCTATTAAAAAAAAAGCACCGTTTGCATATCGCAGAAACGTAATTTCAGAAGAAGCCGCGGTTTCTACTGCCGCTACGGTAAAAAAAAATTAATGTAGTGTATCTGTCAAAACTCCCATCTGTTGTTCGCCAAGTATGTTTCAATCAAGCCAAGACGAAACTGGATGCAAAAAAATAATAATAAAGTATCAAGCCTCTAGAAGTCTCACGACGAGAATAAAATTTGGAACAATTTTTCGCGCGTCGTTGATATATTTTTTTTATCGTCACGATAGAGACCTACGATCGGCAGATTTTGCTTACGCAGAGTTGAATTATTGCTCCATTATCGGTAACAGGCGGACTAGTATCTATAGACTATAGCTAACTCTGCCGATGCGACTAATGCGTTATTATTGTTACGTTAGAATCAGTCTGAAAAAAGTCAGTAAGTAGTGAATATCACATTACACTCCTCCAAATCGTGAGAGAGTTGCATTTCCGATCGGCTGCATATGATTTTTTTTTCCTTCCCTCACCGTCGTCATTTACCGCACTAAAAACGTCGCGTTACTTTGGTAGATGAACTTATCGGTCAGCGCTATCACCGATATTGTCATTGACGTCTTTTGTGCCAACATTCATATATCATGCACCGCTCCAATTATCTTTATGAATATATATATATATATATCTAATCATTCTACGTCTCACACAAAACCCAAATACCACGAAATAGAAGTCCTCATCGCTGCCTATCTATATCGAGTGTGTCTTGAACCATTAAGTCGACAATATGTGCATCATCAATACCTCGGAGGACACTTAAAAAACGAAACGAAGATGAGGATTAAGTATCTTGTATAAAACTTAGCGTATGGGCCGATAGTTACGATCGATAACGAGTCCTTTGGTTTTGTTCCAACCGAGCGATGTGACACACTGATATTCGTTCGTGGGGCGGATATTGTTATGTTACAGTGCTTAAATATTGCATCCTCGATCGCGATCTATCCGTGTGTTTCTTAATTCATTCGTTTCTGTAACCAGCTGCATTCGATGTATAAAGTCCACGCACATTTCGTACGTATTCGAACAAGAGGTAATCTGCAGCGATTGAATCGCAACTACGGCGCATTGGAAGGCTCGTGGCTCAATTGGATGATAAAAGTGTCGTCAGAATTTCTATCCGGTGTTCAGTTATCGACAATCGTCTATTAAGAAGATTCACTTCCTGGTAGCGTATCTATGCATTTTTTAAAGTAATTGAGCCTGAGACGCTGCAAGGTCTCTTGATAAGTGTAATCTGACCGTTATAAAAAGAACGCTAGTAAAACAACGCTTTTTCTTAGTGGGTTCCAAAACCGGATGAATTCCAATGCCGAAAGTGAGACGGTAGCGTCTCTTTGGATTTTTTTTCTTTTGTAAATACTTGACGTCACGACGTTGCCGGGTCTGCACGTTATAAAAAAATCACGCGAACAAAAGAACGCCCTTTCTTAAAAAGTATCCTTTTTCCTAGCGGATTTCAAAACCCGATAAATTCCGGTGAATCGGAAGTTACACAGTAGCGTCTCTTTGAAATATATATTTTTTAAGTGCTTGGCGTCGAGACGCGTACCGAGTCTCTTGACACGTGTAATCCAAACGTCGTAACAAAAAACAACGCGAATAAAAGAACGATTTTTCGTAGCGGATTACAAGAGCGAATGAATTAAGGAATACACACTAGTATTAGTACGGCCGTATTCTAAAACATTCTCGCCGAGACGTCTTAAGATGCTTTCTTAAATGCAGATCTGCTCAGCTGTACGTTCTTTTATTTCTGGACGCTGATATTTAAAAAAAAAAAAACCAACCGGCCTTGATTAAAAGAACGCATAGTCGAGCAGGTCTGCAATTAAGAAAGCCGTAAAGCCCCTTCGTCCATGAGTTCGTAAATTGTCATACCGGTAGTCTCCGGATTATCATGTTTGTGTCTCTTTAATCCTATGAACACCTCGCGCAATCGCGACGCTCATCTACATCGCAAGAATCCCCAGCGATCTTTTGATATTCGATGTTTCCGGAAGCGACACGGCCCACTTTCTCAGTCCCGTAAGGAGAACCGAACTCGTAACGAGAATCGCCCCGCCTACCGAGTATCTGTTTGGTATCTCGTTGAAGAAGAGCACCTGCCAGAAGAAAGCGAAAACGATATCGGACGATCTCGCGATGGCCACAGGTCCAGCCTGTTCCATCTGGAGCGCCAGAGTGAGCAGTATCTGACCGCCGAAGCTGAAGAGCGCCAGGGCGACGACGAGGAGTCTGTCGGTGCCGCAGCGCGGCAGACAGAGTGCGCCGATCGCCCACGTTACCGTTATCGTCTGGATCAACGCGAACGATCCGAAATTCGTCATTATGACGGAAAAGTGAAGACCCTTGAGGGCGCGCAGGAGGACGTACGCGTTGGCGCCGAAGAGGGTCGCCGAGAAGGCGGCGACCGCGCCCCACAGGTCGGCCTGCTCGGTTTCCACGTGAGTGTCCACCAGGGACTCCACCGAGTGGCCGAAAATCAGAGGAGGCCTCGTTATCAGGACCACGCCGACCAGCGTCAGGCATACCGTGATGACGTTGAACAGACCGCACGGTTCCTTCAGGAATATTCTCGCGAAGATCGCGACGAATACCGGCACGGAGAAGACTACGACGGACGCGTCCGCGAGGGGCATGTGTCTGAAGGCGTAGAAACTCAGCATCAGTCCCGTTGTGCCGACGAAGCTTCGCAGCAAGAGCATTATCCTTCGCCCCTTCGGAAACGGATCCTCCTGCTTCCAGATGACGATCGGTATGGCCGGCAGAAGAACCCCGACGAATCTGAACGCCGCCAGTTCCATGGGATTCACGTCTACCAGGCCCTTCACGATGACGCTGCACAGCGAGAAGAACAACGACGACAGCGTCGCCAGCACCAGGCCCAGGTACGGACAGGAACGGCACTTCGAAACCGTCAACGACTTCCTTACGCGCGACGGATTCTCGCACTCGACGTCGCAGTCGACGAGGTGCTGCATCTCCAGGTGTTCCGACATTTCTACAATAATAATAATTAGTATTATTATGATTGTTATTTACAGAAAATAAGTTTTCACTTTTTACATCTGTCTCTATATAATGCTCTTCAGGTAAAAATATATAAATCAAATTTATTTTTAAATATATTCGTAGACTCTGATTGAGTCTACGAATGAGATCGTATTGAGTATTTAAAACAGTAATCAGGAGAGAACTGTAATAAGGAAAATGTAATATTGCAATATATCACCGCACCTTGAAACCGTATTATAAAATAATCGAACGATGCAACACACTATACACATATTATTAATATTGTAAAAAGGGCTTGTCCTGTAAATATAAATGAATAAATAAATAAAGAATCAAGCATTGAGTAACTTTTTGGAGTTGTTCGCACTCCGCACGCTATGTATAGAATATCACACGAATCACAGCGGTAGAGTGCGTTTAATGGTATTCTGACACTCTTCGACTTGTCGCCCTTTGAAGCATTCATTTTTTTTTTTTCATGAATACGAATTTTTGAATACATCGGTTGGTTTATTAATGCATTATTTCTGAATCCAAAGAGATGTATCACCTATGATGGACCGTGCTTCAAAGGGTTAAACTCTCCAAGCGTTTTTTCGTTACAATCTAAGCGCTCGAACATCGTCGACGTTTCTGCGTGACGATTTGGCACAATTTTTTTTTTTGTTTTGTTTACGAGCAACGTTTGTTAACAGTTCGATGTCTTTTTTACAACGAAATTTTTTACCCGGTTCCTTCGCCTCTCTTTGGTTATGCAGCGACGTCCCGATCCATCCGAATCTCCCTTGAATCCTAGAGAATAAACCGTGTCAGGCCGACCGACGAGAAAATGACTAGGAGAATGATTGAATTTTTTTATTATTTTATTTCTTTCTTTCCTCTTCCTCCCTCGGTCTACTAGAAATTTTCGTTCCGTTCGGAAACTGCGCCGCGTGGTTGCGCGACAGGCGAGCGACACACTCGGTGTGTGACAGGTGCTGTGCACAGGTGCGTTGTGTGCGCGGATACGAAAATAAATGAAATAAAAATAATAAAAGTTCGTCCGTCTTCGATCACCGGGGTTAGACATGAGATAAATAATCTTTGGTAAACACACACGCGCGCGGTACGGTGTGTATCGCGTCTGACAGTTCGCAGATACGGTTCAGCGACAATGGCAAAGGACGAAGGAGACGATCTCTTGCCCGACAAGGACGCGGCCAAGGGTTTTTACGCCAAATACGAGCCCAAAGAGATACTCGGAAGGTTGGTCGATCGTCTCGTTACGTGTCGTCGTGAATTTTTTGTTTACGACGTACATTTTTTGTTTCGACCCAACAAAACCGCATTGTCTGTTGTGGCTCGTTTTTTTCAATTTCGTTTCATCGAAACTTTGAGGATTTTCGTAATCCTCAATCGATTCGATACAACGCAACAAAACTAACCCAAAGACTCGGCGAGGTTCTTGGAATGCCAAAAAAAAAAACGACCGAACTCATAAATTACATAATTGCCATTATTGAGCTACGTTCGGACGGCGATGGGCATGTAAAAATAAACTTTAGGAAACGCGATTGGAACGGCCGTTCGAGCTATCGGTCATATTGGCTACAATGTTGCAGCAACATCGACTGCCAATTTTTCGACATAACCTCCTATTTCGCACTCGCGCTGTATATACTCTTTGTTTCTACGTTCAAATTTGGTTAGCTCTGTTACATTATCGCGCCTTTGCTTATAATCTAAGTTATAAACATTATATAAGTATTATTTGATCGTGAGATAAGTGTGATATCAACAGTTGAAAAAAATAACTTTCCATCCGTCTGTCCGTCTTGCCTTTGATCTCTGTTTCAATAATATGTATTGCTTGCAGAGGAATTTCCTCCACGGTGAGAAGATGCATAGAGAAGGAGACCGGTATAGAATACGCTGCAAAGATAATAGACATAAGCAACGAACCCCACGACGGGGCGGATGGACACACCATGCAGGAGGCTACGATGCAAGAGGTGCATATATTGAGAAGGGTGGCGGGTCACTCCTTCATAAGTAAGTATACCCTTTTTTTTTGCTTGTAAACGCTCGACCGTCCATCCTTTCTGCGATCGTCTGATAATCATTTTTCTGATTACAGTCGAACTGCACGATGTATTCGAGTCGAACACGTTTATCTTTCTCATATTCGAAATATGCAAGAACGGAGAACTTTTCGATTATCTGACTTCGGTCGTAACGCTGTCGGAGAAAAAGACACGGTACATAATGCGACAGGTGTTCGAGGGCGTGCAGCACGTTCACAATCAAGGAATAGTGCACAGAGACCTGAAACCTGAAAATATATTGCTCGACGACAACTCGAATGTTAAGATAACGGATTTCGGATTCGCCAGGATGCTGAACCCCGGAGATAAATTATATGGTTTGTATTATTATTATTATTTTTTTTAAAATTGTTTATTTATAGAAAGTACATTGTACACTTTTGTTTTTTTTTCGCTATTGTTTGAACTTCAATGGAATGCCATAGTCCCAAATTATTATTATTATTGTTCCATTGAGACATAAAGTGATACGTAATATCGCGTATATGAAAGTCAATTACGTATGTTATATGGTAATTATTTATTCGTTGGATAAGTGCTACAAGATTATACAATACAGAATACAATTTTACCAATACGGTGCATATCAAAAGAAAGTAAAACATGTATTTTTAACACAATCATTGCCATTCGGAGTAGTAATAAAAATTCATAGAATTATAACATTTATGCCGATAGAAATATGGCATTGGTAACGATGTTGTCAAATGAAATCAACATCACATATTCTTTTTTTTTTATCATCATGTGATTTCATTAAAAGGCTCGAATAAAATGTTACAGCAACGATAGCATCAAAACCCATGTGCTTATCCTAGCCAACTCAGTACAGTGATCAATGATTTTTTTCAATTTATGTACGATATAAATCTGAAATTTTGTCTTAATCCATAGCCATTGGGAAAAAGAAAAAAAAAGTAAATTGCGAATCCCGCGAGTATCTTTCGGCACACTGATAATCCTTCCGTTGTTGTTTCTTTCAGATTTGTGCGGCACTCCCGGATACCTGGCACCGGAAGTTCTCAAGTGCAATATGTTCGAAAATGCCGAAGGCTATGGATACGAAGTAGACATGTATGAATCGCCGATCTTCCGTCGATCGAAGTATTCTCTGTAAAGCACATAATTATTTGCAGATGGGCGTGCGGCGTAATAATGTTTACTCTCCTGGTTGGCTGTCCGCCGTTCTGGCATCGCAAGCAGATGGTCATGCTGCGAAATATAATGGAAGGAAAATACTCGTTCACATCGCCCGAGTGGGCAGACATTACGGGTAAGACAACGGACATAACGATAAAAATTCGATTGCGAAAAAATTTATTAACCGTGAAACACAGGATTGGACTGCTTTTTTCCGAATCCGAAATATTTCGATAACTTTTCAGATGCTCCGAAGGACTTGATAAGAAAGCTACTGGTCGTCGATCCCCGGAAGAGAATTTCCATCCAGGAAGCTCTCGATCATTCGTTCTTTCACACTGTGGCAAGTCAATTTATTCATCGTCGTGTTTTACAGTTAAACATTTATCACGACCATTATCGTCGGTCGTACCATTCGACTTCTCTACACATTTTTTTTTACAGTACAGCAGGTAGTACATTCGCAAATGCAAGACGCTTTATGCAGTGTTCTCGCTTCGTTGCCGTGTGCTTCCTTTCACGGCGATAAAAAAAATAAATGTTTATATCAAAAAGAAAAAAAAAAAATACGCGCTGCGAGCGTTCAGATTTGAAAAATATGAAAAATTACAGTCTGTCATTTTGTAATTTTTAACATAAATGTTAAAAAAAGAAAAATTGCTTTTATTTGACGACGAACCAACAACACGGTTATTAGGGACGTGTCCGTGATTTTATGTTCTGACAAGTTATTGCCGTTACAGCTGTGGGATCAAGACATTGCGCCCCTTAAGCGCTCACTTTCTTCTAATTCACGACGTCTCAGTCGGATATCTCAATTAGCTTTGGTAATTTATTTATTTTTTTATAACCGTTTATTATCGTTGTACGAGAATTTACATACATGTTACAAGAAAAAAAAAAAGAAACCTGTTAACTTTGTGTGACGGAAGAATATCCTGCTCGATAACAACCTGGTGTATTGTGTCGAACTAATTGTCTGGGGATTTTACGGTATTGACGCTCGAGAGTGTTGCGGGCTTGTTTTTTTTCGACAAAACATACTGTTTTGTTGATTGCCACTACGAAATAATTCTGGTATTCTGTTGTCTTTAAGTTACAATTAATCTTGTATACGTTATATGCACGGATCCCACAATCCACGGTTAACATTACAAATTCTGCTGTGGTAATCCTTGCATCGATTGTCCCAACTAACAATTTCCTTCGTCAATTTGCCGTGTAATTTTTTATTTTTTTATTTTCCGTATCCGCTGAATCTATTATCCTCAGACTGAATAATTTTCTTCGATTTCCCGCAGGAACTGAAAGCGAAGTCGTTCGACGCGAGAAAATGCTTCCAACTGGCGATTATCTGCGTGCGTGCTGTAATCCGTATAAAAAGATTGCACACGACACCCGAACCTCTCTCGACTCTCGTGGCACGTACGGATCCGTACAGAATCAAGGTTCTCCGAAAGGTAAATCATTCGATCTGGCATCGTGACATTATTCGACTCACATCGTATCTCAAAGTCCATGTGATCAGAGAAAAACGAAAATTCGAGCCAATATTTGAAAACTAAAAAAACAACAAAACAAATGATTTACAAATGATGAAGAAAAAAAATGATTTAGGAAAAACAGTTTCTTTGACTAAAAATGAAACGTTACCGAAATTGTTGCGTTGCTAGACATTTATGAAAACCAAAAGAAATTTAGGAAAAACACTTCCATTCATTTAAAAAAATAGAATGTAGAATACGGGGTGTGAATTGATAGCGCCAATAGATATGGTACAAAATTGTATCAGGGAAAATCGATTGATTGGCCAGGAAAAGTCAGGGAATTCTTTTCCGAAGTAGAGTGGCCACCGTGTTTAAAAAAAAACATATATACTGGATTATTTTTAACGCAGAGTATTTTTTTCTGTTTACACGGAGTATAGGTGATCGACGGATGCGCCTTCAGAGTCTACGGTCATTGGGTGAAGAAAGGCGAGGGGCAGAATCGTGCGGCTCTCTTCGAGAATACAGCTAAAACGGAATTGAAACATCTCTACGTGACAAATTTGAGCAGATAGCCAACGTAAACTGGACGTTGTTGTGCCTAGTTAACATCTTTTTATTCTCACAATGATTGTTCCTGTCTTTGAGAATTTATATAGACCTAATTCATTCAACCACCCCAATACGATCTGTTTTTGTCCAACTCAATTGAGAGGAGAGATAAATTTGTCTTGTTCGGATCAGATGGGAACGCTACAAGCGCGGTTCTTTTCTTTAATAGACTAATACTGTTAGCAGAACGTTAAATGAAAAAGAAAAAGTTTTACCTATTGGTATATCTCGGTAGGATACCACGGCATCCTCGCGTGCGAACTACGATCGTCGATATTGGAGTTTTTCTTTTTTTTGTACTAAAAAATACCGCGCCTACATCTGATCCAGCCATATTAAAAGAGAAAAGATCGAGGCTAAGTGTATTTCTTAAGCCGATAGTTTTCTACATCGTATATTTATAAACCATCCGATAGTATAAAAAAGAAAAAAAAAACATCGCAAATTCTAGTCACACTTTTTTCTCGAATAGACAAATTTGTATTAGTTGAATTTCCATAGTAATCGCGATTATAAAAAATTATTAATCTTTGAAGCCGATGTCTACCGATTGATTGCCGTTGTTATAGGCACATGACTTTACTTTTGCGAGTGTGAAAACGATAAAAAAGTGTAATTTAACTAATTGTTTACGCGATTGAAAAAAATAGATGTCTATGTTTGAAAAAGAAAAAAAAAAAGTTTACAAACTTCAAAGCAACATTGCATTTGTCTCTGTCCCCCGATCCCTCGCCTTTACGAACCACGGGCACGAATCGGCACAACGATTCTCGACAAACAAACAAGAGAAAAAAGTCGTAACCGAAGTAGTCGTATATTTGGGATGCGTGCGGGCGCCCAAAGGTAAACAACGGTCAGCGCACGACGGCGAGGGCGCCCGCGTTGGAAGAAGCGGCAACGCCGCGTGCGCAGTCTCCCCGATCCATGTGACAGAGAAGGAACGTGACAAAAGGTGGCAGAGGGTGACGCCGCCGAGAACTCGGTGAGTATTTGCCCGGGCGAGCCGGGTGTCGGATGTGGTACCGTTGCGTCCGCGCGAATTCGATAGTTTCGTCCGTTCTGGCGTCGAGCGGAAGGTAAGAGGACTCGACGAGCAGAGTATCGTGAACCCAGTGATAAAATGGAATGTAAAAATTCGGCCCCGTTGGGCCCGTGATAGCCGAAAATATACGTGGTTAAATAGAGTCGAGTAAGGAGGGGGGAGGGAGACGAGGCCTATATATGAAGGTAGAGAGAGAGTGCGCGCGGTGCAGCAGGATCCTCGGGCGATATACAAGGCGGCTCGACACTTCTCTCACACGCCCAGCGGACTGCTGCGTCACATGGGCAGCGTTCATTGGTCGATAGAGCTCGGTGACGTCACGGGCCGGACGAGGATTGGCCGAGGAAGCGGCTCCCAGACACGTGAATTGTGGCGAAGCAAGCATGGCTGTTGATGCGCAGTGGTTAACACTTGTAAAATATTTCTGCCACGCGCCAGATCGATCAGGTTATAACTGATCGTCTCGTGAGCCCGAAAAATTCTCGAGTTTAATATCGCGAGGCTTCGCGGCGAGGGGACCGGTGGCGTGCGCTCAAAGCACGTGTACGCCCAGACTGACAGAACTCTTTTTTCCGTTAGGGCTTACCCGGGTTTTCAACGTCGAGAGGAAAGAGCGGATCCCTCGTCCTCCGGAGGACTCGTCTCTCGGCTCTCCGTCTCTGTCAGGCACGATCATCCCGGGATTTCGCTGCTTCGCGGTCGCGTGAAAGTCTCTCCGAGCTCTTTCCGTAAAGCTCGGCCGGTGTGTCAGTGTTTTCGCCGCGTGCCTGCCGTTTGTGTGGGTGAGGTGTGTTGCGTTCCATTTCGGAGAAAAAAAAAAGAAAGAAAGAAGTATAAAATAATAATAAATAAACGGGGGAAGAAGAGCGCTCTCTTTATCCGCAGTGTCGAGTCGAGTAAGTCAAAAACGTACCTTTGTAGTATAGACCATTCTGAATAATATATATATAAACGGTTTTTCTCGTGATCGCGACGATCGCCCAGCGGTCGAGGACCGAGGGCGAAGGCGGCGGCAGCGGAACGGCGACGTTCGCAGCAGCGAAGCTACCACGCCCGGACCGAATAAAACTACGGCACACTCGACTCTATTATCTTCGTGGTTCATTCTTTATCGTCTCCTCTCGATGTCTCCTAGTCAGGGCTGCCTGTCGCCTATTTAATTAACGTGTGTATAGGTGGTTGCGTGGCGTGTTTTCTGTGCCATAACAGAACCGGCCAATCGGGTGCTCTCCTGTGCCTCGTCACGTCACTACGGACCCTCCAAGCCTATTGGACGCCGCGCAACACTGCGTGCGTCGCCAGTGCTAACGTGCTCCTTCGCTGCTGCTGTTTCTCTTTTCTCTCTTTTTTTTTTTTGCTGCTCCAACCGCGGCTCTCTTGGTTCGCGTCCTCTACCTGTCAAATTATCAAACTACCGAGAATCATTATTCTCGAATCGTTTTTTATACATAAATAGAAAAAAAAATAGATGTCTTTGATCTTGCATTGAGAAAGGCGCAAAGCCGTACGTCGTTCGCTCTTCGAGCAAACGTTTCAACGTTGTTCTCTCGTGACGCGCGGGCGCTCACGCACGCCGCCAGGGACGAGAGACGCCTTTTTAGTTTGCTGCTCTCTCCCCGCTACGCCGGTCTCTCTCTCTCTGTCTCTCTTTCTCCCCTGCATACCTCTATTTTTGCACGCGCGCACACGCGACCGGGTTCGCGCGGCGCCGCATCCGCCAGCGGGCGCGCGCGCGCGCTGCTGCCGCCGCTCGCTGGCTTCCCCCTCTCCCGCTCCCGTGACCGACCTGCGCTTTCACGTGAGTGCAACTACTCCCGCGAGTCGCGAACCCACGGTGTTCCATAAAGTCCGCACACTAAACTGTCGATACCAACACTGCTATACATCCACTGATTCGACCCGTTGCGCTGTCGTGCCCAACGCTCTGTTCTGCTCTGCTTTTTCGAATCGACGAAACCCCCGGCCGTGATCCGTCGAACGGACAAACAAAAGCGGAAACTCGAGCGGCAGCAGCGTCTCTCCCGACTCCACTCGGTCCGCCTCTATCGCCTTTCCCGCCACTATTCTCCGTTCGGCATTAGCTTTTTTTTTTCTCTCTTTTTTTTTTTTATCTGAAACAAACCTTGCGATCCGTGTAAAACTTCCATACGCCATTCGCCCATTCCGCTCACCTTTCATTCGAGTCTCGTCCCGATCCGGTAACAAAAACCTACGGTCTCTGTACAGTGGCGGCTAAAAAATCTCGATTACTTCCGTTCGCAATGTTGGCAATCGTCGGTTCGTTTCAATGTTCGCGGATGACTCGCGAATCGACGATAAAAAAACAAGTGTGACTCTCAGCGAGTGTTTAGTTCGATCAAAATGATAAACGAGTTCTTATCGAATCAGGTGTGTATCCTTTGTCTCGAGTCGGTTGTTCTTCGCAGCAGCCGAACTATTTAAGTTTACACGTTCCGGCGCCTTACTCCATCTTTTCTCAACCTCTGACAAACAAAAATCGTACGTGCCGGTATTTGGGTGTTACGTCTCAGCGCACGACCGAGCGGACAGAAGGAAAGTAACGAAAAAAACAAATCCTAGCGCACAATGAAAGTTCTGTGAAACGTGTCCCTCGGTCAGGCACACGTTTAAGGTAGTCTTGCGAGTAGTGGTCACTTCGCATAAGTTTCAAGGCAATGAGAGGGAATTGCAAACACTTCTTGATGGTATAAAAATCTGAAAAAAATCAAGCATATTAAAGGTGCTTTAAAGCCTAATTTGGCGTGATAATAATTTCACAATGTTATTAACAAATTGGTGGAAAATAAAATGATTCAACAAATCTCCTGGAAACCCAACTTTTTTTAAACGAAAATGATTCGTTCACTTTGCCAAATACTTCTGAATCTTCTTCAGATTTTTCAATTCACTTTGAATTTTTTTTTTTTTGTTAGGGAGAAATGTGTAAAAGGTCCCAAAATTTAAAGTGAATTTAAAAATCTAAAAAAATTCATACGTATTCATAAATAAAAGTTAATTTTCCGCAAGATTTGTTGAACAGTTTTATTTTTCATCAATTTGCTACTTAACATTTTGAGATAATTATGCAAAATCAATCTTTTCAGCACCTTTGATGTGCCCGATTTCTTTCAGATTTTTGTGCCGTCGAGAAGTGTCTGCAATTGATTCTCATTTCTCCGAAACTTATGCGAAGCGAGCACTGTTCGCAAGGACTACCTTAAAAACGTGTAAACCGAAAGTTGTCCGGTCGAAAAGAGTGCGATCTGCCGTGGCCAACAGCAGCGGCATTTGTACGTAGAATTTGCACGCTCGAAAACCGAGCGTCAGGTTCGGCTCTGCCGGAGACTTTCGAGCGGCAGGCAGGGAAAACAAGAGCGGGGCAATCTCCCCCTCCGTTGCGTCGCGCGAGCGAACCTCTCTCTGTGTGCGTGTGTGTGTGTGCGTGAGCTCTTGTGTGTCGGTGGTGAGCGTAGGCTCTTTATACTCGCTCGCTGCCGTGCGACTCTGCTACCCACGATTCCGTGCACACGGGAATCGCCGATGGTTGACCGTTGCCAAGTGTGAAGGAGGGCTTCTCTCCGCAAGAGTCCGGACGGTTGTGCCAAGCGTGGAGGTAAACGAGCCAGAGGCCTCGTTACTTCCTCAGCCTCGGACCGCGGCGGCGCGCTCCGTTCTCCCCGCTAAACCGCGAATAACAGAATACAATCTGGCACCAAAATCTACGACGTTAGACTTATACTGGTCACATTCGCACGCACGGAAAATCTTTTTTTTTCTCTGAAATTTCTCCCCGAACAATGAGCTAATTACTGGCGCGTATCTGCTTTGTTTCTTTCTTTCATACTTTTTTTTTCGTTGTGGCCGCGGTCAGTGAAAACTGGGAAAAGTCAGGGGAAAAAAACTTGGTGAGGCACTCGGTAAAAAATCATGGAATTTCAAAATCGGTCAGGGAAAAGGTAAATTGCCGCCGAATCTTCTATAAATAAATAAAAAGTTAATAAAAGGAAGCGTTGAAAAAAAAAATTGATAAAATTAACACAAAAACTGAATTGAATATTAGTACAATAATTAGGCATTTTCATTTGCATGATTAATTTTCTTTAATAGAAGAGGTTCGAAGTTTGGTCAGGGAAAGGTCAGGGAATTTTTTTCCGGGAACAAAATGTTGTTCTTCCATTATTTTCTATTATCATTGTTTTCGGCGAAACAGCGAGTAGAAAAAAATGAGTGTGTCTCTTAAGAGAGAAAGAGGTATCGTCGTTGATAACTTGCGCGAAATAGATTACGATGTTTTGACTGCGATAGCGAACGTCGGATTCGGGGCATCGGACCCATTGGGTGTTACCCGCCGAGGTTCGAAGCGGCCAGCGAGAGAGAAGCCGAGAGGTGGGGGTAGTTTCTGCGTCACGTGGTTCCGCGCTCGCAAAAAGGGGGGGGGGGGGCGACTCCGGGTAGTACACAATGTACAACACAGGCCGATGCTCGCGATCGAGCGCTCCTCGACGCCTACACACACACCTCTATTTATCCGTTCGCATGCCTCAACGTTTGATAATAAACGTCGTCGAAACGTATTTATTTGCATCGCCCGAGCGACCCGTCCGAATATCGCGCGCGCCACTATCGGCCGAACGAGCAAACAAACATCGCCGAGCGCGCGGCGGTGGGGAGAGAAATCTCGAGAATAAAAAAAAACATACATATATATATATATAGATTCTTAAGAAGCACGTGTCAACCCGCTCGAATGACAATTCGAGTCTCGCCGAAGCGCCGTCAGGGGAGTGGAGGGCGCGACGATCGGTTTCGCCACTCCGCGACTATCCTCCGGATTTAAGATTTCGCGAGGGCGCTTGTAATGCGCACGTGCTCGAACGCACGTGTACCCTACGTCTCGCGGCTTCGCTCCCCTCCGTTTCACGCGCTGCCACCCCTCTCCCTCCCTGCCACTCGGCACCGACAGACAGTGTCGCCCGCGCTTCTCCGTTCCCCTTCGTTCTTGTCTTCCTATAACAGCAGTGAGTACACAATGCCATTGTGTCCCGAGTCGTGATTTCATTATTATTAATTCATGTAGTTTATCTCGCATCTCTCGCTCCCAAGAAACGGTATATCTGTTATGATTCCCTTTTTTTAACGCAATCCTCGCGAGACGATTTCTCTCGGATCTTCGACCAGAAAACGTCCCGCGAGACGCCGAGCAACGTGCACATCGCACCTTCGGTCGTAGGAACGCTCCGGAGGGAGGACCGACGCGCGCATGCGCTTCTATTTTTCACCGGTGCCGCGTTAAGTGCGTTACCGACGAAAACAGCGAGCGGCGTCGCGCTAGTGCGCCGCGCGGCGTTGACAACGGGTCGAGAACGGTCGTCGGAGGGGAGGGAGGGGAAAGAGCGCGTCGGGCGACGGCGGAGCCGAGTGGTTGAACGGGTCGACGGGTGCAAGAGAGGACGTGGGTCTCGCACACCGGTGTCACGTCACGCGTCACGTGACGCACCGCCGCTGTGGCTCCCCGGCGTCATCGGCGTTGCTAAACTTCTTCGCTGCCGCTGCTGCACCGTCGCGCGAAATTGCCATTCCCCCCCCACCCCTCCGCCCGACCCCGCGCAGTTCCACAACCTCCCCTCTCGCGCAAACACTCCCAACGCCCGTTATAACATTTTGCTGCTGTTACATACTACCGCACGCACCCACGTACACACTATTTCGCGCCATGCTCAACGTTGCGACGTCGTTGTTCAACGATCTGCAGGCGCGTGTGTGTCGGGCTGAGAGATTGAACGCGTATAACGCCCGGCCCGAGGGAGCATTAACTGCGAGTAAAAGATTCAAGCCCGTAGCGTACCTCGCGATTAGGAATAAAGACCCTGCAATTTGCCTCAGCCTCTGTGTTATCCTTAAGCCCGCGAGGCTAATGATTCTCTCTCTTATTTTTTTTTGGATCTTAAAAACATCGCGCACGAGAGGTGCTCGACGATAATCGTCTGCGAAAGAGTGTTGATGTCAACAATGTTAATGTTAACAATGCCGACAATGTTAATAGTAGCAACGATGTTAATACTGACATTTAAAAAAATGTTAATATCTACATTTTCAACAGTGTTAATATTGACATTTTTAACAATGTCAATATTAGCATTGATAAAGATGCAGAAATATTAAATATTAAAAATAACAATAATTGTTGAAATGATAATATTAACGATGTTTGAATGTTAACGTTAAAGCCGAAAAGCGTACATTGTCGATACGTGCAATTGAGTTCTTCTCGCTGCTTCGTCGTTGCATTCGTTGTCGGAGAGAAGGTTCCGGTTACGTTTACATTGTACATAAATGTGTACTGCACCGTATTTAATACCCGTCGCGTAGAAACAATCACTTTCAAAAGACCCCTTCTGAAATATCGTATTACCCCTTCCCTATAACAGTTGTCGTCTCAATGCGACTTTCCTGCGTAATCAATTACTATCCATACTATATTCGTTCTTCGAATATCTAACGAGACACAACTAATTGTTTTTATTTTTATTTTATTATTTACAGATTGAGAGCCGGGGCGGGCATCAGCAGAAGGCGAGATCCCTGCTCGTACGGAGGTGCTGGATCGAGATTCTCGAGGTTCCCCGGGTCCTCCTCGCCGCGGAGTTGGCGCTCGTCTTCCTCCTATCTCCGCAGCCGCACGTCGGTCGTCGTCATCGTCGTCCCGTCATCGACGTCGTCGGTTCGTCGTTCAGACGGAAATTGGCCCGGAGGTCGTTCGTACGATCGTAATCGTGTACTCGGTGAAATCACCGAGACTACGGATAGTAGAACGACGGCGCGCCGCTTCCACCCGAACAAGCCCGAGGGATTGAGAAACTTTAATCGAGAAGTGACGAAAGCACGGTCGAACTGGCCGTTCTCGTCGCGCTCACGACCGCCCTCGAAACGGCTCCGGTCAAATCGTACTCGTAGTATCGACGACGAGAAGAGGAACCGCGGTAATAAGACGCCTGCAAGATGAGCCTCGAGACGCTGCTGGAAGCAGCGCGCTACGTCGAACAGGAGGAGAAAAAGAGGGAACGCGTGGCGAGCACGTCCTCGTCGTCCGATCACTCGTTCGCCGTCGCGCCCTACTCCAATCATCACAATTCAAACGAGCCACGCGGTGAGCGAACTTGCGATACACGATTTTATTTTTGTTATTCAACTTTTGCTTTTACTAGCTGTACACGGTGAAGAAATGCTTAAGGTAGTCCTTGCGTCATGTCTGATGACGCCTGAGAGAGGAATAAGAGAGAACTACAAATAGTTCCCGATCGGATTAAAATTTGAAAGAAATCAGGCCTATAGAAGCTGTTGAAACGATTGTTTGTGCGTAATAATAATTTCAAAATGTTATCAACAAATTACTGGAATAAAAAATTATGCAACAAATTACCTGGCAACCTAATTTTTTCGCGTGAAAATGATTTGTTACTTTTTTTTTTAATACGTATGAATTGTTTCAGAATTTTATGTAATGTTTGAAAATTGGTTTTTCTTTATGTTGAAATTTGTGTGAAATCGCAATTTTCAAACATTACATAAAATTCTGAAAAAATTCATACGTGTTCAGAAAAATTGAAAAATCATTCTCATAACAAAAAAAAAAATAGGTTGCCGCGTAACTTGTTGCACAATTTTCATTTTTCAGTACTTTGTTGATAACATTTTGGAATTATAATAATGCAAAAACAATCTTTTCGGCACCTTCGATATGCCGGGTTTTTTCAGATTTTCATTTCATTTAAAAATATATATTCTTGATGATTTGAATTTTTTTTATACTGAAAATATTACAATTTCTTAAAATCGTTTCTCTTCGCTTTATTAATTGTTTTGTCCAGTTAATGAGGAAACAAGAATTAAGTTAACAATCCAGTTCGTTGACAAAAAAAAATTGAACATTATCGAGATGAATAATTGTGGTCTTTCGTGGACGCGAAGTGTTTGTTGAATGCACAATCGACTTTTCTTTTTCTTTTTATCGAGGGTCGAATGTGCATTCGTTGTGACCGTGGCGTAAAACTTTGAATGTGGCCGGAGCGTCCGCGCGTCTCGACGTATCTCGACGAGCGTTGCGCTCGCGCGTTAACGAGCTGGTACGGCAGGTGTTAGCGGCGGAGCTTTATCATCTCGTGGACGGTACCGTTTGCGACTTCGTTCTCGTCACGTGGCCAACGTGACGGCGCGACGGGCCCGGGTAAAATAATACATGGGTGCAGCACCTGCAGCAGCCGAACCGTCTCGAATAATTGAGACGAATAACGCGCAGCCTGGCACGCTTCCTCTCCTCTTTGTTCAGGTCCCTTAAGAGAGGCCGTCAATCATTTTCTAACTCTCGAGCGCCATTGATGATGCAGCGGATATTCCCTCAAGAGGTTGGTTCGTCGTTGCCAGGCAAAAAAAAGAAACGGTTTTTTTATTTTTTCTCGATAGTAAAAAGAATTGCGTCAAAAACCACCGTTGATTATTCGTGACGGTTTGATGACAACGTGGAAGAATCCTCAGGCACGAATATAGAAAATTGCAGCAATTCTATTTTCCTGATATTATTTTCTAAATATTTCCTCGAAAAAAATAAATCAAAAATCGAATTGCCGTAATTTTTTATATTTCGGTGAATTTTTTCACTTGATCGACAGTTACGAACGATTGTGGGAGATTTTAAAATCAATATTTTATTTGTGAGAAAAAAATAACATCCTATTTTTTTTTTCGCTGAGAAATGTTCGTTCTTTGGTTTCTACCAATAGACGCGCTAGTGTCTCGACGCCAAGTACTTAAAATATATATATATATTTATAGTCTCTATGCCACATGGCGGGATTAACTCGGAAATGGCTTTTCTTGGGAAAAAAAAGACAATAAATTTAATAAATCGCCTCGTCGACGGAACGTTAGAAATTATAGTCTCGACTACACACACACACACAGAGAGACACTGCAGTGTACATATTAATAGCACAGCTTTGTACGAATCATACGGGGACACGAACTCTGCAAGAACTCTCTCGCGACTTACATTTCCAACACTGGCTCGCTCTCTCGTTTCAAGTCAGCACATACTTTATCGCTGAACGCGAAGTTTCGAAAGAGTTGAACGATCGCCGTATGCCATGCGAGTACGAAGTGAGCTTGACTGGGGAAAGAAATATAATTCGACAGTGCTGAAGTTGTAGATCAGCGCGTACGGATTTGAATGCAAAAACAAAAAATCCGTCCGAGAGATTGAATATGAAACAGAATAAAATGTGTACGGGATTTGAGTAGCGATTAAAATCTTCTCTAGGGCCATCAAAGTATCGATTGAGATCTTTTCCAAGGCCATCAGAGTATCGATTGAGATCTTTTCCAAGGCCATCAGAGTATCGATTGAAATCTTTTCCAAGGCCATCAGAGTATCGATTAAAATCTTTTCCAAGGTCAACAGAGCATCGGTTAAAATCTTTTCCAAGGTCAACACAGCATCGATTAGAATCTTTCCCAAGGCCATCAGAGTATCGATTAAAATCTTTTCCAAGGCCATCAAAGTATTGATTAAAATCGTTTCCAAGGTTATTGGAGAGTCGTATAGTTCGGCGCCACTTTATTTCCGCTCTCTAAATTTATCTTTCGATATTAAGGTATGGGGGGGGGGGGGGGGGGGAATTCTATTTAATTCGTCATCTGTCCGTCCGTGGCTCTCCGTCGTCCCCAACCGCTTTTTCACCGTGCGCCCCTCTCGCCGAGCGATAGCAAGTCAATTTTCCCGCGACGACTGTACGGTGAAGCTACATGCTCGGTACAACACGTACCAGTAGTCCCCCGATCGATCTTATACATGGTGGCCGCTTCATCAATTCCGGGAAAAAAATTAACTTTACGCAGATTTTTTCCCTGACTTTCCTTGACCAATCCATCGATTTGCTCTGGCCAAAAATGCCAACTGTATAATATCCGCGTTATCGATTAATAATCCCAAATTCGCCGTTTGTGATGAGATAATGTTAGGTTTCACAGCGATTTTTTTTTGTTTTAAAAAAATGTCCAACGATGTAACAATCATTTTTTTTCTCAACGAAAAAGTGTTTTTTTCCAAATACTTTTTTGTTTTGTTTATTATTCGATTACATTTTATTTTTCCGTGGACGTTTTTTTCCCTGACATTTCCCGGCTTTGCCCGACCGCGTAGTCGCCGTTTTATATTCACCACGAGAATAGAGCTCCATTATTACTATTTTTTTTATTCGGTAGTAAGCGGCATAGAATCCGTTTCATTGATTATTTAACTGTGATGGTTTCATTCATCGTTACACTGTGTATTTTCCGTACACTCGCATCACATGAGTACATTATTTTACTTATAGTGCTGTCGTTATGTACTACGTAGTGCAGAACTATATTACTACATAGGTCATCAATCAAAGAAACTATTGATAACGATGTTTCTGTAAATACATAAATGGATAAATGCAAATTTCCATGACGATACATTTTCTTTGAGTTTTTTCAAAGAAGAATCCTTACTTTTCAACCGATTTGTAAAAGTGTACGGTGAAAAAAATTACCGTATCATATAAGTTACAAAAAAAAGTCGCGTCTTGACTTCACGTCGAAATATAGTCGAAGCATTAGCCAGTTGCAGAATCGATTGGTAAAGAAACCTAGGCTATTTTGTTCGGGTTGAGAACCGCTGTCGTCACCCCATATGAACCGTCCATATGACCCACGCGCTCGCCGCCTCCAAATTAGGCATGATTTCCCTCCGGCCAGTGGTTCCCAACCGCGAACAACTAATCTCTCGGTGATTTCTAGACAGCCGTTTTATATCGGCTGCTCATTGAGTAGTTTCGATTGATGTCCTGCAATGAGAATTTTCCATTCGTCTCGTTCCACTTCCTATCCGATTATCAATTAATTTTGTTACTGAATCAAACTTGTTTTGAAATATAGAAAAACTCGCCCGTTTACTTCGAACTATGTAACGGTGAATGCACAAATTACTTCGCGCGTCAATACCGACGCGATGTTGAGAGCGTGTGAAACACTTCGGTCGGTAATAAAAACTGTAATTGATATTTTTGTTTTTGTTTAGAGTGTTGACCGTCCATGATAAAATATTAATTTTTACATGAAGCCGAATCGATGTCCGCTGCATGTAAGAATTTGCTTTTAATCGTGGATGACCTGCACTTAAAAAGATTGAGTGCACTTGTTATTACCGACCGAGCCCGAGCCGAACGGCGAGGAAGAGGTGTCACGTCGCCTTAACAATCAGGTCGAAGCAAGGTACGCGCGTTCATCTCGTCGAACTGTCGAGAGGCTTGCATCCAACATTGCAGAAATATGGACATATTGTCCAAACATTAAATATATACAACGTAAACAAAAAATGTGAATTTTTGTTTTCATACAAAAAGTTGTACATTAAATTTTATGTACAATTGTGATCAACAATTAATACACCTTTTCATTGGAATTAAAGTAAATTATTAAAATTAAAGTAAATTATCAAAAATAAAGTATTCGATCTTTCTGAGAAACTCAACATTAATTTTTCATCACCATTGTAAATGAAATTTAATATACCAGTTTTTGCGTAAATACTTCCAGTCCGGAGCATTGCATTTTATACGAATAAACCTAAATACATATTACACTAAAATCTACGCATGACGAGTAACTTCATCGCAAGCGATTCAATAAATGTGAAAAAATAAAATACATCAAGTTTCTTTTTGCAAAATAAAAAGAGTATCTTTTTGCGAAGTCAAAGTCATGAAAATAAATTCTTTGGAGCTTTTAGAGTGTTATTGTATTGACTTTCCGAAAGTGTTTTACTGTAGCAGTCCGCGTATAGTTGTGCTCCATCTAAACCGAATGGAGCACCGTTCGAGCCGATCGCAATCAGCAAAGCGTCGTCCATCGCCCGTCGGTTAGGTGGACCCCCATCGGTTCTCGATTCTCGCGTTTTCCCAGGTCAATGACTCGTTCGCTGGTTCCCGAGCGCGCACGCGGTACCGATCCACCGCGTGGCCAACCGCCGGCTAGTCTCTCGCCTCCCCGTCCGTCCCTCCCCCCTCTCTCCTCTCGGTCCCTCTTGACATACGCGAGAGAGCTAGTTGCCGAGGTTGGCTGGCAGAAACGTGTCTAGCTCTCTCCTCTCGCTCGCTCGGCACGATCGTTGCACGCCACTATGCCATCAGTCTCGGCAACTCGGCTTGCATTAACTCCTCGCCAAAGCCGGCCCGTCGTGCTCTCGTGCCTCGTGACGAGCTGGACGATAATTTATTTTCTCGAAGCATTGCTCGAACGAGGGAGCGACACAGTGCAAACAAACGTAAAAAAAAAAAAAACATGACAATACCACCTTACGGTGTTTTTAATTTGTTTCGATTCCGTGCCGCTGCCATACGGCGATATTCCAATGGAGAAGATAACAAAAAAAAAAGATAACAATATCTACTCAATAAAAACTATCCATGAGCGATCGCCTCGCAACGGCCTTAAGGTAGCCGGCGTGGTACAGTCCCGCCGAACGTGAGTTGTAGAGAAAATCCGGAAAAAAATCTAGTATATGAGAGGGGCTGCAAAGATTGTTTTCTCGGAATTATCATTCCAATTTGTTATCAACATATTGAAGATAATCATCGCTCAACAAATTACCCGGCACCTTGACTATTTTTCCTTCATAAAAATGATTCGTTTATTTTTCTGAATACGTATGCATTTTTTCAGAATTTTTTGTAATCTTTGAAAATTCATACGTATTCAGAAAAAATAAAGCAGTCTTTTTTACGGGACAAAAATAGTTAAGTTTGCGGGTAACTTGTTGGACAATTATTTTTATCGTTAATTCGTCGATAACATTTTGGAATTATTACTACATAAAAACAGTATTTGCGGCATCTCGCATATGTTTGATTTTTTTCAGATTTTCATCCCATCGAGAAATGTTTAAATTTTTTACTGAAACTCACGTTTGGCGGGACTGTACAACTCAGACTACCTTAAATTCGCCCTCCCATTACCATTATCGCCGTAACTGTATTGATTGCCAAAGATACGGTAATCCGAAGCGTGAAAGCGAAAGTATATCTTATCTTATGGAGTATAGAATATCGTACTATCTACCCGAGTTTTGAAGATACCGAGTTCGTAACGGAGCATGCATTGGTTCTCTCGAGTGCTTTCTTTCATAAACACTTCGCATTAAACATCCCAAATACCCCCTCCCCGCACTGGAATTACGCGTTTCTTTCAGGCCTTGATAATAACGAGATACCGTAGAACCTCGATTAACCGGGTGTCTTCCAAGGTTTTTTTTTTTTTTAATACTCTGTGCAGACCAAAGTCACTGAGTACTTAAAAAAAATAGCCAAATACTATCAATAAAAAAAAAAATCCAAAGCTTTACATTCTAGTTCACACTATTTAACAATCAAGTGCAAGTAACAATAAACAATTAGGTACCAAATGTCACTGTAACTTTAGAAAAAAATAGCATCATTAGCATTATCGACTTATATACTTTCACTGTTTAATTCGGATCAACCGGGATTTCGATTATCCGGGGACTGCCGAGCATCCCGGTTAATCGGGGTTCTACTTTACCGGCAAAACAAAAAATAAGCCGTGTCGAAAGGTCAGTCAGGTGTAAATAACAATAATAATAATAACGAAAAAAAACAACAAATAAAGTAGGCCCGTACGAATCCCTCACTCCTCGGGTTCTTCTCGGCTCTCTGGATGTGCGGCCCGCGCGCATGTTACCCGACTTGGCGAACGCGCAAGCGGCGAGTAGGAGTGGGGAATCCGCCTTGGAGAGAATGACGGAAGTTTGCCGAGTCGCGTTGAGAGGTGTGCAAAGAACACGCACACGCAAACGCAGTGCGAAAAACTGCAAGGGATTCGAAGGCGTGTTGGAAAGAGACGAGCGAGCTGCGGATCCATTCGAAGCGACGACGAAGCTGCGCGGGCGGAGAAATGCGAGAGAAGTGGGTGGGAGAAAGAGGAGAAGCGAGGGGTAGGGGGGGAGAGGCGAGCGAAGCGGAGCGGGCCTCTCGCGGTCAGTGACTCTCTGTGGAGAGGCGAGCGCGCGGATAGAGCTTCCACGCTTCATTCACGGGCGCGCCACCTACTCGCCAGCCGTCGTTCTCTTGTTCTACCGCTAACGCCGTCCACCGCTGCCGGCTAACCAACAAAACGAACCTTCGTACTTTTTCACATGCATGGGCATAACGTAGGAGCAACTGCATCCATGGAAAAAAATGTATATATGCCAAAATATATTTTTTTATATGTGAAATGTAATCTTCGCGCAAAATCGGGTATAGGTAATACCGATGGTTTCGCGCCATAAAGGTGTATAGACTAACTTATACACGGTTGTGCCATTAAGCCTCATTATATATGGGCTCATGCCATAAAGCCTTATAGATCTATATAAGGGATATATTTTGAGATATATGTGTCCGATATATCCGGTCGAGTATGAAGTTTTTTTTCTCGCAAAACATTGATTTATTGATTTGTTTGAAAGTAATAGACTGGCGAAGCTTATTTACAAAGTGACGAGAGACACACGCCCACAAAGTATACAATAACGCAGATAGGGTAAAGTTACGTAAACAAAAATATAAAGATATTAAAATATAACAATGTAAAAATGTACGATATTAAAGTCAAAATTAGGGTACCAATAAGAGGCGTAGACAAAACTCGAATTCCATTTTTTTTAAATTAAATCTATAAGACCATATCATTTAGAAAAATATATTGAACATTTTATATTTTTAGTGTGTTTATGATACATTTTTGGCATAACCTTTTTTTTCTTGCGGTAGTCACCGACCACTTCGAATGTCAGTCCTACTTGACGAAACTATAACACAACATTCGTAAATTAATAATACATTTTTGCGGCAAATTTTATGAATCGAAGTACGCTTTAATCAATTACAGGCGATCCGATAATTAACGCCGTGAGAAGAATTCGAATGGGCTGCTCCGTACAGCGGAGAATAATCGGTATTCTGTCGATCTGGCCGGTACGTGCTTCAATTAAACGGAACATCCAACTGGAAGCATGAATATGTTATGCAGCCAGCGAGGACCGCTCGCTCACGACAGGACAGCCACCTCTCTATCTGAATTTTTCAAATCCTTTTTTGTTCCTTCAGGCGTTATTTGTTAAAATCTGATTTTACGGCTCTCTTTCAATCGTGCTTCACAGAATTACCTGACGCTCACGGAATAGAAAAATATATTCGAAATACATTAAATTCACTTGTTCTATAAGATCGAATATATCAATGATATAAATTGTTATATATTTCAAGACATATTTGCAGAAATATATAAAAAATGTTAAGATTTATCGGTAAAAAAATATTTCATATATCACAGACACATTTTTCGATATGTGCAACGTATACTTTTTTCTCGCGTAGAATATCTTCGTCGCCGAGCCCTTTTTTCATGCTGATAGGGACCCGCCTGGTGCTGTGGACATTCCGCTTCTGTATTGACCCTCGCGCGCACACCACCGTAGCGCACCGTTTAGTGCACGAGCGCTTGGGGTCAATTTGACCCCAAGCGCCTGTGCGTAACTTTTCGGAAACAAATTTTGAGGTTCTTCTTCGTAACAAATTTACTTAACCCCACGATCGCACAGGTAAAACATTAAAAATCACACAGTTAAAATACTGCCCAGCTCTGGTTAATATGAATAAAGCGTAAGGTAGTAAAAAAATATTTTTCACAATTCATTTCGAACGTTCACTCGAGAATGTGACTCTAGTAACGAGAACCTTGGACCACTCATAAAAACTGTCTCACATACCGCGAAAATGGTAACAGTGAACGCTACGAACCGGATAGCGAAAAGTACTCGAGAAATACTTCAAGCACAAAAAGTACTTGACACTTCGAGTACTTGTGATACTTTGTACTTTGAACTTGAAGTACTTTTTGGTACTTTGCCCAGCTCTCTTATTTACTTATTTCTTCGTATGCGTAAGCAAAGGAAAAAAAGTTTTCAGTTATCGAATAAAGTGCTTGAAGTGGAAGCTACGCACTATTTAAGTGTACGATTTTCTGGGGTCAGATTAGCACGCCCCTTGAGCACGATTATGGATAAAAACTGAACGATTGTGAGGTATGGCCATGGCGCGAGAGGGACAGCGGTTAACGAGAGGGGCGGTGACGAAAAAAATGCGCGCGAGATCGGATCGATCCCCTTTCGCGGTTTTGCGTCGACGCGCTCTCTCCGCGAGGGGATGGAAGGGTTTTCGCGCGCGCGTAATGTTTTCCCCTTCACGTAACTGGGGTTTCGTAGTCTAAATGTCGCGGTGGGGGGAGAGGGGGGGGGGGGCTCTGTTCGCCCGGCGCGCGACCCCTTGGCCGGGCTGGGTCAACGCGTCAGAGACGTGTTGCACGCCCACGTGCTCGGCCATGCCTCGTACAAGCACAGAACGAATATATATGACTTAATCATTCATACTCGTAGAAACTCACTCTATGAATGCTTTCTTCATTTATTCCGTTTAGATTACTTCGAAAATATTACTGAAAAATGAAAAGAAAAAATTGAAATTTTTTAAGGTCGAAAAGGTTCGGCATGAGTTTGGCCCAAAATGACACTGGATTCGTGTTCAGGGCAACAGAAAAAAAAATGAAAACTATGTTTGGTCCAATAATTTATGTGAGCCTGCGACTTGAGGAAGGAAAACAAAAATTGTAAAGATACTTTTATCATGTTTTGGCAAATTTGTTTTACCGCCCTCTAACAATAGGAAAAACTGTTTTTTTAATCTTTTTCCGTACGGTCAGCGTGTCTCGTTTTCTGCTTCGAATTGTTTTCAACGATACGATTAACGTAGTCCTTGCGAATAGTGTTCGCTTCGAATAAGTTTCAGAGAAATGAGAAGGAATTGCAAACACTTTTCGATGGTATAAAAATCTTTAAAAATCGAGTATATTGAAGGTGTTGAAAAGATTGATTTTGCGTAATAATAATTCCGAAATGTTATGAACAAATTAACGAAAAAAAAAATTCCTATCAAATCACCCGGCAACCTACCTTTTTTAATAAAAACGATTTGTTAATTTTTCTAAATACGTATGAATTTTTTGTTCGCAATTCTCTTTCAATTCTCTCTGAACTCACGTGGGCTCGGGCTGTCCGCTAGTGCTACCTTTAGCCCGTGCTGAAAGCCCACGTCTCTCCGTCCGGGCGGTCAATCGCCGGCACCGAAGTTGTAGAGGCGAAAGACTCGGAGATCGAAGGGAGAAAGAGGTCGGCGTTGACGTCGACGCAACAGACTCACAGAGTCGGTGTAAGTTGCGTGGTGGATGTGGAATGAAAAGAGAAGCCGGAGAGGGCATCGCTAGTCGCCTCTCTGGCAGTCCGCGCTCTAAACAGAGCACACGCGGCAGCGAGTAAATCGTTTGATACGCTGAGAGTGCGCATGCGCCTAGCTCCCAGCTAATTCCCCTACCAGTGGGCCAGCCAGCCGCGTGGCGTGTGCGGCGTCCTGATCAATCTCCGCGACGTTGCCGGAGCAGCTACCACTTCTGACCCGGAGGACCCGGGTATGTTCCCCCACTACTTCGAAATCGAACACCCGGCCGGACGGGGAACTCTCTCTCTTCCATTCTCTATACACCTCTTCCGTATTTCCTCCCGCACAAAGTTCTTCGATCCCCCACCATGGCGACTGCCACGCCGTCCCCGGTTTCCTCTCACAGCACGTGTATACGCTCGGACGCATTAAATTTTTCAAATCCCTTATCGACCTGTGGATTTCCACGGGCACAGCGCTCGATGGTGCATCCGTGACGCTGTTCCGAGGACTGGAGAGGACTTCGAGAAAGCCGGCTGGAATCGGCATGGGCGTATGTGGCATATGCCGAAATATACATCTATATTTGTAATATATTTTCGTCAAAAAATTCTTACATTTTGAAACATATTTTGGCGAAGATATATCTTGGAACATACAGCAAGTCGCATGTTTGATGTACTGATCATACAAACGCGTCGAATTCAATATATTGGGAACAAAATTTTCATTAAATTTTTTTTTTTTATTTCCGTGGGCGTAATTTATTGCGTATCTGAGGCGAAGCCTCTAAAGAGCGCAGTGCAAACGAAAAAAAAAAAAGAATACAAGCAAGCGATAGAAAAGCTTTAAGCCTATAGATAGAAACAAATCGAAGGAACCTTAAACTATAGCTAAACTAATAAATAACAACAGATTAGGCCGGTACATCGAAGTAATGAAATTAGACAAATAAGAAACATATATAATAAAGTAACCTTGGAGATAAGAAAAAACTTGCTACGAAAATAAACGAACGAAAAAGTCGAGAAAGCAAAGTCAACGTGAGGGAATTGATGGAATGAAATTCTGGTCTAACGAGATATTCTGAGCAAATAGGACACTGCTCAAGTGTCGAGTTTAGTTATTTATTGTAAAAAAATAAAATAACTAAATGTCTGCCAGATGCCCGTGGGATGACGTTAGGTTTTCAAATGGCACTTTTTCATAGAGGTTATCGAGGATTGAAGGTCACCTTAAAACTCCGAATGTATTTATGTTAATTTCATCACTTTGTTTTTTTCCGCTTAATTTCAATCGGAAGATCGAGAAGATTGCTCGGTGTTCCCGTTCTCTCGACGAATTAACCTCAAACGGATTAGCGGATCGCGCGGATTGGGCGTCGATCTATTTTATTTTTTAATTATCCCCGTGACCTCGGTACGGAATCGTCCCGCGTGTGCAGCTTGCCAGGCGCTCTACGGACTATGACGTCGGTGTCGACGTCACGAAGCGTTCGCGGGTCACCTTGCGAGCGACTCTCTCGCATCCGGGCATTCGTTCGCCCGCCGCGAGATGGAACCGCCGACCGGGCGAGAGAGGAAGTGCAAGGTCGCGCTGATAAATTTTTCAAGAGTCCGCTACACCCTCACATCCATGGGACTCACATTTAATTTCGTCTGTCAACGTTATAAATTATAAATCGTCGATGCACAAAAACCCGCCCAACTTTCCATCGTCGTTTCTTTGATTTATTTAAGGATTTCTCCCTTCACGTAATGATAAAAATAGAATAGGGACGACAGTGGTGACTGAATATCACGATAAACTAAATTTAATATTTTTTTCATTTTTCGAAAATACTCATCTGTCGATGTTATCTGTCCGTTAACAGGTGCGAAGATGAGGAGAGAACGCAGCGAGCCGGATGACCTGTTTTGCGAAGAGAAGATGCTAATAATCGACGGTGAGTCGACGCAATACATATAAATAATAAAACGCTCGATAGTGTAGCAATGTTTTTTTTTTAACGATAGCATTTCGCTCGATCGACTCGTCGCCCCCTCCCCTTCGCCTCAAGCTCGTTTTCTTTTCGTCTTTACGACCCGAATGATTCACGATCGTCTGTGAATAAGTCGTAAAACGAGAGACAATTTGAAGAAGGATATGAAGGTGAAAAAAATGGAGAAAATAACCAAGAATCCCGCAGAAAACGGACGTTGTAGCGAGAGGGAACAGCGGTAGTAAATCTACGAAGCACTGCCTCGATGAAAGGTCAGAAGCTGGCCACGTGACGCGCTCGAACGGCTGCCCTGCCAGTGAAGCGTTTTCGAGCTTGTGTAGTACAAGGGAAACCGTCTCGTCCGCGGGCGCTGTTACCTCGAAATGACCTTTGCCAATATACCCCCTCTTTTCCTCTAGTTCTTTTATCATTGTTTCTTTTTTTTTTTTCGAATCTCTCTACGCCATCATGGATTCGCATCGCACCTTTGTTGCGAGCAGTGGGTGGTAGGGATTCGATCTCTGACACGGAGTAGGCCCGGGTTCGATTCCCACCCGACACCAATGGAAAATGTTCCGTGTGTTTTTCCGCGTTTCCCCGGTGGTTCGCCTTAAGGAGGAAGGGTCTTGCTTTACAATACCTAAAAAAGCGTTTTTCCGTTCAAAAGCACCTTTGTCGTTGCATTGTGCGCCTGTCTAGCGGCTTTTCATTTAGCGTCTGCAATTAGCCTTTTTCAATGACTCGCCATCTATAGGTATATACATATATATAAATAAACGTGCATCCGAACGCCTGTGTATACTGCGTCGTCCACTTTGCGACAGTGTCGGTTTGTTCTTCACGTAACTTCGCTCGGGTATAGACGTGGCATCGCTTCGAGCGAAAGAAGCGTCGGCGCACCGATTTCTAGGCCAGCCCCGAGAGAGAAACAGTTCTCTCAAACTCCGTCGGTTACATGCACAGAGACCTACGGTGTTACCGAAGTTCCAATCGAGAGAGCGTCCGGCGCGTGACTGCAGTGCGCGAGCGCGCGCCCCGGCCACGGGGAGAAACGTTTTCTCTCCGCAGACTCGTTCGGGATACACGTGACTCCCCTCGCGAGTCAGCGCCGCCCCGGCGAATCTTCGCGGACGATTATCCGCCGTATATTCGCAATGGTTTGTTCGGCGAGACCGTTGTCCCGTGACATTGTCAGGCACAGCGATGACGCAGTCGCGGGTTTCGTCGATCGAACGAATGTACGACTGAGTCTGCCGGGGAGATAGAGCCGCTCGCACACAAAACAACGTACGGAGCACAGTCCAGCCTCGCCGAATCCACGCACAGCCGTGATTGGCCGACGCTCGCGTATCGGTGTCCGATCCGATCCGATCGACTCGTCTGTGTGACGGAAAACTGCAAACGTTGTTTTATGTGCGAACACCTTCAAACGTGCGAGTATCGAGGCGGAGTAATTGACGCGTCGTAACCTGCCCGGCGTTCCGGCGAGGTGCCGGCAGCCGTTGCGGGGAGACGGACCGGTCGGTCCGCGGATGGAGGGGCGGGAGGGGAGGGGAGAGCGCCATGCGAGAGCGAGAGCGCGAGTGGAGCAACGGAGGCGCGCGCGGAGGGGAAAGAAGGAGAAGCCGGCACCGCGCGCGTCATATCCTCAGGTTGGAGAGGGCGGCACTTAAGTTTAGACTTCAGTCGGCAATCGCGACTCGCGTCGCGTCGAGAGAGTTTTCTTTCATTCGTCAATCCACGACTCTCGAACGATTAATCCCGGAGAGACGTCGCTGTCGTCGGTCGTCGCGAGCAAAATCAGTCAAACGCTCATCGACGACACATAAAAACAAAAAAAAACATAATAATAACGAGAGACAAACAATCGATGGATTTGCATGCGCGATACAGCGGGAATATAAAGAATTGCAGTGGAAGCGCCATTACTTTGCGACGACGAAAGGAAATTGAAAACAAGGAAGAGGGCAAAGTAAAGAGAAACAGTTGTCAGCACCGAGCGTTCGGTTCGCTCCCGTTACATTCGCACGTGACTCGTACACTTTTTTTCTTACACTCTTACCAGACGTTGTAAACGATTGGGTAATTTTTTATTTTTCTCCCCCCTCCCTATCGATAGCTCTTCGACAGCTGTTCAGTCGACATTCCCCGGATTTATGTTCATCAAGTGCCACCTTATTTTTTTCGGTGACTCGCGTACATCGGTCGCGGTGAAGTTGCCGAGCGTCGCGACTCTACGACACATATTTTTCGTAGTCGCCGTCGATCGTAAACCGTAACGGACACACCGTGCAAAGAAGTAACGAACAAGCGACGGAATCGACCGCACCGAAGGAAGTAACATTTATTCGTCGAAGGTGGCAGTGTTGGGGACGGCGCTGCGGGAGAAGCCGGCCGATTCAAAGGTCGTCGCTCGCGAGCGATAAAGGAAGATAAAGGACGCGGTCGAATATCGCGCCTGGGACCGGGCCGATGCGTACGTGCGCCGAAGCCTCTATCGCGGGCTCGATTACGCGCATTTGACGAGAGTCGATAAAGCTTCTTCGCACATTTCTCCTTACTCCTTACGTGCAATTTGAAACAAATAAAGAAAATCACGCGAGCCATACTGTGCCGAGTCGCGGAGAAGGGTAGTGGAGGGGGAGGGGGGGGGGGGGACAAAGAATGTATTCAGCCTGAACAGCCGATCCAATCACAGTAAAGGAGTCCATTATATAACATTCAAAGAGGCATACACTGAAGTTGAAGTGTAGGCACTGTTGACGGCTCGGGCAGGGGGCGAGTGTAAAAACATTGAGAATCCTCGTCGTGGCGATAACGGCGAAGCACCCCGGAATTAATGGAAGCTTCGACGATAGTGCGGAGTTACAGAGTGTTCAAGGTAATCGGTGTTTGAGTCGGAGAAAAGAAAGACGTAGACAGGGAACGAGTGAAAAAAAAAAAAAAAAAAAACGTAACAGCTATAATCGAAGAAGCCCCGTGCGCTGTCTTGGGTCTGAAAATAGAACGCCGCCAAATATCACGTTCCCCCCGCTCGCAGTGCCGTATTACACCGGATAATCCTCCTCGGCATGAGTACCGCCGGCGAGCAACAAGTTTCTCGGGTGAGTCGGTGAAAATCCTGGGGCGAGTTCAATAGTACCGAAAAATGGGAGTGCTGTTGATGTCGGAGGGTGGTCCGCCTGTGATCGACGATAACAAGAATCATCATCAGGAAGTGCACATGAATCTTAGCGTGATTAAGACAGCGCTGCCGGTCAACGCCGGCCTGCCGGTTCGGAACGGCAACAACGACAACGAAAATTCGTCGAACGGCAACAACAACAATATCAACAACGGCGTGAGCGTCGTTGCGATAAATCCGAACTTCGCTGGTTTCAACGACATCGAACCGTCGTCGCGGGAATCGATTATTCTCCCGCCGCCGGTTTTGCCGACCGTACGCTGGACCCCGTCGACGCCGAAGAAAAAATGGATCCGTCATTACCTCCTCGGTGAGCATATACGGTACATAACCTACACGCGCGATACTGGGATGTAGCCGACAATGTGTCAATCGAGTGCATAAGCGTCACACACGCTAGCCTGTTCTTCATTTCCGGTAGATCGTGGGAATTAACGTTATCGTCATTGTCTACCGTTATACGCGTTTGGCAGACGAAGACATTTTCTTGCATCGATTGTATTCTATTAAACTCACTGTTTCTGCCAGGGTGAGAGAATGAATGGTTTGTTCCAGTCTCTGGGGCAAAGCCCTCTAAGAGCTCGGTGATAACGAATCTGTACAGGGGATACAAGCAAAACAATGAGCCATAAATTGTAAACTGAAACTCATCTAAATGAAAATTAAACTTTGACCTAAACCAAACTTAAACCGAATCTGAACCAAACCTAAACCGAACCTGAACGTAACCAAACCTAACTGGACGAAAAAGATCGTTTGATTTGACAAAATTTTCGATCACCGATGGGAAAAAGAATATGTGGTTGATTTAACGGAATTTTTTATTGTACTTTACTGCCCTGATCGATAGACTGAAAAAATTAAGATTTCGTTCTGGAAAAGCGGGAAAAGTCTGGGAATCCCAGTTTGAGAATTTGGTGGCAATAATGCGTATCCATATGTGCTTAGACTGTGTCGATCATAGTCCTTGTCTCTTTAAAACCCGCAATAGAAGCAGACACGGACGTCCCTTTGATTATACACGGTATATTGACAAAGGGCACACAAACACAACGACACTCGACGTACCGTCCCGTAGTCAGACGTGCGATATATGCAATACACTCTGGTATGTCGTCTTAGCGAGTGCTAATTGGCAATTTGGTGTGTACGTGTACACACCACCTGACGTTATCCCATCCTTGTGTCGCCGATGTATACACGTTTAATTACCTTGTGATGTCCGCTCGATGCAAAGTTTGCTGCCGACGGTCATCTCCCTCTCTGCACGCAAAGGAGGGAACGGTTGCTCTCGAGGACCGCGCCGGGCACGACCCGCTACTTTGGCTTAGTTTGGCCACCAGATATTTTTGTGTAACGCCGAGAGGTTCAGAGGCACCTAGCTAGACTCTCAACCCGTCCTATCCGTCGTCCGTGCGACATTTCCAACCTGCAACGACACTGACCACGCCTAACATGCGTCGATGTTGAACTTTCCGGGAGCGAACACGCCGGGTGGGGGGCGCTCTTGCTGCCGCTTCCCGATGCTGTTGATCTCGGATCTCCCTACTGAGCCGACCTGCGTGCGTGTGCGTGTGTGCGCGCTCATTTTGTAAACGGAAAAAAGAAAACCTGAATATCGCTCCTATAGCCGGCACTTTCGCTTCCTGGTAGAGGAGGCTTTGTTTACAACATTTTTATTTATTTTTCCATTTTTCATTTGTGCATAATATCAATAAGAGCACATTTAATGTTCTTATTTATCAATTACGATTATGGTATAACGAGTTTAGGGAAAAAAAATCCTAAGTGATCTTTTGGCGAGATTCAATCCTGGAACCCTTCCTACCTTTGTAGCACTGTTGGCGCAAAAAGGTTCGCAGAACAGAAGCCCGTGGATGTTCGTAACTCGCTATGCTTCGGTATCAATGTAATTGCCCGAGTAGGGGGGGGGGGGGGGGGGAGGGTTAAAGAGTAGAGCACGAGGAGTATCCGTCCGCGAGAACGGTCGTTCTCCTCCTGTTCAGTCTAATTTTAACGTTACACCGCCTGGCGACTAACCAAGATAATTCCGAAGGTTCAACGAGATTTCCATTCGACGGTTGGGCCTGAAAGAGAGGCGTGCGTGTGACATTTTCCGCATGGATTTTCTGCACTCGCCATCTCAGAGGTTAATTTGTCGTGCAATCTCAAGCGAGGGACGGTCGTTGACGTTGAATTTAATTTAATTTTTTTTTTATATAAAATTTTTTTCATTTATTTTTTCTATTATTTTTTTAACCGACAAAAAAAGCATTATTTTTGCTGAAATTTTTCGTGGCTCCGCCTCCACCCGCCCGTCAGGACACACGAAGTCCAATAAATTTCGATATTTGAGCTGACGGATTACCGCCCACGTTTCGAATCGGTAATTGACTCAATGGAAAACCACCGTAAGCTTCGGATCGCCTCATAGAAAAAATAAAATAAAAAAATTTTACATAAAAAAATTAATTTTCAACGATAAAGTGATTTATCGTTGAAAATAGTGAGTAGCGTACCGCTATTTACCAGTTATCCATTATTTTTAAAAATATCGTTCCAGTCCTTTTAAGCATGTCATAAAAATATAAGAAGTTAAAAAAAATCATAATAAAAAATAATTGGGCGAATTGGGCAAATCCACCCGAGCCGTACTTTTAAGTAAAAAAGAAAAAAATTTACAAATTCATTATTTATAGCATGGATAATTTTCTGTCTGCAAAATAACGTTCATAGCTGTCGTTAATTAATCAGTTATTTATCGCACCGTGTGACCGGTTATTTTCCAACTCGCATCGCTAATGGGATCTCGATTAACTTTGTAACACACAGTTTCAGACACATTTCTAACAAACTCCACACTGACCACAGTTCCACGGTAATTGTTGTCCGATCGCTTGTGCAAATTGCTTCAATTGTGATTAATTCATATGATCGCATCGATCAAGACGGTCAACAATAATTCTGTTTTTGTTCCGAGGAGCCTCGAGACGACGGCTTGGAATGTAATAATAATAACTAGCGGTTATGTTTGCTGCGAGGATCCATGTGCGTATCCATGACTATCCATGTGAGTGTCATGAGTATCCATGTGCGTATCCACGAGTATCGACGAGTATTCATGAGTATCCACGAGTATCCATGAGTATTCATGAGTATCCATGTGAGTATCCACAAGTATCCATGTGATTGCCTGTGAGTACTTTGAGCATCCGTGAATACCTGTGAGTATCCGTGTGAGTTTCTGCGAATGTGTGAGAGTATCCGTGTGCGTCTCTGTGAGCGTCGGTATGAGGGTCCGAGCGACATGAACTTTATTATTATGTAGATAATAATAATAATAATACGAGTAATATAATACATATATTTATGAGTTTCGGATAGTCCGCTAACTCAGTTATCCTCTATGCGCGCAGGATGTGTCGAAGAGTTATAAGTCCCTGGACACGCTTTCACGGCTGTCAGTCACGAAAGTATTCGAAGTCGACGATGATGGGATGGAGGTGACTACGAGCGGTTTCGCTATCGAATTTGCATGCGGTGAGCACACACAGACGCCACCGACGTCTCTCGGTCGGCGAGTTCTGACGTCGTTCGCTATTCCTCTTTATCGACCGGTATAATATTCTTGTTTATCTTTCGTCGTTATAGAAAATCCGAATTTATGCGACTCCGCACATCCGCTTACTGTCTGGCACTCGCCACACAGGGAACGAGCATCGTGATTTTAGATTTTTTTTTCTTTTTCGCTATTCTCGGAACGCGTCCGCGTCAACGCATAGCAATAGCGGAAAGACGTCGGTTTAGCGTTATCTCAAATCTTCAATGATACAAAAACAAAATTGGATTTTTTTTTCTTAGTAGTCACCGCAGTAAGGTAAACGGACAATCCTCGTCAGTCGACGCTACTTTTGCCGGTTGAGTCACGCGAGTACGCGAGAGAAGTCGTGCGGAACGATAAATAATCTATAAGTTATTGACTCGTTGGCCGATGGTAGAATTGACTCGTTGTCGTGGGACGATGAAAAATGCGAATTGCGAAACAAACGTAGATGCGCGTAAACTTACATAGTATCGACGTTAGCCCCGTTTTCACCAAGTAACTCACGCGCAACTGATGCATTTACACATCCAATAATAAAGATTGTCATGCGACGGGTCTGCAGCATGGACAATATTATAGCAAAAATGATATTATAGGATTAAACGATCTTAGTAGGAAAAAAAAAAACTGCGATCTTAAAAGTCCATCGGAGTCGGGAATAATTTTCCATTATTGTTGACGTCCCGAGCGGGCAGGTGAGCTGCGTCATAGGTGGACGCGGGGCGCCGACGATCCGTCGTTTTTGGAGGCCAAAATTCGCGCGGAGGTCGCTATTTTTAGGTCACGGCTTCTCGTCCGCTCGGGGTATTTCGTTTGCGATTCTTCGCCTCCTCTCCCCGGCGAACCCGGGTAACAAACACTGCGTTCTCACTTCTGCCAGCCAGTCCCCCCTCCATCGGTTCTTAACGCCGTAGCACAGCACTTTTTTTTTTTTTACGAACCCGCGACACGTTCGCGCAGAATCGTGGAACGATCATTCGCGAATAGCTCGACGGTTAGCGAACGCAACAGATCTGGTGTGTCGCATGAAAGCACGAGAAACTGACGGCCTAGACCGGATAGACGAGCTTACGCACACACACACGAACGCATGCACGCCGGTGTCGAGTTTCCGCGCGGAGAGCAGCGAGATCGAAAGAGATTCCTCTCGCCCGGACGTGAATGGCCCGGCTCGGTTGGAGGTAGGCCCTCTGCAACGGAACGAACCGAATTCCATCGACATTACCCTATACGCCACACACTCCATCACGCCGCAGTGTCTGGCCATACCGAGCGGGTTCGGGCGAGTTGGTAACCGGCGGATAAATTTAGAAAGTCTCTCCGCCACGGGATACACATACTCCCGCATGAAAAATAATCTATCCCATCGGGCTGGAGCGACTACTATCCTGACCCATCCACTCTTTCGTCAATTAATACCGAAGACTAAACTGCCCCTCGACAACATTCTTTTTTCAAACTCTCTCTTTCGCGCTCTCTCTCTCTCTGCGCTTCTTCTGCTCCGACGTATCTGTTGTATCGTGTCTGTGTATTCATGCTTCTATCTTTGATATCTGTTTCGCTTCCTCATATATCAGGCTATTTTTACGTGAAATAATACATTTTTCGAGATTTTCTTTGACACGTTTGAGTTTCTGAATTAAATGTCTTTTTATAATCAGCGGTGAATTATATATGAAAAATTGCCTTAAAACGACAAAATACGCAAATTCCAGTTTGCGATTTCTTGTAATAAATTCCGGTGTCAATTTTGACGGTTTTATTTTTACGAGATGTAGAGATTTTTTTATGTTACGAAAAAAGGTGCAAAGTAATTTGCACATAGTTTTTCTATACTTAACTCAAAAATACAATTATAAAGAGTTGAAAATTGAAATTTTCATGCAGCTTGTAATTTCTTATAATGGACCTTGATTTATTTGTTTGAAAATTGTATTTTAATTATACCTTCCTCTATAAGGAAGCCCAAATCGAACGAAATTTATCACCGAGGAAGTTACGCGCAAAACCGTAAGACATGAGGAAGCAATAGTGCAAATCGATTTGCACGCTTTTTATTTTCAGTTTTCGATGTATTACATCTTACGTGACGGCTTATGTGATGTACGTTACGCTTACACGATGTGGCCGATACTCTTAGAGAGCTTCGGTCCCAAAGTACGAAATAAACTTATCTCTCTCTCGTTTTCGATTGAACAAATCTCGCGATATTTCGACTGTACAATTTCGCAGCGATGACCTTGAGGACAGTCGGCTCGGTCTAACTGTAAAATTTTGTGTTTCTGCGCCGCGCGTTGCCACCTGGCCGTTTAAAGACAGAGAGTCGGTGTTCCCTCCTCTCCGCGCTCTTCCTTACCAAGTTGGCTTCGAAAAAATTAAAGGCTCGCCGTGGTCGAACTCGGCGCGCTCGATCCTTTTGGCAACGGCCGAAACCTCGCTCGACCATTGGCCGAACCGTCTGCACCCCCCCCCCCCCTCCGCCCCCCCCCCCTCGTTTGGCGGAGAAACCTCGACGTCCGTTACCCCCTCCCCTACCGCGCTTCTCCCGTGCGGAACGCGCAGCAGCGTGAACGTCCGCAGTCACGTGGCCGTCTGCCCGAGTAGCGCCCCTCGCCTCCCCCCCCCCCTCGGCGAAGCGTCCCACTACGCCTCGCGGCTATCGTCCTCCACGACCACGTGTTGCCCCCGCCGGGTATTCCCTTGCTCGACATTGTCATCCGTTCCTTGCCGCTGATCCCTGGCGGCAACGCTCGCGGGGCCTCGACACTCGAATCGATTACCCTTCGATACGCCGGCAGCTTCGTTCGCTCGAATTGTTTATGAATAATAAGAGAAGAAACCGTCGCTGGCATTTTGTCCTTAACACAATTTTACGGCGGTGAGGTTTTTTGTTTGTTTTTTTGCCCTTGAGTTCGAGAGGAGAATGCGGCAATTGAGAACGGTGAGGTGGAGACACCGTGCGGTTGGATGGCGAATGGTTTCTCGTATGCTATTTCCACTTTTACTTGACTGCGATTTCATTCACGCATTCCTGATTGGAACTTAAGGGTTGCAATGCATTCACTTAAGGAAAGACATTTTTTATGTTTTTTTTAAATCGCCTGTGCAGGGAATTACACTGGTTATAATCCGTGTAATTCCGTGTAAAGGCGATTTTTAAAAACATAAAAAATGTCGTAGCTCGCTATGTGTGCATTTTCTACATTGTCTACATTTCTTTGTAGTCTTGTTATACGCAACCTAAAGCGACTGAATTTGCGGTCGGCGACACTTCCCTGGTTCCTTTAAGGGAGCCGCAAATAGGCTTTGGGAAAAAGCTTTCTTGGGTTATTTTCAAGTCGCAAAAAATACAGTAAATTTTTTGCGGATTTTTATACCATCAGAAAATGTTCAAATTCTTTCTTTTGGTTGGAAATGCACGTGTGAGGCATCCTTAATGCTTTGTGCAAAAATCCGCTCCGGAATAATGAAAAGAAAAACGACAAATATACCTTTTCAAATTTTATTTACTCTAAGCTATGTTCCCTCAATCGCTCTTTTTCCCTGCGGATATTCATCATCTCTACTCATTGCTCCGGTGTACTCCGGTCTCGGCTCGGTCTTGCTTTTTACACGCCGCTGATGTTGCCCTCGCATTTTGCCTTTGAGCCTAAAATAGATTTAGGAAGCTTCGCCCGAGCAATGCGCCACCGAGATTGCCAACTCTTGGTACATGAATGAGTTAGCTCGAGAGCGCGTGCTCGTACGCGTGCTCTAGGCTAATTTATAGCGCACTGCGAAACCGAGAGGGCACTGTGAAACCGAGTTCGCCGGCTTAGTCTCACTCGGCTTACAAAAAAAAAAAAAAATTGAAGTAAAATGGCTGAACCACTTCTGCTGCGCCGTTGCCGTCAAATCACGTGCCGTCCCCTGCTCTGGGTTAATTCCATTCGCCATAGTGCGGCGACGCGGGTCCTAGTGATGCGTTTCGGCCGTGCGCGAAACACTTCCGTCGAACATTTTCTCTCGAATTTTTTCCCCCGTTTCCAGACGACCTAACATTTTTCACGAATTGCAGAAAAAAAAAAAAAAGAATAAAAATAAAAATGTTTGATCATCTGCCGAAACACTTTTATCCCGTATAGTTAGTAACGCATATTCCATTATTTTGACGGTGCAATATTCGTCACGAATGATTTTAGGGAAAGAAACCCTCAAATTTTTTTTGTACCAAATGCATGTAACTTTATGAGCACGTGAAATGAGGCGTGAGTCGGTAAACAACCGGTTACTTAATCGCGGTTACGAATAACTTTTCACCAATGTGAATTTATCAATGAAACAAATAATAAATTTGTGTAAACATAAACATAATTTTTTTAATAAAAAATGTAATCGCTCGGGTGGGCTTCACCCGCAAATAATTTTTTTTTTCAGTTTTCTTTTTATCGTATTTTTGCAAGTTAGGAGCGAACCGACAGAGAAAAGGATCGCCAGAGTGTGGCGAACGCGAAACCGCTTATATCCATCGCCCGGGCGTAACCGGTAGCTGCGACACGACACTCGTTCTCTAATATTAGTGCACCGAGGCCGACGGTCATTCAGGTTCAGGCATAGAATAGAATGGAGCAGTCCGTATGAGTTCACGTACGTGTGTCTGGCGTATCCCGACTGAACGACGGGAATCGTTTAAATTCTACGCCGTCTTCGCGAAAAGAAGAAAAAAAAACTATGCATAGTCGTACTCATGTTTGAAGTTAACGGTTCGTTGTCACCGCGGGTCAAGTCGTTTCGGCATTCACCGCGCATTTCGACATTTTTATTTTAACATCTTGAAAAAAAATGTTTAAAAACATTTTTTTTTCGTTCTGACGGATAGTTTTGATAGATGATAGATACAGACCTCTCAATATTGCGCTTAAAAATTTCTTAAAGGCTTGATCTACGAGAATCTGCAAAATGTAAAAATTTTATTTTAAAAAAATGTCTCGTTGCTTTTTATCCCCTTAATTCACTGGACATATATTAATTTGATATTTAAATGTGTTACAGAGGAGGATCCACTCGACATCACCAGGACGAATGGTAATCATTCGATCGGATCGTGCGGTAGCCCCGTAATAACGAGTTCAAGGGGTACTACTCTGGTTTCCGGCAGCACCGGTTTCACGATCCATCAAAATGTACATCACGCTACATCCCATCATCATCATCATCAGCAGCAACAACAGCCACAACACCAACAACAACATCAGCAACAACAGCAGCAGCAACAACAACAACAACAACAACAACAGCAGCAACAAATGCAGCAGCAGCAACAGCAACAACAACAACAGCAGTTGCAGCAGCAGCAACAGCAGCAACAACAACAGCAGCAGCAGCAGCAGCAACAGCAGCAACAGCAGCAGCAACAACAGCAACAACAGCAGCTGCAGCAGCAACAACAGCAACAACAGCAGCAACAGCAACAACAGCAGCAACAACAACAGCAACAGCAGCTGAGTCATCATCATCACAACAATCACAACAGTACCGCGCATAATCACTACATCGAGAATGTTAATTCAAATCACAGCCAGAGTGGAGGAGGAAGTAGCGGTCCCCTCGTCGTCGACCTCGACCCGAGTCACGACAGTAAGAAACATCGGAACGGGTAAAAATCATTTTATTTGTTCATTTATTCATTTCCTTGCGGGATACGCCCTTATACAAAAAAATACAGATATAAAGAGAAAAATAAGGTTTCGTTCAGTATTCCAGACAAGTGAAATTATAAGAGCACAATAGATTAAATTATGACAATGAGGTGTCAATGGAAGAGAAGTTAGGGGAGAAATTCAATAGCTATTCGCAGAGTAGAACTCGAGTAAATAGGGCGCTTGTGTAAGTCGAGATTGATCCGATTTTAACCGAAGACTTTTTTTTTTTAATCCGTGTCCGTTAATATCTTCGACTTGGTAGAAGCGAAAGAATTGTTCGGGCCTGCTTATCGAATTGTTTGTTGATTATTAATATGGATTATTATTATTAAACGGATTACTCATTAAACAGATCGATCGGATATTTGCGATCGACATTTTTTTTTATTATTCGACGACCGCTTCTTATGTATAACCCGTTCTTTTTCGATGCAGGCCTTGCGTCATACGTTCCGGCACGAGAGAAGTCCACAACAAGCTCGAGAAGAATCGCCGAGCTCATCTGAAGGAATGCTTCGAGCTGTTGAAGAAGCAACTGCCAGCCCAGGACGAGAAGAAGTCGTCGAACCTCTCGATCCTTCACGCGGCCATCAGGCATATACAGGTAACGAAAACAGTAAATCATGCTTCGCACGTACTCTGTACACTGTAAAGAATAATGTCGTAAAATCGGAATACAGTAGAACTCCGTTTATCCGAGGTAATGTGGGGAGAGCGATAAAACACTCGATGCAAACTTGTATTACTATTATATATTTTTACAAGTAACACCACTTCATATAAACATTAACTTTATTAGTTAATTTAGTTATTTTTTAAAATATAATTATAAAGTCGTTAATCAACATTAACTTCATATAAACTATTGACTCTAAAATCAAAACTGTTGTATAAAGCAAACTTGTACAAGTTTAAGGTAGTCCTTGCAAATAGTGTTCATTTCGCATAAGTTTCAGAAAAATGAGAGGGAATCGCAATATCGTCTGGTTCACATGAAAATCTAACAAATATCACGCATATTAAAGGTGCTGAAAAGATTCTTCTAAATATTTTATAGATCATTTTTCTTAAAAAAAAAAATTATGTTTTTGGCAGATTTGTTGAAGAATTTTATTTTTCATAAATTTCTTAATAACATTTTGGAATTATTATTATGCACAATTAATCTTTTCAGCATACGCTTGATTTTTTTTGTAGATTTTTATACCATCGAAAAGTGTTTACAATTCCCTGTCATTTCTCTGAAACTTATGCGAAGTGAACATTCGCAGGGACTACCTTAATTAATTGAGAAGCAACTACCTCGGGTCGTTACTAATTAGTCGTCGAGCATCCGCAGCCTCGTCTCGGCCGTTACCGCGCTGAAAACTATTCTGGTATACACCGATGGGATCGTGCTAGTGACAAGCATTTAGTTTTTCGGTTGCCCCGCGAAACAGAAGTTTCGCGCTCGGGCCGAACGACTCCGTCGCACACGGACTGGCATTTAACGACTGTCCGCAGCGCGAACGCGAGTTTGTTTCCGTTCACAACTCTCCTCTGTCTGCTACTGCGCGTCTCTCGGGCACGACACGGCCAAGTATTAAATGTCATTCGCTCGGCAACATGGGCAACGCACCGAGTTTAGACACTGCCACGTCCCCCTCGGCAGCGTTTCGGCTTTTGCCACTCCGGTCTCCTCGGTGGCGCAACCGCTGGTTTTGCTGATTCTTATTTTTTTTTTTATTGCAATTTTTTCTTCTTTTTTATTCTCCGCTAATGGCGGATCGGCGAGTAATTCTCGAAGAAATTGCGAGACAGATATTCGCAATGAAACACTTCTCGTGTGTGCGCACGCACGCGGGCCGATGTGTGTACAATAAATTACACACTATAACGCTTCCAGCCGGATCTCGTCTTACATGTTCGAGGATACACTTTTATTCAATATCGTACGATGGTGTATTTTTGTACGTCGGGAAGGGCATTGGCCCGTCTTTTTACTGGTCGCGAAAACACCACGGTAACGCACCCAGAAAAATAAATTATTTGACGGTCGTCCCGCAAATAAATATTTATTCGGTTTAAATAAATATCTATTTGATTTAAATAAATATTTATCTAAATCAATTGAAATAGTAATTTAAACCAAATAAACATTTATTTGCTGGCGGCCGTCAAATAAATAAATAAATAAATAAATAAATCAATGAATAAATAAATAAATAATACGGACATGTAATCGATAAAAATGATTCTTATCGTGTACGTGTTTTTTTGTTCGCTAATCAGTGACCTTGGTACACACATACGCGCTACTTTATTATCGCTCCGAACCTCCGCGAAATCGGTACTATTTACATGTCAACTTGTCTCGTAATGCTTGGTAAGCACGTGGAAGCTGAACGAGAGATTTTATATCCGAAACGCGCGTTATCGCTTGTTACTCTCTCTCCGTCGCGTCTCGCCGCGACAAACGAACAGACACATGTATACGCGACCTTTGCGCGTGCCGGTCGCGACAGTGAAATGATTCTTCAGTTATATTTTGTCTCGAGTCTGTCGAGACCGTTGCGGGGCATCAGAGCGTGCAAGAATGTTCATTGGTATTCTCAAGCGTGCGCTGCACGATCGACCGGAAGTCGCATCGGGCCCAACCGCAACGCCGAGGAACGATCGATAATAATCGATAACGTCCCGCTCGTCGCGATTCGACTCGCGAGGTCGCCGCTGTCAGGAAACTTGGGAAAACCGGCAATTACAGGAATTTCGAAAAATTGTCCAGGGGAAAAGAAAACGCGATCGAATAATTTATAAATTAAAGAAAAAGAAACGGTTTTCGTGAAACAATGTTTTTGTTGATGAAAAATATTTTTTCGTAACTCATGCATGAAAAGTGCTGCTTTATGTGAGGGCCGGGCGCGACATAAAGTAGTGTTTTTCAAGAAGGCGTTACATAAATACTGTGCGCACGCGCACAGTATTTACGTGCGCATGCGCACGTAATAGAGAGTTTCTCATAGTATATATTCAATTGGCGAAATTATACGCCATCATTTTTTGTCATGGTCGTAATTATAAATTGTAGAAGTTCCCCCTGGGAACTATTTTTTATGGCAATAACTCAGTATTGTTGCCTTTACTATGTAAATTTTTCTCAGTGCTCCAGTCATACACTGTTAAAAAAACTCGTATAAAGTTTAATACACCGGACTGGAAGTTTTCATGCAAAAACTGGTATATTAAATTTCGTGTACGATTACGATGAAAAATTAATTTTCGGTGTATTAAAAACGATATTTTTACGGTGACACGATTTTCTCGAATATCCTCGCAGTCTGGTCTGGTTTGGTAAAAATAAATTGTGCCGCATATCGTCGGCGATAAGTCGGGTTTTGTGTATGGAACAGGTGACGTGTGCAGATCGTAGAACTCTGTCTTACTTCCTCCGCTGTTACCGCAGACATGACAGTGCTGCTGCGCCGTTAGAGCTGGCAATTTCATACATTAAAAACGATTGCGTCGCGACAACAACTTGACCTTCCTCAACGACGAACGAGAGACGCCGCCGCGCACATTGGGCATGTGCGCGGCGAGCTACGTCGTTGCATCACGTAACTCCCTCGTGACTATACTATCGAGAGTACGCTTTCCTCGTCTCTGTCGCACTCGGCCCGCTCGCTGATCCCCATCCAGTGACCGCTCTCCCCTGCCGTTCGCTCACTCGCTCGGCTTCGCGTCGGGCTTTACTCTCATTAGTACACGTTAAACACGTCGATCAAGGACAAACTTGCGAGGGATAGGTCAGCATTTATCATCAATTTCGCGTCGGTTCTTTTGTTTTCGTCGTATGTTACCATTGAGGCTGTATGTGGTATTATTATTTTTTTAATTATATTTAATCGTCGACTGCACACTCCAGTTTTATATATATATATATATATATATATAAAACACGAGTGTGCAATCGACGATTAAATGTATTTAAAAAAATAATAATGTCACGTACTGCCTCTCAATGGCGTTTCTGGTGGCTCGCACGCTCGCATGAAGTCTCCAAAAGACTCAAAATAATAAAAGCCTGGAGCCTGAGAGGACTTAGAATAATCAGGGCTGCCCACTCTAACGGGGTTTAGAACATTTAAGCTTGGGAAGGGGGGGGGGGGGAGTTTCCACGTATAACGAAGCTGATTTTTTTCCTTTACGATGAAGGTGAAAGGGTCACTTTCATAGAAAGGATCCTCCCGTTCCGTTTGGTGAAGCTGACCCCCTCGATTCTTGTACACGGCGGCTATAGCGACGAAACTTTTATACGTCAGAAAGGATATAGTTTTTTTTTTTTTTTTTCTAAGCAGCAGTATAGTTGTTATAGCTGATTTTTTTTCTAACGTCGAGATATGCGGCTCGGAAATTAACGCCGGCATTCGAGGCGGCTGTAGCGTGCCGACGAACAATGAAAAAATACATTTTTCAAGATAATGCTCGAACGTGGATTTTTTTTATTTATTTTTCGACGGGCAGGAAAAAACACTACGACAGGCTTGTACTCGAAGCTTTCAGGTTCGAGGCGACTTTGAGGCGTTGGCAAGGCGCTGTTAATGATGGATGTCGGTGTTTGAAGCGTGACGATGCATCGACTCTTGGGAATGAATCCGTTTCGGTGTCGGAGCCTCGCTGTCACATTAACATATCGCGTGAGCCTTTTCGAGTTCTTTCGTCGCGCCCGTATTATTAAACTCGTCTGCGCGCTGTTCGAGCGTTAATATACGAGTTAGAGAATTTAATGGCGACGCCAGACGTCCGACGCGGGGCATGCGAGGCGGATATTTTCCGGAATCGCAAAACGCTCTGAAGGTCGTGCATTTTGATCTCTAATGTCGCGTTTTATTCGTGTTAGTCGTGAGTTATACATTTACCTCGTCAATGCGACGCGGCAGAAACTCGGTCGGTAACAAAATCTGTAATCAATTTTCATCACGACTCTTAAACATTTCCGGTCAGATGTAAATTCCTACATGAACCGGATGTCGACACAGTTTCATGCAAGGATTAGCTTTCGAAACTAAAGGAATGTAGTTCACAAAAAAAAAAAAGATAAGAAAAATGCATTACAGTTTTTATTACCGACTGCGGTATCTCGCATGCCCTCTAAGCTCTCCTTTCGTCTTGATTGCGGGACATTAGTGTAGTTTCGCAAGGTCGAAAAAATTGTTACGGCCATATTCGTTGTAGCGGAGACCCCACCCACTCCTCTTACGCGCTGCCCTGTAGCGAGAAGAGAGGACCAACTCGGAGGAGACGAATCCACGGGAGAGCGATTCCCCGGACGCGATCCTCCTTCCGAACCTGTCCCGAGTGAGAGTGCCGGCGTCCCCGCGAAGGTCGTCTACCCCTCCTCGGCGTCGCTGCGCGAATCTCTCCCCACTCCTCGTCCGCTTACTTCCCCCCCCCCCCCCCCCCCTCTCCTCCTACTCGAACTGTATGATCGAGTTTTGTCCCACTTCTCCCGGCACGTTGCCGCGCATGTGTCGCGTTTGTGTGCTCCCTCGCCGTGTGTATATTTTTGCGGATGATGGCAGAGGACTCGCGACGCGGTACTCTTATCCACGCGGCCGTATCGGTGCGCCTATAGCCCTCGGCCACGTGATCGAGTGCGGCCATCGGTACCGGACCGCGTTGCACGTACCGCGGCTGCAGCTACAAATATTTATGCCCCCCCCCTCCCGACTTTTATCGGTCACGATTTTTCGAGCGATATAAATTTTCATCGACGTAGAAAAAAAAAATTATAAAAACAAGCAAAAGTGGGAAAAAGGCTGCTTCGACATCTCCAAATGCGTCGCCCTATCATCGAGCGCAGAGGAAAATTCAAAATAGTTTCGTAGTGGCTGTTCTCTTTGGAATGGTATTGGATAGCATGAGTTACGAAAAATTTCTCGCAATTAATAATTTTGTCTCGAAATTAATAACCTTGTCCGAAAATAAATAATTTTGTCTCGAAATTAATAACTTCGTCCCAAAATTAATAATTTTGTCTCGTTGCCCAATCTCATCGGTAGATTGTGTACTGATTTCTCTTGGCGTCTTTCCGAGCCCGGTCGAGCATGTTCTCGCTGCCTCAATCCCCTCTCTCTGTCTCTCTCCCTCTCTCTCGTGTTCGCACACGGATTGCGTCAATGCACTACCGGCCGCGGCAACTCCACCCAGCCAAAAGCTCCGAGGCCTCTCTCTTTCGTTGTTCCCGTGCCTCTGTTGATCGTCTCGCCGTCGAACGACTGACACAGGTGCGCGCGGCCGTGCGGCTTGTTCGCGGAAGCGTGGGTGTCCTCGCACTGGATGGATACAACCGAGACGTACCCTGTAGCCTCGTATCGAATTGCGAGAATCGAGGCGGGCCAAAAATGCCAATGGCGCGTGGGATACCACGTGGTTTTCTCGCGAGCGAATGGCCTGCGAGTGAATGCAAATACCCATTGCGATTATCTCGTATTCCCGTCAAGACACAAAAAAAAAAAATTAGCAGATGGTGGGGTAAACCCTGTTGCACAACGGATTTTTTATTTTTATTTTTTCACGTCCCGCGAAAAGTTTGTAAAAATAGTCCATTTTGCTCCGCTCTACCCTCACCGCGTTGAATTTTTATTTAGTCTATAGTTCGGCCAGGTACCGTAGCCAAATATTCTCCCGACTCGATATACGCTGCACAAATATATTGTAAATTTAATCTATTGAAACTTGAAATTTACTTACATTAATCACATTGATTGAACATTAATGTACTTTTTCCTAAAGTTTAAATACCAGATACTAAAATTGGAAAACTTCTGCCTGAAATTTGTAAAAATTTTCATTAAAAATAAAACTTTTACTGCAATATTACGACGCACTATTACAACGTCAAAAAGCTACCAATACCGTTCATAAATTATCTACCAAATTTTCCTTACCAGTGCACACAATTTTTCTTGTTTTTTCAGGGCATGCGATAAAGCTAAGTCGGTAACAAGTCGGTTTCCCTTTTTTCTCCGCGACTATCGACGCTTCGAACGAAAGTAAATTAGGTTTTCACGCATCTAAATACAGCCTACAAGAACCCAATTTTCTATTGTCCAAAATATCCAAAAATAGGGAAACCGATTTTTTACCGATCGAGTCTTCGTAACATGCCCGTAAGCCTGTACGGCGGTGTAGGCGTGCCGAGTGAAAAGGTGTTCGCATAAATTATTAACACGGCCTCGGCCATAGACTTTATTAAGTACAAAAGTAAATATAGTATGTGAATCATATTTACCCTCGTGTTCCCGGTACATACACGACGAGAATGGAAACTCACAAGCACGTGCCGAATGCCGCGCGTGCGCAACGACCTTTGCCTCTTTCGTCGTACCAGCCGTGCAGAGTGTATATACATGTATATACGGAGACTTGTATATCGGTCCGGACGCTCGATCTGCCACGTGTAGGGTGCATTCTCTGTGGCGATCCATGCCAACATTGAGAGCCACGTGCAGCCATCGTCGACGCCCCTTCATTCTTGTCCTTCTGTTCCTCTTTTTCCTCCTTTATCGTCCGATATTATTGCCAATTCAAGAAATCATCGGGAGGAATTGTGTCTGCTATTGACGACACCCTCATCGCTACATATTCATGGCTCTAGAATTAAATTTTGTTCGAACTTAAGTTCAAATTTAGTTCGAACTTGCGTTCAAATTTAGTTCGAACCGAAGTTTAAGTTTTGTTCGAACTTACGCTCGATCGTAACTTCGATCTCAGGAGCGAATTTGTATTCCCAAGTTCGCGCTAAAGTAGGAACTTACGTTCTAATTAAAGCTGGAACTTCTTCCATTTTAACCTTCAAGTTAAGTTCGAACTCAAACACTGAAGTTCACCATCGAAGTTCGAACTTGGGCTCCACCTTACATCCACGAACACTCGCGGAAGTGAAAAAGCCCAGAACTTATTTACCGATGCAATTCGTGGACCAATTGAGACTGAAAAAAAAAACAGAAAAATGTAGCATACAAAACATATTTCATACAAGTTTTCAAATGATCAATTTTAAGGACATTTGTAACTTGACTGAAAAAAAGGAAACAAATTTAGCATACAATAGATCTCATTTTTCTGGCCGAATTGGTCGCCTCAATTGAAAATATAAGGAGCGAGAGGGAATTGATGTTTTGTTTTGTTGCGAGGGAACAAAACATATCCGATGAAAACATCCATCAGACTCTCTTCCTCTTCGTTTTCCGTTCATCCAGTGTCTCCACCTTGCTCCGACTGGCTCAATAATATTCAGGATATTTCTGTTTCATCCTGCGTTAACTGTGAGATGTGTCAGGCGCTCGTCACCTCGATCTTGCGTCCCCTCGTGTCTAGCTCATTTCTCTCACCCGCCTGCCTCCCTCCGTTCTGAACACGTAATTGATCGTACAGGGCGCTACGGTATTCCGAGGGTTTACACTGAAATCGCTTCCGACCATAAAATGCGTCGTTAGGTTTGGTGCGAATATAACGGTCAATAAAATTATAATTAAAATGTAAATATTTAAAGGGATCAGGAAGTTTTGTTCGAGCGAAAATGCACTTATACACAATGTAAAGTGACTGAATTTTCAGTCGGCCAAACCTTCTTAGTCAGCCAAGCAATGTGCGCACAAATAAATGATAAATACTTTTGTCCTGTTACAGAGTTTGCGAAGAAAGGAGCGGGACTCTGAGCACGAGATGGAGAGGCTCGCGAGAGAGAAGATCGCTAATCAGCAGAGGATAGTCGCGCTGAAGAAGGAACTATCGGCTACATGGGATCATATTGATTTCAGTACCCTTCTGCAGGAACAAAATTCCGGGGTGGATCCTTCGGTTCCGAAAAACGGTGAGTTCCGCAGTCGGTAACATCGGAGTCGTCGATATTGAGATGAAGGCGACACAGTGACCTTTCCCGCCAACTACGCGCCTGGTCGGTAATAAAATCTTTGATGCCATTTTGGAGAAAAATGCATTCAAATTTTTAACTCTGTCCCTTAAGACCCCTATGAAACGTCTTCCTCCCCGTTCATCCTGGGCTCAGTCGGTATCGAAAACTGTAATCAAATTCTTTCATGGGTTCTCTCATCTATGCTCAAAAGAAAAGTCAAGTCGAAAGCGAAAATCATCTCGGCTTTCGATGACACTTTTCTTTCGACCGTGAACGCCAGAATCCGTGAGAAAAGTTATTACAGTTTTCATTACCGACCGCGATATTTCACTTCCCCTTAAGGCGACTTTGACGACTCAGTCGGTAACGACAATTTCGAGGTAAAAGCAAATTCGAACCGGATGTGATATAATTTTGCACCGGGCTCGAACCAGCTTTCTTCAGCGGCAGCTGAAAAAAGTTATGTGTCGGTACCAAAAACTGTAATCAACTCCTGTCGTCGAAAGCTGATTTGATATCCGCTTTCGATGAGACTTCTCACTTTATCGTACGAGCCACCACCCGTGAAAAAAAAAAAACCAATTTGACTACAGTTTTCATTATCGACCGCGGTAGTTCACGTACTCTTGATTGAACATTTTTAACTAAACCGACGAATGAAAACAGTTTCAGAAGGAATGGACGTGGACGTGACTGGCCTGGCGCGCGGTGGAACGAGGTACAGCAGCACGAGTAGTCTGAGCAGCGCGGCAACGGCGAGCTCGCCGCAGAATCTACAGACGGCGAACACTACATCGACAATTCACAATCAAGTGGCCACGGCGGCCGTGGTCTGCCAAACGCAGGGCCTGAATCTCGCTCAGGGCTCGAGGGAAAGTCCACCGGCGAGTTCAAGTCCTGGAGCCTCCACTCCTAGCATTCCTACTCCTGCTCAAGTGAGTATTTATCGGAGCGGCGACGTTTTTTTTTTTTGGCCTTCGCATTCCTTTCTGTGCAGGACCGAATTTACATTCTCAATTTTGAAGTTAATTTCGAACGCAAGGTGGAACTTTGTTTTGTGGTTTAAGTTTGAGCTGAAGCTCGAACGTAAGTTGGATTTTTGACATGCAAATCACACATGGCAACAATTATTGTCAATGGCAACAAATTTCGTTAGAACTTGGGTTCGAGTTTTATTGGAACTTAAGTTAAAATTTAGTTCGAACGTAAGTGCAAACTGCAACCAGAGAACAAAGTTCGAACTTGATTTCAGACTTGGGACTATAAATCCGGCTCTATGTGAGTGCCAGTGTGACGCTCTCCATCTGTGTGAGCATCCGTGAACACACACCGGTTTTCAAAAAAGAGTTCCTTTCTTTCAGGAAAAAGTAATAACTAGTTCGCCCAGCGTGATGCAGCAGCAGCCTCATCAATTGCATCTGCCAATGCTTAACACCAGTCAAGGCCTCGCCACGATCGTCCCCACTCTTCAGCATCTCGGACCGGGACTCAGAGTTATACCCGGCGACACGAGGCAACTCCTCGTTGCCCACACAACGGGAAACAACGAGACTCGCCCGCTCACACTGGCCGTGCAAAATTCCTCGGATCAGTCGAGGCCTCTCATCGCCGTGCAAACGAGCACTGGAAGCGAGCCAAGGCCCGTTGCGTTGGTCGTTCACTCCTCGGCAGCGAACGACAACAGAGTCACGTTCGTGCATTCGAACTTATCGAACAGCGACAGACCGTTGGCCCTCGCCGTACAGTCCTCGGCGAATGACGTTAGACCGGTGACATTCGTACATTCGGGAAACGAGGGAAGGCCCCTCGTGCTGGCCACGCACAGCGCACCGACTCTCAACGTTACGAGTCAGTATATATAATTTTTTTAAATTTTTAATATTGAATTTTCTGTTTCGATGAATCAATCGTTACCAACGCTATGTTCCTTAAATCATTCGTCTCTTTCATCGGCTGAATTCTACGTAAAAACCACATCGTGTGTTTTCCAATCGCCGAGTTTCCCGTCGTCGTTATTTCGATAATTGGAACAGTTAAAAGAATATTGCACAACTTTGCTAATTACAGATTTCCCGTGGTTATCGCACTGCAATTTTTCGATCTCAGAAAAAAATCCAGGACGAAAGAATACGTTTGTGCATTCTAGTTCTATCCTGAGTTTCATTGCATTTTAGCAATGCACTATTCAATCTACGAAGAATTCCGAAAAACCTGAAAAATTCTGGAAAACCTACTAAAAAAGTCGTAACTGTTTTACCCTTGGGTAGGTTTCACTTCACCTTAATGCAAATCAATCTGAATAAGTCATTAAGAAAAATGAACGCGAGTAGCGAAACGCTCTTGCCGACAAAAAAGAACGTTTTTTTTCTTAGCATCGGATGAATTAAGGAACGCAGCCTCAGCTGTGCGACGAGTGTGTGTTCGAGGCTTAATTCGTTGGTATTTTTTGTTGTTGTCCTCACAGCTGCTCAGACGAGACTGAGAACCGGCGACACGCAGACGACGCATAAAATGGTCGGCGGAGTGACTCTTGTCGGTGGAAACGGATCGGAACTGACGAGGCTCCCGGGAGGAGCCGAGCTCAATATTCTACCGGCAAACGGCGTGTTCCGCTCCGTCAAGGCTCAGCCCCTCGCCGTTCAAGGAGGTGACTGATCAACACATTCGTTAGTCAACGTATTCTTTCGCGAACGGGATTACGTTACCTTCGTGTGTGTACCATATGTAGACGATTCGAGGATTGCGTATCGTTAGGGCTTGGATAGACCGTGTGGTATCGCGCGCTCCTGGTAATCGGACGAGCTGGGTTCGATTCCCGACTCCGGGTAATGAATCACGATCGCGTTTTTTTCCGGGTTCTAATAGCTTCGATGTGGATCAGGATGGCACCAAATACCAAGGCCGGCTCGCACTGTTGCGATTCCGTAATGAATTGGTGCCAAATTAAAATGCCCATATGCAGAGCTGCTCGTGGTTCGTAAGCGAGAAGCTTTGAATATGCGCGACAATTTTTTTTGTTTTTTTTTTTTACTTTCGCCTAAAAATGTTTATGTATAACTAGCATCGAGTCTCGTCTATATCGGTTTCCGTATTTTCTTATGATTCCCAGGTCTGACTCTGAGTCACGCCGGCGTGTCGCTGCAAACCTCGACGGGCAAGACAGGCTCGACGGTGATGCAAACCGCTCCGTCCACAGAGGGTCAGATAGCTCACATCGTTGGCCAGCATACGCCGCTCTCGGGACTCACGCCGATCGTGACGCCGATGACCGTCGTCTCCCAGGGCAACCAGGTGACCGCCCACATCCTCGCACCGTCGAGCCTCGCCGGAAAAATGATAACGACACCGATCCTCAAATCCGTGGGACAGGTGCCTATAATGAACGCTCAGTATCTCAACACCACGACTCTGGTGAAGCCGGTCGTCGTGGTGAGCTCGCCGTCAAATTCGTCCGCATCGTCGACAATCGCTTCCAGTACACAGCCCACCGTGACGAGCCACTCCAACGTCTGACAGAGTCGACGGAAAATGAAAGTCGTGTGAGACAAGGCTCGAGAGCTGTGGAGCGTCGAGATCGTCGTTCGCGTTTTGTTACCGGCAGCGATTCGCCACGGCGATGGCGAGTGGCCGAGCCAGTGGACAAGGAGATTCGTCGCCGCTGCGATAGTCGAGAAAAACAACGCGTCCGGTGTCGCAAGAGTCTCGTTCGCCAAGAATTCTGAGGAACAGTGATTCTTTTCTCTTCGACCTCGAGAGAAATGTCGCCGTCGGTAAAGAAGAAAAAAATACCATGCATTTTTTTTTCTTTCACAGTGCAGGAAAAACTCTTTGCTCCCGTCGAAAATTTTTTGTTTCTTTTGGGATAATTGTCACGAGAGAGAAATTATTCGAGTTTGCTCACGGAGACGGAGCGATTGAGAGTGATACGGGCGAATCTCTCGGCGAGGAGAGAGAGAGAGATTGTTATCGGTTAGTTCGTTTTTAATGTGTTTCCTCGAGGCATCCGGCTGCTGCGAAGTATTGAAATAAGACCAAAGTTCGGGCATACATTCTTATCGTGAATGGGAGATTAAAAAAGGCAAAGAGCGATGGACTCGAGCGACGCGGCAGAGGAGAGCGCGTATTCTCGGTTTTAGCGGGCAATGGCACTCTCGACGTTCTTCCCTTCTAGCTTACTTGAAATTCATCATGTAAACGCAAGCGTTTAGTACGTACGTTCGATTAACCGTAAGGAAAAAAAAATGTAAAAAAAAAAAAACCCTCGTCGCCGTCCTGTCGTGTTGTGCGAGCGTGAACGCGTGGCTGATTCGACTAGAGCGGGGCCTTAGATGAACGAATACCCAAATGTTCGATACCGATTCGTCGATTAATGTTCGCAACGGAGGTTCTTACACGTATACAAAAAAAGAAAATCAGACAAGAAAAATCGTCTCGAACTAAATTTACGTACGAGTTACGTACACAACCGTCGCAATATCGTAAAGGGTAAGATTTATTCTGAAACTCGCGGTTTTTAAACGATAAAGCAGCGCGCTTTGCGCCGGAGAAGATTGGAATAAGTTGCGTTTCGTTTATACGTTTGTATATATATATACATATATGTATGTATGCATACATATATATACATATATATCTGCAAAGAATAGAGTACGGTCGATTGAACAGATATGCTTTTTTCTTCGCATATTGCATACCGATATAATTTTTTAGAGCGATATTTTTTGTTTCTTCTTTTTTTTTTTAAGTTCACGATTGAGACTGAGAATTTTGTGAGAGAAGTTTTTGTAGGGGAATTCGAACGGAAAAACCGGCTATAAAAGTGAATCGGCATCGGTTGACAACTGTGATTTCGACTTAGTGTGTGGAAACGGTACGGAAAAGAAAAAGAAAATGCCCCAGGTGGCGACGTTACTCCGTTGTCGCGACGGCGTTATTGGCAGACGGATATAATTTACGGTAGAACACGCGGAAGATTATTTGTTACATGCATTTGATTCGTTACATGCCCGGAAGAACAGTTAAACAGGAAGCCTCGTTCATTTAATGCATGTAAAACGAATGACTGTTGGCGTCCGTTGACGGTCGTGCGACACGTAACGATTTGTACAATAGTATCGCATTGTACTCTCGCCTGCGTAGATTATCATTTCTCTTTTGTTTGTTTTTAATTTGTTTAAATTATTTAATCAACGCCGAATAACGAAGTGTTCGGAAAGTTAAACGCTCGTGCTCGACGAGTAGTAGCATGGTTCGCATGTCATCCGAGTCCGGATAGATAAGTTATTGCCGATAATCGAACGATCTCGAGGAAAAAGCGTCTCCGAGCGAGAGCCCGAACGGAACAGCCGTAGATGTTCCGCTGTAACTTCTTGCCGAAAAGAAAAACGAACTTTTAATTTTTTTCGAGACAACCGTCGACAAAGTTATATCGATGAGCGAACGAATTCGAACGTTTGGGGACCTTCGGGAGGACAAAATTCTCTGCGATACCTCAATCGAAGCGGCGCGGTTCCAAATAGATACACCGATGACAGTGCGAACGGAAAGTCTTTTTAATTGGATAGAGAGTCAGAATCAATGTCGTTTTAAGCTATCGTTTACATTAATCCCAATCAATGTTAAAACCGAGTGACTCGGCTCGAGTAGTGGAAAGTAAAAAACAAAAAAAAAATCACATAGTAAAGATAACGAGGGGAATCGATTGAAGGAATGCGACGAGCGGAAACAAATGACGGGTATGACTACCGGGGAGGAGTGTCTCCTCCGCCGGTAGAAAATACGAAGAGAGGTTTGTGTCAGATTTTTTTGAATATCCGATACACATGTGAACGAATACAAGTGCTGGGACAGAGAGATTGAGTGTGTGTTATACGATACAGTCAGTTGTCGGTGTATAAAAAAAAAATTGAAAAATATGTTCGGTGAGAGGAGGAGGGGGGGGGGGGGGAGGTGATGCGTACACGAACAATGTGATATAAGTAATTAATGAAATTAATTAACATCATAGTAAATAAAGCAAGAATGTTGGAGCTGTTTCCAGTGTAGGCGTCCGTTGCTACTACTACTATACACTAACATCATAAGGACAGCAAATACCTAATTGTACATAATATACAAAAAAAAAAAGAAAAAACAAAAAAACAACAAAGTGAAACCTGAATTATAATTATATTGAATATAAAGAAGAGAAAAAGAATCACGAGGCAGAGAGAAACAGTGAGAATGTGAGAACGAGAAAGCGAGAGAAAAATATATTAAAGAAAAAAAAGGAAAAAAAGTGACAAACGAGCGCTCAATTTTTATCGCCGCTGGTTATACGCCAGTCGATGGCATGTGATCCCAGGTAACACTGTAGAGTTTGTACGACGCGCCTAAAATCGAATCTGAGGGAATGAAAAAAAAAAAAAGAATAATAATAAAGAATCATGTTGACATTGTAATAGGATGTGTTGCATTGGCATTGTAGAGTCGGTGTTGGGTTGCGGGGGAAATCGTAGCCGTGTACCTTCGCAGCGAAACGCGAGAGGCAGACTTTTTTTTATAACGAATTTTTTTTTCTTCTCAGAACGAACACCGCTTCTCCTCCTTCGAGTTCCGACATTGCTCGATATCGCGCGCTGACTTCCTCGCGCGATTCGCAGAGAGGACCCGCGGGAGCCAAATAATTACGGAGACGATACAATACCGAGCGCATAATCAAATTAACAGAATCGTTGCTCTTATCGAGGTAGAGATATTTGTGCCCTTATCAAATTCCCCCGATTATGCCGAGGTAAGCGTACGATAAATTTTAGGTCCTTGAAATGTGCATCTCGCGCAGTGCGACGCCCTGAAGGAAATTTCGCGAAACGCTTGACTGGAGACACGTTCCGGACCGTACAAAAAAAAAATTAAAAAAAATTAAAAGTAAAAATAAAAAAATATCTAAACTGAAATCACACACGTAAACATTAAACATACACACACATACAGACGCATACACAGCTCATTAAAAAAGAATCTTACTGATTAGATGAATGGAAACTTCCTCTTTGCACGTTTGTCCATCGACGATGTTATTGTTAAGGTATCTCTTTCTTTTCCGAGTCCAACGGGTGATACGGCGATAGATTATAATATGAAACTCGTATTAAAGGTGCGAGCAGAGTTCCGATGTCGGACCGAAAACTTGGATCGACGATAGCGAATTTGTTGGCCAGAGGTAGAGAGCGAGTAAAGGAGTGTTTTTTTTTTATGCGGGAGACGAGTTTAGGAAAATCTATAGGTGAAACATTGAGCCGCGATCAGCTGATTGGATTGACTAAGGATTATTCGTTAATGACTTTCTGTACATTAACTTTGTATATTTCTGTAAATAGGTAACTTAATGGTATCGATAAATTTACTATATGTCTATGTGTTAATTTTATCGATTACAGTAAGGGAGTTGCGTTTCCATGTAAATATTTGAAACGAAATCGTCTTGCTGTAATAAACCTCATTCGAAAAAAAATTATCTTTGTCTCCGACGAGTACTGCATTTTTGTTTTATTGGAACTTCCCGCTCGTACGACGCGCCGATAGTGGGAAAATACTAATTCCGTGATTCTTCAAATAAATAAATGGTTGTTGGGTAAAAAGCATGCCAAGACGAGATCCCAATTGGTGTGTAATTTAATGCTCCACTCATTAAAAATATGTACTAATCCACGTCGTATCTTTCATTACTTTCAGCTGGAATAAAAGTATGACACAATCATTATAATCTCCTCTATCTACGCATCGAAACATTTGTAGCACATGACTCCCAAAATATATTATATATATTTGACCTTAATTTTATTGATTCCTCGTAAGTATTTGAAACGAAATCGTGCTGTAATACAACCTCATTCGAAAAAAGTATCATTGCCTCGATGAGAACCGCATTTTGTTTTGTTGGAACTCACCGCTTAGACGTCGCGCCGATGGTGGGAAAATGGTAACTTCGGGATTTTCGAATAAATAAATGGCTCTCGGGTAAACAGGCATGCAAAGACGAGATCCCACTCGGTGTGTAATTTAATGCTCCATTTATTAAAAATATGCACTAATCCACATCGTCTATTTCATTACTTTCAGATAGAATAAAAAGTATGACACAATAATTATATTCTCCTCTATCTACGTATCGAAACATTTCTAGCACATGACTCCCAAAATATATTATATATATTATATTTTCACGTTCATCGTTTACAAAAGACTAGACTGATCTAGTGCTTCGGTAAATGTTTTGAATAGCTAACTATAATATGTTATTGTTATTTGTGTATGATTTTTCTAAGCTTTTTCTTGGTCGAGGTTGAATGTGTCGTATGAATTATATGAACATTTATGTCCGCGTATAGAGTAGACCATTTTTCAGATTTTTTCGCTTTTCCTTTTTTTTTTTTGTTGTTTTGAAATATCGAAGTTACGACTCCGTTCGCTCGTCACTCGGTTTCGTCCGTCGCTTATATTTAACAGAGAACATCCTTTCGTTCGAAGCAAACGGTAACGCGAAGCGTTTCTTTGAGGGCCTCGTCGTCGTTGACAAAAATTGTTTTTATAAAATAATAATAATTACCGTGTGCATGTGCGTGCGTGTGTATGTACGAGTTCTTTCTCGGTGACTCAAAAATTCAATTTCTACATTTGCCTAATTTATTACAGCGCGACTCGTATATCGAAGACGGCATTCCGAAATATTACAGGGCGGCTTCGTACACTTATGTAGATTAAAAAAAAAAAAAAGAAACGAAAATATTTATACGCTCATTAAACGAGTGCTTAACGTAAAATCATCAAGTCGGTCGAACATAGAGTCAATCAAACGACACATGGAAAATATTTTGTTGCAATCGTGTATAACCGTGTGCTATATAATACAATACATACATATTTGTCTATGTACGTGAAACCGAAGCGCTTCGAGGACGACATAATAAAACTAGGAGGTATGGAGATATTTTGAACATCATCAGCACACCCAGCACGTCTCGCCGGTTAAAGTGACAACTAAAGAGGTATTTGTTACAATGCAGCAACCAACGGTACAGTCGGATGAGTGTCGGAGAGACAGTTTCTCAAGTGCCCGACGGTTTGTACGTCGAGAAGCTATGTTAAAAATAAAAATAAAGCACAGACGTACAGAAAACATGAAAGACGAACGCATTCGAAAGATCACTGTTATAATGGAAAATATATTCACACGGGTCGCGTAAGTAGTCGTCGGGTTGGTGCCTGCTCCAACTTTTTTTTATACAGAGAAAACTTAAGACGATACAAATTGTCACTTTCACCGTGTATCTGTAGAAATAGGAACGTACTTTGTACTCGGAAAAGCAAGAAGAGCTGAGTGTCTCAATGCGTTGTCGTGGTAACAATATATCATCGGTTCGTAATACTCACTGAAATAATTGATCATGTACTCGTGCGAGCTCGACGAAAAAAAAACTCGGACATTTTTTTTTTTTTTTTTTGATCGTACGTAATTAAAATTCATCAAGCTCACCTCTTCGATATACAATAGTTTTTTTTCGTTTAGAAATATATTAGTTAGATTATTTATTTATAAATGTATAAGGTCGTGTCAGTAGTCATTATTACTGGAGTAGTTACGCAATTAGTCAGATCACTGGTAAAAATTCGCCTCGTTAACAATGTGTGGTAATTCCGCGAATTCGATCTATAATTTATACGCACGAAATCGGTGCATCGTCAGTTTTGCTTCAAATCGCTACTGTCAGGTCGGATAGATCCGGACTGTGTTTTCGTTGAACGAGGATGTTTTCAGGTGACAATTGTTCGCACACATCGCTGCTCTCGATGAACCACAATCGGTCGTGAGATAAGAATATAAAACTTAAATGTATCGTTATGACTAATTGCTTAAACGATAGAGAAAGAATACATTGTAAATTGTATAAACCAACTTCGCAGAGGATAGCATTTTTTTTCGAAATTATGTCACTGTAAACACACACATTTTTTTTGTTTTTTTTAGGTTTTTTTTTTTTTTTTTTTATTAGCTAGGTGTGGATCAGACGGCGGAGTATTCGATCTCATCACCGAATCGAGATGTCAAAAATTTTGTTAGTTTTGTTAAATCGGCTGTATAATTTGCCGTTACAATTTTTCGGAGCGAAAATATCATTCAATTTTTTTTTCGTCTTCTGCACCATACCCGGAAACGAAAATGATCGCATATGATTCATGTACAATCCATGCATACAATCCGTATATAGTATACGACTATACATGATCGAATACGAATCATATATGATAAATTTGTTTCTCGGGCCTGCCTGCGAATAATGTTTACCCACTAGCTTTTTCCCAAAATGTATAGAGAAATAATTCGCCATATCGAGAACACGATCGTATCGTAAAGACTACTTGTGTTCGAAAGGCGTTTTCAATAGAATTATAGATACGAAGATTTGTTTGTTCATACGAACGGTAACTTGGGTTTTTATTTTTGTATATACTTTTGTTTGTTTCGCAGAGACGATAAATGTATAGAACTGATCGGAGTTCGGAATATCAATGTTCATCGGCCGACAATTGAAAAATACGACCGTACTTCGCGCGAGACGATCTCGAGACTACGGCGTCGCGTTATCGCGAAACCGAAGTAATATCAAGCTACGCGTAATTTACACTCGATCACCCGTCGGCTCGGAGTCGCCGATCGCTTCGAGACCGTATATTCCTTTTCGGTTCTCGGTATTCCGTCTATTTTTTTTTTTCGTTAACAATTTGGGGAGGAAGACGATGGATAAGGAAAGACGTCCGATTTGTACTTGAATCGATGCATATTCTCGTTTCGACTACAAGAAAAATATATGTACGTAGCAAGATACCGTTTTCACACCCTGCGCGAGGGTTCGCTACTCGACACGAGTAATCCATACTCGAACGGTCGGTGTGTGACAATTTATTCGGAACGTTACTTCAAGTTACCTCAATCAAACGCGTTTCGATAAACTTCGATTTCTACTGCCGTTCTCAATTAGCGTATCTAAGTTAGTGTATGTACAGTTCAGTACAGCCAGTGTACACACCCGATGTGTACATGCCTACACGGTCTCCGTTTTACCGACAAAACACCGTTCGCGAATCGTGAATCACCCCCGGAAGGTGATCGAGTGCCAGCATTAATAATTAAGCAGCGAAACACAATTGCCTAACTTGTCGATGCCGTTTCTTTCTTATTTTTTTTTGTTTCAATTTCTTATTATCCATGGTCAATCGCAACGCGTAATCTCTTCGAGAACATTTGCAACGACCGTTGAAGAGATCTTTATCCGTATGCCTCGAACCGTACGTTGGTCTTCGATATTATTATTTTTTTAAATTTCTTTCCCACTTTATCTTCATTAAGTTTTACCTACATAGTTGAACACAATGATCGAACGTCGCGTCGATCACAATAGATTTCTAAATTTAACGGCGTACAATTTGATTCTCGCGTACCATATCAGCAGTTTGTCGCCTGGACGATTGTTCGAAATCGGCGAGTATCCTTCTATCATTTCCCCCCCATCGTTCCTCTACAATTATTCTCGGAATGCCGCCTTTTTCTTCATCCCTCCGAAAATATTATTCTGTATACTACTCGAACCGAGTGCGAGTATAAAAGTAAATTATCTCATCGTGGTTTGTGTGAAACGATTTTTTTTTGTTATTTTTTTTTCTAATATTATAGCGTTATCTTGTCCGGAAGTTTTGAGACAGATCGCACACGCTCTATCGTACGATCATGATTGTACAAGTGCGATGGAATGTAGAGTTTACACACGAGCGCGAAACACGACGTGATCGCCGCACCGGAAGCTAAGAGCGACGATTCGAATGAAAGTGTCTTTCATTTATTTAGACCACAAACACACACACTTTCCAGTGAAGCTTCCACTCAAAAATGTGTACTTAAAAAAGAGACAAGTATTATCATCAGGGCAGTCGTAGGAAACAACATCGTCGATTTAATATTCCCCCGGATGTTTTACGGGGAAAAAAACTAGTAATTGCGATCTAGGATGACGACGGGGACTCGATTGGGAGCTGCTCGAGAACAACGGTGCGCCTCAGGGTTTGATGCCTCGTGGTGAGAGTGTGCGCCCCGATAGTGGAGAAGGATTACGCGCGCGAGAGACTGCTGCTATCTTTCGCGGTCTATGTCCAAAATTGAGGTAGAAAAATTCGGGAAAGAGATGAAAGTGGAGCGTCGCCTGGAGGCAACAGGTTGGCAGAGGAGAGAAGTCGTTGGCAGTATAATATATACTCTGTTCTCTCTCGAAGTGCATTCGGTATCCGTATCGGGCATCGCGGATTTGCCGGTCGTTGAAAATCAATCCGTGAATTACTTTGCCCCGGGTACTTTGCTTAAGACCTGAAAATATCGTTAAACAGTTATTTTTCGGTAATTTGTTATTGTGTTAATTTAAAAGTGCGGCCTGAGACGCGGGTCGATGCTGAGATTGAGGCGTTGGTTTTCTTTTTTACCTTTGAGAGATCAACGCCGGTCAGCGCTTGAACTGCCGGAGGAACCTGACCGATGAGACGGGTAAGTTCACCGGATGTAGCGTCGTTTCCACCGAGCAGAACTATCTCTTCCGTCCTGGCGAGCGGCGCGGCAATCTCGGCGGCAATCTGAAATACGAAAAAGACCGTCAAATAGATTGTACGAATGCGTAAGCGATTAGCGCTGGTATAAAAACTGACCGAACAGCACGGTATATAAGTAGTTAATTAACAGCGGCTACGAACAATACAGATTTTTATCATGGAAGAAATAATAATTTTGCGAATGAAATACAATATAATTAATTTAAAATATTGAAAATAATACTGTATCATTTTTAATAACGAAGATTTAATGCGTTAAGGCATTAAAAGAAAGTAGAATAGAAATACTCAAGAGTATACAGCGGCAGTGGAAATACAAAAATAAAAAATATATATAATGATGTAATAAATAATACAATTAACAAAATTTTATTGCAAATTTCATTCAAGTGGATTTTTTTTTCAATATGTTATATTTTTTTTTGGGACGTATAACTCAACGCAACGACTTTTCAAATTAAAATCGACAGGTTTAGCGATTGGCGATTTACTAAAATCACCGGTGAAAAATGGAAACTGATATAATTCACCGGTAAATTCGCAACCCTACTTATCCATACCTTCGGCATCGAGTTGAGTACAATGTTGAGTACAGCGGCGTCGCCGTACCTCTTGTAAACAGCGGCTTTTAGACGCATACGTTCGGCTTCTGAAGCACCGACGACCTCCAGAGCTTGTGCTTCGGCTTCACCGAGGAGACGTATCTTCTCAGCATCCGCTTTCGCTGCGTCGACGGTTTGTGTCCTTTAAAAAAAAACACACACACGTTTTTGTTATAATACAATAGTAGTAATTTACGATCCTAGTGCGATAAAACTTTTTCAGACGATTGTGACTTTGCAGCACGTGCCGAAGGCGAGTGTTACACTTAAGACACGAGTTAAAAAATGTTTTACACACTGGTATCGTACCAAATTTTACTTTAAAAGGTGAGAAAATGGGGGTTTGGCGAGTTTTACGCACGCTGCACGTGCGTAAAACTTCTTTTTTCGCACCGAGTGAAAAGAATTTAATGAAACGTATTAACCACCTCAAACAAATTATACCTTTTTCCTTCGGAAATCTTTCCAATTTTATAACTCTCAGCTTCGGCGGGAAGTCTCACTGTGCTCTGAAGCTCGTGTTCCTTTCTCAGTACTTCCTGTATCTCTACCTCGATCTGCTTGCGCCTCTCCACTACTTCGATCTGAATTTCCTCGTTTCGTATTTTTTGCTTTATCTTCGCTGCCTGCAGCTCGTACGCGAGCTGAGCTTCGGCTTTCTGCAATGAGACAAAAAATAAAATGAAATAAAATAAAATAAAATAAAATAAAATATAGTGAAATTGGTTCGTGAAATTCGTGGATGCTCAATTTCACTTTCCCCTGTCAGAATTTCGACTTTGTAGCCCGTGAGTGTGTTGCAAAAGTACTCGCGGGTTGTCGCCGCAGCGACGACGGACGGATCTTGCGCGATTCTACGTGTTACCGACCACGTATACAGTATGTGTGCCACAATGAAATTCAAGGCGCGTTCGGCATACGCGACACACGACCCGGCTAGATGAGGACCTTCGTAATTCTCGGTCATGCATGATCGAGTGTGCGTTACGAATATCGTATCGGTGACAAACGATAATAATTCGGATTCGTATTAGACGGTGTCTCGCGTTTGTTTGACTCGAGTCAACATAAACGCGTCAATATGACGATTTTGCGACGCCAACATTTTTGTTATTTTAACGAGGTCGGGGAAAAAAGTATCGTATGCTACACGGGAGGGAGCGGATTTTCACCTCGTGTGATTTCTTCTACAAAATTTTGCAAACACTTCCCCCCCCCCCCTTGTAGCATAATCCACTATTTTTCTCGATACGGTGTACTTTAAACTCGATCGATTGCACCTGCCGCGCCCAAAGCATCGTCGAGCTTGGGACTCACCGCGGTGTTAACTTCCTGATCAAAGTTCGCTTTCTGAAGTTGATAAAGCCTCGCGTTGTCCTCGATCTTCGTATCCGTATTGTACTTAATGTCCATCGCGGATTTCTCACATTCGGCTTCCTGCGAAAATAAATATGACACGCGATAAGCATTAAATTGAGACAATTACAATGAGGATTATCATTTTTATTAACTCTATTTTATTAATTAATGTTTAACTAATGTTAATTATGGTGGCATGTCGCGATTTCCTGTTTCTTTGCCGGATAGATAATGCCTTCGTACCCTTATGCCAGCGTCGCGGTTAGCCTCGGCAACCCCAACGTCCGCGTCTCTCTTTACCGCCGCGGTCTGCGCTTTGCCGAGCGACGCTAAATATTGCACATCGTCGTAGACATCCTTGATCGTGAAAGAAAGAATTTCAATTCCCATACGGCCTACGTCCGGGGCGGCGACTTCTCGCACCAGGGCGGCGAACTGATCCCGATCCTTGTACACCTCTTCCACCGAGAGGGTGCCTGAAATGAAATTTGAGTGGCTTAGCGTCAAACAATAAACAGTCATGGTAAATGGAATATTTATTTATTTATTTATTTATTTATTTATTTACTTTTTTTTATGCCAAACAATTTTTACCAGATGAAGGAAAACAGAATAAAAAATATTTAACGCTAAATATTAATAAGAGACGTTCGCTGATGAACGCTGGCGTTAAACGACACGGTCGATTAAGGTTGTTGATTATTAAATGACACAGAGTTGAATCGCTACCAACCGAGAATCGCTCGAAGGTGTCCCTCGAGGGTTGAGAGTATCGTAGACTTAATCTCGTGAACCGATTTTCCGAGAAATTGTTCGCTTGCGGTGTGCAGCAGCTCATCGGCCTTCATGATCTTGCATTGCGCCACTCCGGTAACTGTCAGGGGTACACCCTGGGCCGTCTCGACGCTCTCGCAGACGGGGTTCAGGGTCATCACCTCCAGGGACAGGCGCTGAACGTCCGTCACGAACCACCAGCAGAAAGCGTAGCCTCCGACGATCGTCCGTTTTCTCATGGATCCGCAACATCCTCCTGTAAAATACAAATCGTACACGGGAATGAGTAATATTTACAGGAGGGGTTTTAAAAAAATACTATAAGAACGTCGGCGTGTAATTCGCGGTTCAGATATATTATGAGAATGGTAACGGCAAAGAATATTTTGTTCTTTCTGTATATTTTGAATATTTTGTGATGAATATTTTGTCTTCCGCATGAAATAAAAAATGTTTCCAAATATTTTATCACTATATTTCAGAGGTGTTTCATATTAATATTTTTCATATTATAATTAATTATAATATTAAATTAATATTTAATATTGTAATTAATTAATATTCTTCATAGTTAATATTTTTCAGTACCTTTAATATGCATGAATTTTTTCAGATTTTTTTCTTCTTTATTTTTCCTTATTTTTCCTCGCACTTGTGCGAAATGAGCCCAAAGCGACATAGCTGCTTAATTCTCAGTTGAATATTTATTTGATTGGAATAAATATTTATTTAAATTAAGTGAATAGTTACTGAAATGAAATAAATATTTATTTAAATCAAACGAATATTTCACTTAAAACCAAATAAACGATGGCCGTCAAATAATTTTTTTTTCCAGCGTGCGATATTACGAGGTGAGATACGATGAAAAAAATAAAGTAATGCGTGTCGGGAGCATGAGAATCAGACGTGATGCATATCAGATACGGCGGGTACGATATTCTATACGTGGACTCGTATAATATTCCGGATTGAAGTTTCGCGCGATAAGCGCGGAATTCATAAGATTAGTCTATTGCATGGCAATAAAAAGCTTCATCGCGAAACCTCAGCGAGAGACGCGGTAGCGTCATTAAAAAAAAATCGTTTTATCATGCACGTATGTGACAAGTTAATTGGCGTAATTCTTGTGCACATTAATACATAAGAATACGTGAATACGTAAGAATTACGTAAACACTATTAATCAAAGTAAACGTCGTTGCTCTGGGTTTATCGCAGAAACCACGGAAAAATGTTAAAGTATTCTTTCGTCATTCTATTGGCGTGCGGATAGATTTGCGATTTCGTGTCGACGGCGGTGCCGGAGCGGCATGACGTACATCGCCGGGGTACGAGAAGTAGGCCATCGGACTCAACGGCCACGCCACTCTTTACCGTAATGCTGGCTCGTGACGAAAGGCTCATTCTCGAAAAGATGCGTGAGGATCGTCATGTATAGAAACGGCACCACGAGAAACGAACCAAAGAAATCGATAAATTTCTAATCAGAGTACCGTCCATTGTTTCGAACCGTTCTCGACATTCGGATGGGTTTACAAAAATGTTGATGCTCGACATCGATATTTGCCACTTTGGTCAAATCTTGCCACATTGTTATACAAAAATTCTGAAAATATCTGAGTTTTCAAAATTATATATAATATTTTTTTTTACATCAGGTGTAAATTTTCAAAATATTCCATTTTTCAGAATATTCTACCGTGTAAAATATTCAAGTTTTGAAGATATAATTTCGTCTAACGTCTAGAATTTTCCTGCCTTAGTGAGACCGTGTCGTCGGTCGGGAAAAGGGGAGACCGAGGGTAGGGAGGCTGCCACTAATGAAAATACCTTAAAGGTGGTACGAGCGAGAGGAAAGAGAGAAAAGTAGGATGCAGGATGCAAGAAGAGGAGTGGGGAAGTCGATGACCGTTATGCGGCGTGGCCACGTTTATCCGAAGCCGTTCTAGAGCCTCGCCTCAGCGCATGGGCCGTCCTTCGACCATCTCAAATGATTCAGCATCGCTTTGCTGACCGGCAGCAAGGTCATGGTCGTTCTCTCTACACCGAGTTTCTCGGATTATATTTCTACTCGGCTATCTCAATTCAATAAATTCACGTGACCCTACGGGATATTTAAGTGCTTATTATCAATAAATCGACTTATCAAATCCAAGTGTTTTACCGGATATCGCAGTGGTTATCGTTAATTTAAATGTGCGACGATATTACTGTGGGCAAAAGAAAGCTCTGAAGGCCGAAACTTAAGCTCAAGGTTTGTCAAAAATTTAACGAAAAATTTAATTAAATAATCAATAAAAGAAAAATATATTTATTAAAAAAAATATATTATAATTCAAATAAATGAATAAATAAATGAAACCAAACGTGACGGATTTATTTCATTCTTCGATAGTTAATAATTTTAAAAAAATGGTTTTCTCCGTAATAGTCGCTAGTCAAAAGGAATCGACACATTATTTTCTCAGGCGCGTGTGGTAGAGATTTCGATGGTAAATTAAATTGGTGGGATGGAAAAAAAAAAATTAAATAATTAACAAAAGAAAAATATATAAATTAAAAATTTATATTATTTATAAGATAAATGAATGAATAAATGAAACTAAACGCGACGTATTTATTTCATTCTTCGAGAGTTGATAATTTAAAAAAAATGGTTTTCTCCGTAATAGTCGCGAGTCCAAAGGAATCGACACATTATTTTCTCTGGCGCGTGTGGTAGCGATTTCGATGGTACCGCAAAATCCGCGCGATTCTCAATTATTACACCACGACGAGACCGGTGTCATTAATCTCCCGAGCAACGGTCCGGAAATTGGATTCGTGTCTTTCATGACACGATGACACCCAAACCCGAATGCGAAGTGCCGTCCCGAGATGGATGTTAGATGATTGCCGTGTTGTTGTTTTCCGCATCGGTAATAACGATGTTCCTTATTAAACCTCTCGATTAGCGGCTAGTCCGGGAAATTTGTGGGTGTTCCTCGGTAGATTATTGACTCAGTGCCGGAAGTCTTAAATAAAAGTTATTGGCTCGATTGTCTTCCTGGAAAATATATCGCTAGACTTGATTTATTTCGCGTATACTTTTTTTTATTGGGCGATAAAAACTATTGTCAGTTTACTCAAGTCATGCAACTAGTTTTGGGTGAGAAGATTGTGCATTGATTAAGATTTCATCTTCGTTTTTCAAAAATGTGCAGCTACGTAGTAATTTCGATAATTATTTTTCAATAAAAATAAAATAAAATTCTGAGTATCTTTTCGTTTGATTGGTTGTTAATCATCCGGTAGTCATTTTTTTACTCTGCTTAATTTTGAGATTCTATGAAATTTCCTGACAATTTTTTTTCCTGACATTTTCCGGAAACGCGTTGTTTTTTTTTTTTTTTTTTTGTGAAGCGCGACAAAGCGTCTTGCGTGTGCGATCAGTTCGTGTCGTACTGCAACATTCACCGATAGCTTCTTCCGTGACGATCGACTCTTCGTCAACTTCGAATTACTTAACAGCCGAAAGTTTTGTCGGAATTTGTTTCGAGAGACTGATCGTCGTATTCGTTGCACGTACTCGATTACCGTTAACTGACCATGCGGTTCTCGGTTATAGATATCGAGGCCCCCGCGCGTAATACACCGCGCTACGTGACGCTCTTCGGAACATTGCCGAAGACATTTTCCGTTCGAGCAGTTGACCGTCAAGGGCCGCATCGTCTGCACCGCAGCTCGAGTGAAATTTATACACGCTATAGGGTACTCACTATAAATCGACCGTATAAGAGTTGGTCGCGCGGATGAGGAGTTTCATTCGCAGTTTCCTGCTTACGCGGTGGGAAGACTTTGCGCACGCGGTCCGATTATAAGTGCTATGCTGTGATTAACGAAAATATTTCGTTACGGTGCGTGTAATTTTTTTTTTTTCATATGCATTCATCTTTTCACTTGTTGCACCTAGAAAAAAAATTCATTTGACTGCCACAGTTTCTTCGGTTTAAGCAAAATATTTGTTTGATTTAAATAAGTATTTATTTTAATCAAATAAATATTTTAATAAATGATTTTAGTATAATAAATTATTGAAATGAATAAATATTAATAATTAATTCTTGTGTACAGAATCGCTTTCGATATTTGTCTAAATTCACTGAGAAAAAATGGGCATCGAGAGCACACTAGCGTCTGTCGTGGGTGGAGGCGCCACCGGAAGTCTCTCTTGGTTCTTTCCCGCTTTTGCTGTTGCATTGGCTTACTTCCAGTACGAAGTTATGGACAAGGAATCGCAACCGATCAACATGCCCACGGAATTGTTGCAGACCTCGTACGACTTCATCGTCGTTGGCGCCGGCTCGGCAGGTCGGTATTTTTTGTTTTCATATAAAAAATTTCGCTCTGACACACCCAGAAAAAAATTTCTTTGACGGCCATCGATTGTTTGGTTTAAGCAAAATATTTGTTTTAAATAAATATTTATTCAAATCAAATAAATATTTATTTAAATCAAATACATTTTTATTTTAATCAAATAAATGTTTTACTTAAACCAAATATACGTGGCCGTCAAATAATTTTTTTCTGGGTGTATAATAACCATAATTGCGTAAATTAAACGACCATTTGATTTTTACCGGAACAGGTGCCGTGGTCGCCAGTCGTCTATCAGAAATAGACAATTGGAATGTACTGCTGCTGGAAGCCGGGGGAGACGAGACAGAAATTTCCGACGTGCCTCTTCTAGCCGGATATCTTCAACTCAGTAAACTAGATTGGAAATACAAGACGGAGCCCCAGGGAGGAGCTTGCCTGGGTAATTAATCCGATCGTCCCGACTAATGATCTCCCACCTCTTTAGAACCCCCGTTGACAGTCTACACCCAGAAAAATAATTTATTTGACGGCCACCATTCATTCGGTTTAAGTAAAATTAGTAAATATTTACTTAATTAAAATAAATATTCATTTAAATCAAATAAATATTTGACTTAAACCAAATAAACGGTGGCCGTCAAATAATTTTTTTTTCTTGGTGTAACATGAATATATTGACCAGCTTTTTATAATAACGATAGACTGCATTATTTGACATTTGATATTTGCCGATCCTGGGACAGTCTAGCGATTTCCTTTAGAAAGTAAAGTCAACCGTGACGGTTCTTTCCACTGCCACGTTGGTGTTTAATCAAGACATCCCCCTCCAACGCGTCCAACTGCTCTCATAAAGATTCGTGTACAGATAAACACACCGATGTGTATTCAATCGAAACGCGCTTAAAAAAAAAAAAAAAACCCTCGATTATGAACAGTACGTCTATCTGCAGTACAGATTATCAAAGTTGACGGTAAAAATAGATCAACGTTTTTTTGGTCGCAGCTATGGAGAACGGTCGTTGCAACTGGCCAAGGGGCAAGGTTCTCGGCGGCAGCAGCGTTCTGAACTACATGCTCTACCTCCGTGGCAACAGGAAGGACTACGACATCTGGGAGCAGCAGGGAAATCCCGGATGGAGTTCCAAGGACGCGCTCTACTACTTCAAAAAATCCGAGGACAATCAGAATCCCTACCTGGCGCGAACGATCTACCACTCCACCGGGGGTTACCTAACGGTCCAGGAAGCACCGTGGAAAACCCCGCTGGCCACGGCATTCGTTCAGGCAGGTCAGGAAATGGGCTACGAGATAAGGGACATAAACGGCGCCCACCAAACGGGTTTCATGATAGCCCAGGGCACGATAAGAAGGGGAAGTCGTTGCTCGTCGTCGAAAGCCTTCCTGAGACCCGCCAGACTGAGATCGAATCTCCACGTCGCCCTCAACTGTCACGTGACCAAGGTGCTCATAGACCCGTCGACCAGGAGGACCTACGGGATCGAGATGATCCGCGACGGGAAGATGTACAGGATCCGTTCGACCAAGGAGGTGATACTGTCCGGCGGTTCGGTGAATTCCCCGCAGATTCTGATGCTCTCGGGGATCGGTCCGAAGGATCATCTCTCGCAGCACGGCATCCCGGTGATCCAGGACTCCAGCGTCGGCAACAATCTCCAGGACCACGTCGGCCTCGGCGGTTTGACGTTCATGGTCAATCAGCAGGTGTCCATGGTGGAGAGCCGTCTGCACAGCGCGTCGGCGGTGATGAGGTACGCGGTCTTCGGCGACGGTCCCTTGACCGTTCTCGGCGGCGTCGAGGGACTCGCGTTCGTCAACACCAAGTACGTGAACGCCACCGACGATTTTCCCGACATCGAGCTCCACTTCATATCCGGCTCGACGAACTCCGACGGCGGCCGACAGATCCGCAAGGCCCACGGTCTCACCCGGAGATTCTACGACGCGGTATTCGGTCCCATAAGCAACACGGACGTGTGGAGCGCGATACCGATGCTCCTCAGGCCGAAGAGCAAGGGGCTCGTGAGACTGCGCAGCAGGAATCCGTTCGACCATCCGTTGATCTATCCGAACTACTTCAAGGAACCGGAGGACATCGCGACGCTGGTCGAGGGGGTCAAGATCGCCGTTGCCTTGAGCAGGACGGCGGCGTTCAGGAAGTACGGCAGCGAACTCAATCCGATACCATTTCCGGGCTGCAGGCACATCCCTCTTTACACGGATCCCTACTGGGAGTGCATGATCAGGCACTACTCGGCGACCATCTATCATCCGGTCGGCACGTGCAAGATGGGACCCAGATGGGATCCCGACGCCGTCGTGGATCCTCAGCTTCGGGTCTACGGCGTTCAGGGTCTGAGGGTCATCGACGCCTCGATCATGCCCAATCTCGTCAGTGGGAACACCAACGCACCGACCATCATGATCGGCGAGAAGGGCTCGGATTTGATTAAGGAGTTTTGGCTCAAGAGGAAACCCTCTGGCTGAGACCGATGTTCGACAGTTTGGCTCGACGTTTGAGGATATCGATCCTCGAAACTAATCTGAAGACTGAGAAACAAAAAATCTTCCTGCATTCCATGTCTGTATCGAAGCTGAGCGGATACACTAAATACTTGAAGTACGTATTGAAGTATCGAGTACTGAGTCAGCATCCAGTGCTCATCGTGTCTGTACTTGAAGTCCTTGGTACCCGAGGTACTTGGTACTCGATGTACTTGGTACTTGAGGTACTTGGTACTCGATCTACTTGGTACTTGAGGTACTTGGTACTTGGTACTTGAGACACTTGGTACTTGGTACTTGGTACTTGAGGTACTTGGTACTTCAAGGACGTAGTACTACGATACATACTTCCCAGCTCTGGTTTATATGCCTCACCCAAGAGCCGCGGAGAACCGCGATGCTTGTAAAATAATAGCAGAGTAAAATATGGGATGACGGAAAGAAACACTCAATACTGTCTATATATATGTATATGTATATATGGGAGTTCGCGGTGAAAGCGTATTAGCGAGAGACGAGGGAAAGTTTTCCTTGACGTCGGGACCCTTGACTCGCAGAAGCACGCGCAGAGACAAATGCACGTTCGCACTGAAGCAAGGAAAACGCGTTTGGTTATCGACATGGTTCCAACGACGAGTGTAAATTTGTAACGATAAATAAGTGATTCTTGGAAGTCTCTGGAGATTAGATAGTTTGCCGCTACATTCAAGATATGCGGCGTGGTCGAGCGGCATTCGCAATCCTGGTCGAGATTAAGTATCCTCTGCGGTACGCGGTGAAAAAAGGTTTGGACAAATGTACGTATGCATAAAGAAAAAAATTGCGGAACCGATGGAGAAAGACGAGAAAGAAGATTGTGAAGGCTCATGAACAATTATAATTTACAATATAATTTTACGATTTTTGTAAAAACACGATTGAACAGAAAGAGAATTTATCAAAGGTTTATCAAAAGTACAAACCTATTTGACCGTGAGGTTATCCGATATTCATGACAGAAAGAATGTATTTTTGTATGTATTTATGTATATTGACAGCGTTTCACTTTAAGTATCGTTATATAAATTTCTTTAAATTCGTTATAATACCATAGAGGCTAAGTATCGTTAAGCTTAGACGCGACTCAATTATTCTTGTCTCGACAAGGTATTTATTAACAATCCTGTATCGATGTACAAAGCTCTCATAATATATAGCAAAGTGAGTTTAATATTTCCTTTTTTTCGTTTGCCTCCGACTTAAAAAAATATATATTTTACTGTCCGATCAGTTTTCTTAATGACCCGATGTGTTGTGACAAACAAAAAAAACACATATACATATATATGTATCGTGCGGATCGTCGTACCGACTTCGAGCTACGTGTCTCGATTTGCTGACTAAGCTTTCCGGTGGTCGCGACGAGCGGCTTGTGCAGGTACTTTCACCAGTTATCGAGAACGGCCTCATCAAGAAGGATTAGATTTCGCTTCATTGACCCAACAAAGTACTTTTCCATACGTCGATTCCTCGGTTTCTTCGAGTACTTTCCATTGTAGATTCTTCCGCGACAATGATCGTTAAATAACCAATTTTGGTGCATAAATTTATCGATTGTGACACAGTAGCACCGGATGTTCTCGCGATGACCCTGATGGGAACGTTCTCCGCAACGCGGATAGCTCTCTCATACGGACCGGAAGTGAGTTTCCTGATTTTTCTGCGTTTCCTCATAGTGCTGCTGCGTCGGGACATAATAGATCGGGACAACAGGGTGTCGATCGTGCCGCCCTGCGCTATGCTGACGCGTTACGACTTCGTGGTCGTGGGCGGAGGTTCGGCCGGATGCGTTCTGGCGAACAGATTGTCGGCCAACGAAAACTGGACGGTTCTGCTGCTGGAGGCCGGTGGCGACGAGACGATCCTGTCGGACGTACCTCTGGTCTTCCCGACGCTGCAGCTGACCTCGATGGACTGGCAGTTCAAGACCGAACCGTCGCACTCCTACTGCCGGGGCATGTACGACAACCGGTGCAACTGGCCCAGAGGGAAGGTCCTCGGAGGCAGCAGCGTCCTCAACGCCATGCTCTACGTCCGCGGCAATCGGGAGGACTACGACTCGTGGCGGGACGCCGGAAATACCGGTTGGGACTACGAGAGCGTTCTTCCTTACTTCAAGGTAGGGCTTGACGGATCGAAACGAAAAGATCGATTCGGATCGTTACCCGATTTATCGATTCCGATATAAAATCATTTTCAAGATGGGAAATGGTCGTATGTGTACGAACACATTCAATTAAATTTTTTTTCAAATTGACCAAATATTCATTCAAGTAAATATGATATACCTTCTGTATGGTGAGTGTACATACGATTGAATCGAAAAAAAGTTGATTTAATGCAGTTTTGGGTCACTTTGAATCAAAGTTGTACGACTCGTGGCGGGACGCCGGAAATACCGGTTGGGACTACGAGAGCGTTCTTCCTTACTTCAAGGTAGGGCTTGACGGATCGAAACGAAAAGATCGATTCGGATCGTTGCCCGATTAATCGATTCCGACATACAATCATTTTCAAGATGGGAAATGGTCGTATGTGTACGAACACATCCAACTAAACTTTTTTTCAAATTGACCGAATATATTAATGTCCCTTTCGTTACTATAGCATACCGGTAAAATATGTAAATCGACCTTGAACATGACAAATCGACTCAATAAGCTAACCGGCCAGTAAGAATTGATCCGAACGATCGTTTATTGGCTATGCAAAGATCGATTCCATGGTCAATCGATTAAAAATACGGCAACCCTAATTCAGGTATCGGAGAACATGAGCATTCCGGAGTTGCGCGGCAGTCCTTATCACGGAGATGGCGGTGGCTTGACGGTCGAGAGGTTTCGTCATCACACGCCGATTGCCGATTATTTTCTGGAGGCCGGACGGGAAATGGGCTACGAGAGCCTCGACGTCAACGGCCCGAGGCAGACCGGGTTCACGTATTCCCACGGGACCCTCAGGGACGGACTTCGCTGCAGCACCGCCAAGGCCTTCCTGCGGCCCGTCTCCAGAAGGAAGAATCTCCACGTCAGCACCCACGCGATGGTCGAGCAGATACTCATCGGTGAGACCTCGAAGATCGCCTACGGGGTGAAATTCCGGAGGGGTCCCAGCTCGAGGTACGTCGTCCACGCCGACCGGGAAGTCATCCTCGCGGCCGGGTCCGTTCAGTCGCCCCAGCTGCTCATGCTCTCCGGCGTCGGTCCAAGGGACCATCTGCGCCAGGTCGGGATACCGATCGTTCACGATCTCCCGGGCGTCGGGGCGAATCTTCAGGATCACGTGGCCATCGGCGGAATGACTTATCTAATCGATCCACCCAAGGAGTGTCCCGAGTCCGGATTCGCTTTCATCCTGCCGAGGTTCCTGACGCTTCGCACGCTCAAGGAGTTCTTGGAGAAGAGGTCCGGACCGCTCTACACTATGCCCGAGTGCGAGGCCATGGCTTTCGTCAATACGAAGTGAGTCGGTGTTTTTGCTTCCTCATGGAGGAAGCTAAAGCTTTGTTTTTGTGTAAGACGGAAAATGTGTTGATACACCGAAAAAGGGTTTGGTAATATCGAACTAAGCTGCGGTTGCGGGTGGGGAAGAAATATCTGGTCGATTGAACAAAATGTTTGTTGAATCCAAGTAACTATTTGTTGAAGCAAATTAATGTTCGGTGAAGCAACTAAATATTCGTTCAATCGACTAGATATTTCTTTCAATCGACTAAATATTTCTTTCAATCGACTAAATATTTCTTTCAATCGACTAAATATTTCTTTCAATCGACTAAATATTTCTTTCAATCGACTAAATATTTCTTTCAATCGACTAAATATTTCTTTCAATCGACTAAATATTTCTTTCAATCGACTAAATATTTTTTTCAATCGACCAAATACTTCGTATTACCAAACCTTTTTTTCGGTGTGTTATAAATGACTTTTATTCAGGTACGCAAACGCTTCCAAGGATCGCCCGGATATTCAGCTGTTTCTGGCGTCGTCGGCGGACAACTCTGATGGGGGTTTGATCGGTAAGAGGGCTTGCGGCCTCCAGGACGAATTCTTCGCGAGCCTCTTCGAGGGAATCCTCTACAGGGATACTTACTCGGTGATTCCGCTGCTGTTGAGGCCGAGAAGCCGGGGATACATAAAACTGCGTGACACGGACGCGACAACTCGTCCTATAATCGTTCCGAATTATTTCAGCGACCCCCGCGATTTGGACGTTCTGGTAATACAATAGAATTCGGTAATTCGTACACTGAGAGAAAAAAAATTTGATGGTGAACGCCTCGCGTTCAGGAACGTTTAATCCAATTTTTAGTTAACTCGTGTTAAGAAAAATACACGTTTTTCTACAGATTCAGAAAAAAATGATAAATCTCATAAAATTTCAAGTTTAAATCAATTAAATTTGAGGTGTTTAAATTTTTACTTTAATAATTTAATTTACTCTATATTTATTTAAGATATTTAATAAGACAAATTTTCGAATTTCTCGCCCGAAACTCACGTTTGGCTGAAATTTCCTTTGGTATTTTTTTTTCAGATCGAAGGAGCGAAGTTCGTTTACAACATGAGTCTCACGAGGACGATGTCGAGGCTCAAAGCGCGTCCTAATACGAACGCCGTACCGGAGTGCGTGCAGTACGAATTTCAATCGGACGATTACTGGCGTTGTCACGTCCGATTTTACACGATGACGATTTATCATCCGGTCGGTACTTGCAAAATGGGTCCGGCGAGTGATAAGGACGCGGTGGTGGATCCGAGACTCAGGGTTCACGGTGTGACGGGACTTCGGGTGATCGATGCTTCTATAATGCCGAGTATACCGAGCGGCAACACAAACGCGCCGACGATAATGATAGCGGAAAAAGGTGCGGACATGATCAAAGAGGACTGGAAGGATTTTCCGGACACGAAGAAAAATCTCGGTTGCTGCGCTCCGAAACTCAAGAGACTCTCGCGAAGATACCCGGTCTGGAGAGTGAACGATCCAGGAAAAGATATCGACAAAAGCGAACGAAAAGATGTCGATAAAAGCGAATCCTTTCGTATCATGGATATTCGTTTTTCTCTCGACGAGGCGGAGGAATCGACTCGCGAGGATTGGCAAGACGAAGTTGAGACTGCCGAGGAACAAATTCGAGCGATAAAGAAGAGAGGTCTGGAGGCGAAGAGCAATAACTCAGAAAAATTTAATTCGCTGAGAATCAAAGTTATAGCGGACGAGACTAGCGTTCGCCTCGAGGACTTGCGGACGGGCAATCGATGGGAAAATTTGACAACACTTTTTCCCGAGCTCCAGGACGATTTACGGAATTCGTCGGAAAATTGAGAAAAATATAGCCGCTGAGATAATTGTGAAAACGTGTGTGAATACGAGATTTCTTTTAAAAACAATTTAAAACGAGTAATGCATGTTTTAGCGATATTTCGTTTTACGGACATTTTTTACATGGAAAGAAGCACACGTGGCGTACTTCGAATGATATATCTGTGATAAGTGAAATGTATTTTCATCGAACATTAATTGTATATATCGGATACATTTTTTTGGAAAACGTGTCTCCAAATATACAGCAATTTATGTGTTTAATATATTATGAATATATTGAAAATGTATAATATATTAATAGATTAAAAGATATTCGTAATGTATCGACGTCGAATTAAATATACTTGCGATATATTTTTTTGCATATATATGCATTTGATTTCCATGTTGGGAACATAGAATTCAATATATAGAATGTAAAAAAGCCCTATAGTATGTCAAAATTTGCTCATAGCTTTCTCATAGAAGAAAGCTATGCACAAAATTTACGCAAATTTGGGCTACCACAGACATTTTCAAAGGACATAAGTAAAATCTCCAATCGGGCCTCAATCTTCATGAAAATTGAATGAGAGACGTGACCTAGACCTACCAGTGCATCAAATTTCATCTAGTTATCTCAAATCGTTTTAGAGTTATAGGCGTTTTAAACTATGCAAGCTACCGCACACACACACACACGTCCGGACACCCCCTCTGACCCTATTACTGACCCCCTCTAAACCTATTGTTGACCCCCTCTAAACCTATTGTTGACCCCCTCTAAGCCTATTATTGATCCCCTTTGTACCTGTTATTGACCCCCCCCCCCCCCCCCCCCCCGTCGATACTTGACACGGCGGCGAAGTCTTTTTATTATAGAGAGATATATGACTGTGATGTGAATATCGTTCTTGGAAAGATAAGAAAGTGTATCCCGTCGTGTGTATAATTCGCGGAAAGGCGTCGGCTCGTAGGTCCTCGTATATTATCACGACTATACGATATATTTCACCAAGATTGTGTGAGGCTCTGGCGTTCAATTAGTCATGACGCAATGTTACAAACGCTCCTCCTTCAGCGGCTAATACGGACACTAATACGAGCTCGTTCGGCCGTACAGTGGAGAGTCGGTCGGGTCGCGTTAATGCCACTGATGATGTACAGTGGCAAAAGAAGCCCGAGGGAAGACCGATTAGTTCGTCTGGTGTCTCTTTGCGCGTTCCTTTGCCTCATAGCCGAACCAATGGGGAAAGGAATCTCTAATTCCTCCTTGCCGAGACTAGACTGTTGCCGCTGCTGCTGCCGCTGCACTCGCAAGACTCTTGAATTTCGGCATCGTCAGTATATATCGGATTGTGCTCGGCGAAGGGAGCGTTCTTGGTGCTGATACACACTGAGATTGCGACGATCGGGGCCCCGCTGACATCCTACCGGGGCAGCCGTCCCATCGATAATCGAGATTTCCTCACTTCTCACAATGTCGCGGGATTAACAAATTTTTTTTTTTCTGGTTTTGTTTATTTATTTTTATTTTTTATATTTTTGGCGTTGATCTCATCAACTTTGTTGGAAGTCGCATTCGTTGAGTTGAACAGGTACGATCATTCTTACATAAACTTTTTTGTTCTTAATAGGAAGTGAAATATCGCGGTCGGTAACGAAAACTGTAATGAAATTTTCTGAGGGGTTCTAATTTTTTTGAGGAAAAACTAAATTCGAGCCGAATGCGCACGGTAATTTCGCATTCGGCCCGAATTTTTTTTTTTTTTTTTAATTGGCATAATTGAATAAAGTTAATTTGAAAATTGGAAGTGTCTCGCTCGCACGCACAGCTGTTTTACTTCCCCTTGTGCTGGAGTGTAAAAGTGGGTGAATATGACATACTCACATTAGCTGTCATTTATTACATATGGAAGGGACCGTGTTCGGCACTTTTTCTCCGTGGACGGTAAAAGTGGGGAATATGGCCCATGCCTATTACTTAAATCTATGATCCATGGATCGGAACATATTCACCGTTTTTTTTATCATGTGGCATGTAAGGTCCATAACGATCGACCAAGTGTGCAAAAGATCGCAGCATGTGGTAGCCACGTGGTGGTACGTGAGCTTGAGTATAGTTTGTAGCGTGAGAGAGCTAGGATCGTGCAATCGAGCCGAAACTAAGTACCCGTTTGACTGTTGTTACTGAAGCGCAATTTTGCTTCCTCGTGGAGGAAACTTTGTCTTCGTAATTTTTTTTTCTTTTTTGGCGCTTCTAGTTCCAGCGTACTTAAGGTAGTCCTTGCGAATATGTCTGAAAATATTAATTTTGCATGATAATTATTCCAAGATGTTATTAACAAATTTATGAAAAATAAAATTGTTCAACAAATCTCCCGGAAACATAACTTTTTTTAAATGGAAGTTATTTGTTCATTTTTCTGAATATGCATGCATTTTTTCAGATTTTCAAATTCACTTTGAATTTAGTGACTTTCTACACGTTTTTCGCATACAAAAAAAAAATCTGGTGAATTAAAAAATGTGAAAAAATTCATACGTATTCAGAAAAGTGCACGAAGCACTTTCATTTTAAAAAAAGTTAAGTTTCTCAGAAATCTGTTCAAGTATTTTATTTCTTATCAATTCGTTAATAACATTGTGGAATTGTTATTATGCAAAATGAATCTTGTCGGCACCTTCCTATACCATCCAGAAGTGTTTGCAGTTTCCTCTCATGTCTCTGAAAATTATGCGAAGTGAACACAATTCGCAAGGACTACTTAAAAACAGTGTGAATCATCGAGAGATGTGGTTTTTTTAATGGCGCCCGGATGTGCGTATGCACGTACATATGTGTGCGGTGAGAAAAGAATGAGGAAGCAAGTAACATTGATTTTTTTTTTTTACAGACGTTCGTCGCTTCTTCGAACGGCCAGACGACAATGAAATCTTTGTGGCTCTTCATCGCTCTGCTCGCCGTGCTCGGCTGCAATGGCATCGCGTTCAATCCAAAGAGACTGGTAATATACTTTATTTTACTCGTTGGGAAAATGGCGGTTTTTGCGCACGCTTCGCGTGCGAAAACCTCCATTTTCGCACCTTGTGAAATAAAATTTTGTTCGATACTTGTAGAAGGCATTACCAAAACTGGACGATTCAAAGAGATCGCGTAAGTTCGGTGTCATCGCCTATGCAATGAGGTCGCAACCGTGTGCCCGCTTTTCTCCGGCTATCGCGGAAACCTCGACAACATTCATGACGAATACGTTATTGCGAGTCTCCGACCAAACTTGCAAGTTCGCCACGTGCCTCGTGGGGGCAATGTCTTTAGTCAAACACCCTCGAACTTTGAAATACCGTGCGTAAGGTGGTATCTTTTTTTTTCGTTATGCGGGTCTTTTATCATTTTAAGTCAAGGTAACTGACTTTGGTGGAGTTGACAAAATCTCCGTGACAATGCCAAGTTTGGGCATATAAGAGTTCGTCGCGGTTCCCATCGGCTCGTCAGAGTTTCGTTGAACAAAAATAAAATAGGTCTATTCGCGGTGAAGTGCAGTTCGTTTCGACGTGTAGGATGCATTTGTCGAGTCTCGATTATGCGACGGAAGCGGTTCGTATTTGTAGCGGGCACCTTCCAGGCAATTTGATTTGGTGGGGCCAAAGATTTAATCAGTTACCACACCCAGAAAAAAAATTTATTTGACGGCCACCGTTTATTAAGATTAAGTAAAATGTTTATCTAAATCAAATAAATATTTGACTTAATCTTAATAAACGGTGGTCGACAAATAAATTTTTTTTCTGGGTGCAACCAAATAAAGTGTTGGCCCAAAAAATGCATATGTTGGCCTATCAAATTAATGTTTTGGGTCAACGCATTAATGTATTGAATCAACACATTCACGTACTGGGACGATACACCACTTTGGTATCGCAACCAATTCATTGGCCGGGCCACAAAATTAATTGTTTGGGACCCAATTAATTTGATGATTCCAAACTTGCCTGAAACCAAACAAATCGCCTGGAGTGTATTTAATCTCGTAGTTAAGTTGGAGCAACTAATTTTTTGCAGTTCTGCAGTTCTCTCTCCCAAACAATAACAATGTTCACTGTTCAATTATATGTTTTACCAAAGCCGAGTCAAATGAGCAACGAGTACGCGTGCAACGTCATGAACGCGAACAACCGATGTCAATTCGAGGATACCCCATTCATGCAATCATCCTGCGGAAGTGTCGCGAGCTTCATGATGTTGCTGCAAGCGACGATGATGGCTCGATGCGACATCGCCGATCCCTGTCGTTGTGCCGGCAGTGACGAAATCGTTGAGGGCGAATGGTTAGTTCGAAGATATAGCGATGACGGATACGATTGTATGTTTCATTTGTATACCGAACGTTAAACGTCAATTATCCGTTTCGACATAGCGATCAATCTTAATGATTCTCATTGGTTAGTCGTTGAGATCCGACAAGCGTCTCTAACGATGATACGACCGATCAATCGCGTGCTCTCTTCAGGTACGACTTTGTCATCGTCGGTGCGGGAGTGGCGGGACCCGTCATAGCCAGAAGACTCGCCGATCGGGAGCCCTGGTGGAAGATATTGCTGATCGAGGCTGGACCCGAGGAGCCGACTATGACCTCAATGCCCGGTTTCGCGTTCAACGCCGTGGGAACGGAACTCGATTGGAACTATCAGACCGAGCCTACGGAGCCCAATCCTACCGCGTGTTTGGGTAATTTATATCAGGGAAGACCGGGGCTAGTCTGAGAACGACGGGCAAGACGGGACACACGTGCCAAATTATCGGAAATTAACGTAGCGTGTGCGATATTCTAAGGCATTGGAGTTAACTGCTGTAGTAAGCTTCAATACGCTTCAATACGCCACGCACAGTGACAAAGCTTTTCACATTTAACAGACATTTCTGATCCCCAAAGATAAACACACTTTTTTTTTCTTGGTACTTTTGCTACTTTTTTAGCAAACTATATTTAACTAATGAGATTGTAAAGTTAAGGAAATTTTTTTTTTTTGTTAAAAGAACTGAATTCTAAAACTATCAAGAAAAATGTTGGGGGCTTTCGCGGACTAGGTATGTTTGTTAATGTAGTACTAGCGGACATTATTATTATGCATAATTAATCTTTTCGGCACCTTTCATATGCTTGATTTTTCTCAGATTTTTATCCCGTCGAGAAGTGTTCGCAATTCTCGCTCAATTCTCTCTGAACTCAGGTGGGTTCAGGCTGTCCGCTAGTACTACCTTAAATGGACAAACCTTCCTTGCGGTTAAAGAACCACGTATCAAACTCCGATTATTTACTGCAGTGGTTCCTTCTTGCCCGCGGTTCCGTCTAGCCCGGTCGCGATATCGCGATAGTGGAAAACCATTAATGCAGGAGATAATTGTCCACAGAAACGGGGGGTCGTTGCAAGTGGCCAAGGGGCAAAATGGTGTCGGGCACCGGTGGCCTCTACGGGATGATGTACGTCCGCGGTCATCCGGAGATATACAACAAGTGGTCCCGGGCCGGAAACGCCGGTTGGTCCTACAACGAGATCGAGCACTACTTCGAGCGCGCCGAGAATCCGGAGATCCCGGGCATGACGTCGGATCGTCAGTTCTCACGAGCTCCGAGGGACGGACCTCTCAAGATAAAGTACTTCAATCACAAGCCGGATTTCGCCGACGATCTCTTGGACGCGGCGAAGGAGCTCGGTTATCAGACTTCCGGACTGACGGGCAAGAATCAGACCGGCTTCATGGTGGCTCCGATGATAACCGAGAACGGTCAACGCGGCACCACCTCCAGATTCTACCTCAGACCCATAGCTCACAAGAGCAACCTCAAGGTGCTGACCAACGCTCGGGTGACCAAGATCCTGATGGAAAGTTGGCACAACAGAGCGAGGGGTGTCGAGGTCGTCGACAAGAACGGCTACACCAGAGTCATCAAGGCCGACAAGGAAGTGATTCTGACGGCGGGAGCGATCGGGTCGCCGCAGATCCTGCTCAACAGCGGAATCGGTCCGGCGAACGATCTCAGGAAGATCGGAATACAGTCGATCGTTGATCTACCCGTGGGGAAGAACCTGCACAACCATGTCTCGGTCGGCGTCAACATGAGCATCAGGGACGTCCACTACGAGACGGTCACCGAGGAGTCGATGAGGCAGTACCTCGACGACAGAACCGGACCTCTGGCCAGTACCGGACTCACCCAGGTCACCGCGTTCCTCGAGAGTTCCTACTCGAGCCTCGGTGTGCCGGACATTCAGGTGTTCTTCGACGGATTCAGCTCGAGATGCCCGATCCGCGGAATGCCTAATGAGTGTCCCGGTGGAACCGTCGGACATTGTCCGTCGAGGCGCGAAATCGTTGCCAGACCCACGACTGTCGTAGCGAAGACGCGAGGCGTTCTGAAATTGAGATCCAGAGATCCGCTCGCCATGCCGCTGATTTATCCCAATTACTTCGAGCAGGAGGACGACATGAAGATCCTCGTCGAGGGTATCAGGAAAATTTCCCGATTGACGAAAACCCGGACGATGGAAAAATGGGACTTCAGAATTGAGGAAACGCCACTTCCGGCTTGCTCGCAGTAAGAACAAGAATGTCGCTTGTTGTTCATTGTGCAACTACTGAGATTCGCTCTGTCGGGCGTTGAGTTAAGACCGTTTCTTTTTCAGCTACCACTTTGGCACCGACGCTTACTGGGAGTGCGTCATACGCGTCCAGACTGGACCGGAGAATCACCAATCGGGTACTTGCAAAATGGGACCTTCCGGCGATCGGGAAGCTGTGGTTGATCCGGAACTGAAGATTCACGGGATTGCGAACGTGCGCGTGGCTGACGCATCGATATTCCCGATAGTTCCGAACGCAAATCCGGTCGCGGCCATTGTCATGATCGCCGAAAAGGCCTCGGATATGATTATCGGTAGTTGGAAAAATATGTGAATTGTGAAATCAGAAGAAGAAATAAACGTTGCAGCGGCTTGTACGAAACCGTAGTCGTTATGGCATTTCTTTATTGTCAAATACTCGATGTAGTTGATGAAATGTAATTCTACTGACCGCGTTCATTCTATATCGACGCTAAACACCGTGACGGGTTTTTCTGCACCCGTCACGAAGAGAGCACGTTATCCAGCTCTCGCGCGAATCGGCGCGGGACACGGCAACCTTTTTCTCGGGAAGAGTCCCTTCCAGGCAATCAGACACGGTCAGCTCTACCGGATCTTCCTCCGCCTTAAGGTAATACTAGTGGACAGCCTGAGCCCATCATTGTGCATAATCAATAACAATCTTTCCAGCACCTTCCATGTGTTTGATTTTTTTCAGATTTTTATCCCTTCGAGAAGCGTCCGCAATTATCTCTAAATTCTCTCCGAACTCAGATGGGCTCAGGCTGTCCGCTAGTGCTAACTTAAAGGCGCTCGCACATGGAACAGCGTTTGCCGTTTTCCGTCACACAGACGAGCCGATCGGATCAGATCGGACACCGATGCGCGAGCATCGGCCAATCACGGCCCTGTGTGGATACGGCACGGTCTTTCTGTGTTCCGCGTGCAGTTTTTTGTGCGAGCAGCTTCGGCGTGCTGGAGTCCGACAACGCCATTCCCGCTCCGCTGCCGTCACATCGACATCCGTACGGCAGGCTGGAGCCTCGCGAGGCCGATCGTCATTCATCTGCCCTGCAACCGAGGAAGTGTGCCGCCTTACCGACGAAGGCTTCCCACTCCGTATCCGAGTACGAAGCCAGCCGACAGCGACGAGAACCAGCTTGCAACCTCGCGCAGCGTCCTGCTCGTCGCTGGACCAACGTCTCATCGCCTGCAGCGCACTCGGCCCTCGGGACGCAAGTCTCTCTGCGAGGCCGCTCGGCATCGCGCGTTCGCCACGTCGGAGGAAGTCAAAGACCGCCCGAAACGTGTTATTTGGCCGCCAAGTAACGATAAGGTGGCACGCGGAATTCGGGTAGGCTTCGGGGTGGGGACAGAACCGGCGACCGCGAGCCCCTCAGTCGTCTCGAGGACTCGAACGCTGGAAGGACGCAGTGACCGTAGCCGATTCTTGCGCGTTCCACGAGAATACCTCCCGTGGAGGGACTCCCGCAGCTGCAACATACCCGGTGAGACCGTCGTAGATGTCCGATTTGAGACCAGAGATTGAACAGGGCAAGCCCGTCGCGTTGTCGGAGGGGCGGCTAGATTTGTTCTTGGGCGGAAAATTGCTTCATCTGCAATGTTTTGTAGTAGTTGGCTGGAAGGGTCTATTTAATTCATTCCGTTTGCCTAATTCAATGTCCTCGTGAGAGACCGTAGGTGAGCTATCACCGCGGTCGTAGAGGTAAGGGTTGAGGTTTTTTGAAGGTTTTTTTTAAAGCTTTGATGTGAACGGTCTGAGTGTAACTGCACGGTTTGAATGCGTTCGTCGTCACCGTTTTTGGGAATTTTTTTTTTTTTTTTATTTGCATCTTTTAACATTGATTTTTTTGGCAGATTGAAAATAAGCGATGAAATTCGCTGAAGAAAGAGCTACTGATAAGCGCGTTGGAGACATTTCAAACAGTAGATATCAAGATATCGGAAATCCCGCCTTCGACCATTGGTTTGGCATTTACGTCACCTTGTGCGAAGATATATTTTCGCTGAGCATATTACTCGCCCGGCCATGTAACTCGGCGGACGAAGAGTCACTTCCAATCAGTCTACCTCATAAAACACTCGATAGTGCATGGAAGACTTATATCCTCATAAAATTAACCCGGCAAGCTGCTTTCCATAAGTAATCATATTCCGCTTTTTTGAACGTGGAATAACTTTACGCTGGTAGTCTTGTACATTCTATGGAAGGAGCATAAAAAGGACTGCTCTATACAATCGTCGTCTTATCTTACGACGCATGTCGCAATAGCTATCAGTTTAATTTACATACTAAAGGGAAAGAGGAGGGGGGGGGGGCAATACGAGACCGACTCTATAACCACAGAATATGACCCACTTGGGCAAGGTTGTGGTTTATGTCAGCTACTGCGAAGAAGGGTTGTCTGTTGTTACCGAGAGAGTGAATGTAGAAGAAAAAAATGAGGAGCACGTCGATACTACACATATGACTACGCAATAAGCTAGGTGTAATTCTACTCGCAAACTGGTCTAGCTAGTACGTAATATAGATAATTGATTCACAGATAGTCAATGAAAGATAAAGTCATCTAAAAATATCAGAGGCAATAGTAGTCAACGTTCAGCTGTGGAACTGGGAGCATCGTTGAGGTCTTCGGTACTTCCTGCTTTATTCCACGGTACGTCCAAACACTCGGATACCGCTCAAAAATCTTTCGTAAACATAAAAAAATATTCTTATCAATCCTCGCAGGGCTATGTTTTGATTCTTTCAAATCGAGATTTTAATTTCGGCATACTTGAAATAAACTAAAACATCGAGAAGTGTCATTTAAAAAAAAAAGTCGATGAAACGAGCGCCGACGGCAAAAATGGCAGAGTAAAAAAACGCTAACTATAAGTAACGCTGGATACGAATGCGTAAATATTACTGGAATGATCCAGCAAAATTGTCCAACCTTGGATGCATTTAAGCAACTATTTACTTAATTAAAATGAATATTTATTTAAATCTAATGAATATTTTACTTAAACCACATAAACGGTGGCCGTCAAATAAATTTTTTTCTGCCTGCAATCAAAATTCGGCTGCATGCCGAAGCGTTTATGTCGATATCATAATCCCGCATGACTTGACGCATATGTGTAGCATATTAACAATGCTAAGTCGGAACTGAAAAATTGTCTAGGTCCGTCGGTAAAACACACCCAGAAAAATAATTTATTTTACGGCCACCGTTTATTTGGATTAAGTAAAATATGTATTTGATCAAAATAAATATTCATTTAAATCAAGTAAATAGTTCCTTGAATGAAATAAATATTTATTTTAATCGAATAAATATACTACTCAAACAAAGTTTTATCAACTAAACGAATTTTTACAGAATCGCAGGGAAAACACATTGAAGATGGAATCGTGTCTGGCGCAGAGTTGCGCGGCCGCAGTGGGCGGTTCTTCGGGAACGATGTTCGCCCAGTTGATCCAAACTCTGCTGGTGGCTCAATGCAGTCTCAGTCGGAGCGCCGATTATCCGCCCGATCGAACGGCGGAGGTGACGTCCAGGCCCGACGACGAGTACGACTTCGTGATAGTCGGCGGAGGAAGCGCGGGTTCCGTGCTGGCCAGTAGATTGTCGGAGAACGAGAACTGGAAGGTTCTGCTGATCGAGGCCGGAACCGACGCTTCGACGACGAGCGACGTGCCGGCGATGCTCCTCTTCCTCCAAGGAACCGAAGAGGATTACGCGTACGACGTCGAGCCTCAGGAAGGTTTCTGCCAAGGGATGCGCGGCAAGCGTTGCAAATGGGCGAAGGGCAAGGCACTGGGTGGCAGCACGGTGATAAACGCCATGCTGCACATTCACGGCAACGACCGGGACTACGACGAGTGGGCCGAGATGGGAAATCCCGGATGGAGCTTCGACGAGGTTCTGCCGTACTTCAAGAAGTCGGAGAACTATCCGCCCGAAGTTCTGGCCGAGCACGGAACCAAGTATTTCGGCACCGGAGGTCCGCTGACAATCCGCAGGTTCAACTACTCGGACTCCGGTGTGCAGGAAGTGATCATCAACGGGGCCAAGGAACTCGGCGTGCCGACCCTGGATGTGCTCAACGGCGACAAGGTGGTTGGCTACGGAAAGGCCCATGGGACGATCGACAGGGGGGTTCGCGTCAACGCCGCCAGAGCGTTCCTGTCGCCGGCTAAGGACAGGAAGAACCTCTATTTGATGAAGTCGGCTAGGGCGGACAAAATTGTCATGGAGGGCAAACGCGCCAAGGGAATCCGCGTCAGTCTTCCGGGAGGTGGGTCGGTCGATGTGAGGGCCTCGAAGGAGATCATCCTCTCGGCCGGAAGTATCAACACGCCGCAGCTGCTGATGCTCTCTGGTGTGGGACCTGAAAGTCATCTCGAGGATTTCGGCATCGAGACGGTGGCCGATCTGCCGGTGGGAAAGAATCTCCAGGACCACGTTATCTGGCTGGGAATCCAATTGGGGTTCGTCAACGAGACATCCGCGCCGTTTTCGCCGACCGACCTGCTGGACGCGGCCTACAACTTTCTCGTCCACAGGAGTGGCGAGTTAACGGCGACGGGAGGAATCGACCTGCTCGGGTTCGTCAACGTCAACGATCCGGCGTCCAAATATCCTGACGTGGAGTTTCATCACACCTTCATCCCGCGGGGTCAAGTGTTCAAATCCGAGGTGATGATGAAGGCCTTCGGCATGGACGATGGCGTAACGGAGGCCCTGAACAAGCTGGTCATGGAGAGCGACACGATCTTCATGTGCCCCGTTGCGCTGAGACCCAAAAGCGTCGGAGAGCTGAAACTGCGGAGCGACGATCCAGCCGATCCGATTAAAATCTACGCCAACTACTTCGCGGAGGAGGCGGACGTTGAGACTTTCATGAAGAGTCTGGAATACGTTAAGACTTTGGTGGACACCGAGGCGTTCAGGGAGTTGGGAATAAAGATTCGACACTTCCCGATACCCGGCTGTTCGGCGACCGTGCCGGATTCGAGGGAATACTGGGAATGCAGCTTAAGGCACACCGCCAGTACGGTTTATCATCCCGTCGGCACTGCGAGAATGGGACCTGCCGATGACCCGGCAGCGGTCGTGGACTCCAAACTTAAGGTTCACGGGATTCGGGGACTACGAGTTATTGATGCATCGATCATGCCCAATGTTCCGAGCGGCAACACCAATTCGCCCACGCTGATGATCGCCGAAAAGGGGGCGGATATGATAAAACAGGAATGGTCGTCCAAGGATGAGCTTTAGATAGACAAGTGCTTTTTTTCTTCTCTACTCTTGAGAGGCTGTCAGCTTTCTTCAATATTCTGTACTCACGTGAATCGGATCCATATGTTTGTAAGAAATAAAAAATGTATAGGTATGTGCATACCGACCAGTAGTGGTTATGCAAATTATTATTGTTTTTTTTTCTGACACGCATTATGTACATTTCTTCGCTGGAGAAAGAGACGAAGAGATTTAGGATAAGCAGGTGGTGAAGCGACATCGAGTGCGTTGCGACGATGGGAGTAAAGGAAAGTGGAAGTCGATGGTAAAAAATCTTCCGTCATTGTTTGCATTATTGAGTTGCGTCTGCTTGGGGAACGCGAGCGATGAATTGCTGCTGAATGTATTGTTTCGTAATTATTAGTTCTCGAGCACCGGGTGAGGCGACTCGCCGCTGCATGCCGTGCAGTCCCCTCTCGAAATAGAGCAGTATATCACAAGTCGCGTTATCAGTCAACCGTCCTTCAAATAATCAACTCTGACTGGCAAATTTAGCTTTATCTGAGATCGCGGAAAAGGTGCTAACGCAAAAATCAAAAAATGATTTTACTATACACGGAAATTAAGTGCTTTTTATGTGCCAATTTTGTGCGAAAATTAATTATTTGTGTGCTCTTACTTTTGCGGTCTTACCAATGAAACGGACGAACCCCATTGGCTACGAAAACTGACTTCACGATTTCGACTATTTCGATATGTTTATCTCGATTATTCGAGTGTCGCGTCTTTTTTAAGAGGGGATCCTATTCCAAGATAATTTCAATGTTGTCGTGCGTTTTTTTACGACCCAGCAAATATCCTCACAGGTTGCATAAATTACTGAGAAGAAACGTCGGCACGATCACAGTTTTAGTTTTCTTTGTAACTGGATCTGGCATTGTGTAGGGATTATAATTGTCACGGATGATCGCAAGAATCGGTAAGAACAGCTCGCATCGCTTGCGGTCCCTGAATTTCCCTTTCACTCTCAGTCACTTCGATTCTCTTTCGATCACGTCGTGCACCGTTATATTTGACTGCCGTACCAACTATTTCGACTAGCTGCCTCAAAAAATAACTGGAAAATTGAGTTTTGCCCTCACTGTCCCATTTTGCCCCGCTCTTCCTTATTGGAAAACAAAATTCACGAAAGTTTTTTTTTTTTTTTACGAAAACATAGTTTCTTCTATGAGGAAGAAAAAGAAGGCGAAATCTTAATAAATTCATTCCCTTGATTTTAGTTGCGTCGATGATGATAATTGTTTTGATCAAAAGGAATTTTGAGAAAGATGTGTCGTAGTGAAATACCACGAGTTTCGTCAAGCTGTGACAAGCTTCTCGCGGGTTTGTATAAATATCGTGTACAACCTTTGCGGGAGACCTTTTGAAAAATGAAAGCGGATAGCGCGCTGCATTATGAGAATTCCGTGATGGTCTCCCTGGCCTTAAGCACGAATTATCTCATAAACGTGCACGTTCACACTAATTTGTGGAGTTCGACGGTCTATGAGAATTATGTAAATTCACGAGAGGCTTATTAACAACCTGCGAATTTGCTATTCAAAGCAAACACGAACACGCCTAGCGTCAACTATTGAGCCATTACCGATTGACGAAACCCACGAACCAATCTCGAATAAAGAGTACATAATATCAACCAATTCCTGTACCGAGGTTCCTTTTTCGTGTCCACCGAAACGAACACTCGTTTTCGATATGCATCGTCTACTTTTCGTCAGCGGTGAAAGAGAAGAAAAAAAAATGAGAATAGGAAGCGTTATAGGCAGGTAGTGTAGTGTCGAATACGTTGCATCGATGGGAGTAAAGGAAAGTGGAATTCAATAGCAAGAAATCTTCGCAGACCACAGAGGCTGTAAAACGGCGAGTTAAGTGTGGCATGACGAAGAATTAACTGCAGCGTCGCCAGAGCACTTCGAAGCTATACAGGTGAAACGGCTGGCCGGTGGAGCGAGGGAGGAGTCAATCGTGACCAACGACTTGTCTCGATGTGCGAGGGAGTCTTTTACCCATTCGGATGCAACTCTAAGGCACGCGCTAGCTTCTCGACCACTTATGAAACCTACAATAGAACGTCGTTCATCCGGATTTCGATTGACCGAGGCGTCGTGACAACGGAGTGCTGATCTCATCCGAGCACTTTGCATTAATCGATGTCTATGGGTGGACAGTACGAAAGGCCTTCAGGAAACGGGACAATCGTTGCACGTCAGGCAATTCGGTAATTGCTTCTGTTTTCCGTTTAATTTGTTAATTTATTAATTTGATTGTTAAGAGAAAACCTTCTTATAATTATAATTAATATTAGATGAAACAACATAAGGTAAATTTCATGTAAGGAAACAAAAGAAGTGACGTTTGTGGTATAAAATTCTTTAGATATTTTAGATGGATTAATCTTGCTGGAGGTCTTTCCGCAGTTCATCATTTTATCCGCATCTAGCTGCAACACTCAGCAACATTCAGCCGTAACTACTTTATCCAAAAAATTCTTGTCGTCTGTTCGTTCCATACTACATCGCTTTCGGCTGATAACGAATCAATTATCGCCGCAACTAAAACGCGGTGATAATTGATCCGCGTTAACAAAACCAAACCCCGGCACGAATGGCAATATAAGTTTCCCAGCCAGGGTGAAAACAAAAAGACCCGAGAGTCCGGATACTGTTGCCAGTTTGCCGCCGTTTGCCCCCGGACCTGCAGCTGGAAAACATTTTCTCCCACTCCGGACGATCGGATCCTGGGTGCCGGGCTGAAAAGATCCGCGATATCGCGGTTGAACCACGACCAGTAAAAGCTTCGGCGCCGTTTTTATTGTCAGCCACGCGGCACTTGACGGACTGTTGAATTTGGTCGGGAACTACGGACTGCAGTCACCGTTCGACAGTTCCAACGGTTCGCGTAGATAGAAAGCCGTGCATCTTAAGTTTAAGATTGAACAACACATCGCCATTATCTGGCGTTTGTTAAGGTACATACAACATTATTTCACTCCCTCTTAAACCAAGCTGATCAATATGCATACATTAATTATGAGTCTAATGCATAAATTAATTACGAATCACCCACATTGTACATCATTTAGACGATTTTTCCTATAAAACCAGCGGGCCTAGCAAGAGTGACTAGAAGAGTGAATACTTAACCGCGATTACTTGCATTCATACACCGCGAACGTTTGTCAAGTTTACGCAAAGGGGAACACAGGTATGCGATAATATCCCATAAACGTCATACTTCAGCTGGTAGCAATTAGGGTGAATGTCGCTAAGCGTTGCAGCCTGTGGATAAAATGTTGGACTACAGGAAGACTCGCTGGATGTCTTGCTTGACATGGAACAAGACATCGAGAAAAACCAGTCATTACCCTGATAGCCACGCGTCCGTTTCGTGGCGCGTGGTTATCGGGGTAATGATTGGCAATGTACCTATCTCAGAAAATTCCATTTCGGGACAATCAAAATCGGAAGATGAGCAAAATGCCAGCATCGTCACCGCAAAATCAGGAACTTTGTGTATTATTTGAAAACATTAACGACGCATCTAAAAATTGTCGCTCGAAGTTCGTCGTTTGGAAGCAATCAGATCGCAAAAGCATTTCGAAATCCGGCCAACATACATGTGACATTCCGTTTGTCGTGTTCCACGAGCAGGAACTGTTCGCTCGTGTCTAACCGGTTAACCGTGAAACGTGGGGTAACAAAAGTTAACGATCGCGTATGCAGACCACTATTGTCAGTAGGGCAACATAGTTGGTAGTGGGTGAGAACCGTACGGGTATCGGCGATTGTCGTACCAAAGCGTGCGTGGTAGGAGAACGGCCGAGAGTATTTATTGTACTATAGTCACCATAAATTTAGTAGACTGTTTGGTACCGTGTTAGCCAGTCGTACCGGACATTCTCGTCGCGGTCGAGTAAGTCTCCAGCGATCTCGATACATCGGTAGAAATTCCTCGCTTCACAGCACCGTGAATATTCGTTGCAGATTTCGTCACGAAAGATGTCATGGATGCCGCCCGATTTGGGGCAGTTGTGTTCGGTCCACACGACCGTCTCGACGTGTCAGCCCCAAGCCTACATGTTTCTCGCTCTGGTGGCTCAACTGCTCGGTTACTCGTTGGACGATGTTCCTCCGAAGACACCCGCTCATCCGCAGAGTCACCCGTCGTTTCATCCTTTCGAGAGATCCAAACCATCCTTTACGGCCTCATCGGGTCATCGTTACGGCGAGAGCTTGCTCGCCGATCCGTTGATCCGTGACAGGACAAAACTGACGTTCGCCGGAAGCAAACCATTCTGGGATCCGCCGCCGAGATTCTACAACCCAAACCTAGCGCCGAATCGCCTGCAGGAAAACTCCCCACTCAACTGGAAGGCTCAATTCTCCAGTCCTAGGGATTGGGAATTTCGTAGGAAAGACTGGAGTCCAACATACCAGACGCTCAAGAGTTCTGAGGGGCGAAACTACAGAAGCGGTGCTCGGGCCGGAACCCATGAGGAGAGAAATTTCGCGGTACATGTGCCTAGTTATTCAGACGGTCCGATCGTTGGGGGTGAATTTAGATTCGGCGATAGAATAGGGACACGTCGAGCGGATCGGGTGACGCTTTCGCGCGACGTCGGTGACAAAAGTCCGTCACACGAACCCCACATTCGAGACAACTTCGTCACCGGGGACGTGGCTTCGAGGAGAATTCGGATAATCGATCCACCCCGTGTCTTCGGCGAAATGGCTGCGTTCGAGTTGGGCAACGAGGGACGGCGCGTGCCGCTCTATCCGCCTCTCGTCGGTGACGGTGAAAGGAACGAGAGGGCGAAGAGACCCGTCGGGCTGGATCCTGGAAGTTCGAGATCGTCTCTCGAACCGACCCGAATTCCTTATCCTGTCCCGGTAGATCCGGGAGTTTACAGGATAATCGGGGATTCCTTGGAAGACGTCGCTTCTGAGGGCACCGTCGAGCAAGGACGCTCGAACGCTCCCGGACTTGAAAGTCACGCCGCGAGTCTCTACGAGGATTGGAAGGAAAGAACCGCTCGGCCGAGAAGCCGAAAGAATTCGAATACCGATCGTGATCAGGAGGGCTCCCGTTCGCAGTACCGATTCAGCGGTGAGAGCGCAGCTCGAGGAACAAGCCGGCGAGTCACGTTTCCAGCGGCCGCTGGCTTTCTGCCTGCTGAGTACGATTTTATCGTCGTCGGTGCTGGCTCCGCCGGATGTGTCGTTGCCAATCGGCTCAGCGAAGTCAAAGGTTGGAGGGTACGTAGTCATTGTCCTACGTCAATTTTATTATCTCTTAGTTCTGTCGCTAGGTATTCATTTCGCATAAGTTCAAGAAAGTTTAGATAAAATTGCAAATAGTTCTCGATGGTATAAAAATGTGAAAAAATTCATGCATAGTGAAGGTACTGAAAAGATTGATTTCGCATAATAATAAGCGCAAAATTTGATTAACAAATTAAACAAAAAATGAATTGTTTAACAAATTACCCGGCAGCTTATTTTTTTTTATTACGAAAATGATTCGTTCATTTTTCTGAATACGTATGAATTTTTTCAAATTTTTAAGTTTGCTTTGAATTTTGAGTATTCTTTAAAAAAAAAAAAATCAAGGCAAACAAAAAAATCTGAAAAATTCATACGTATTTATAAAAATGAACGAATCATTATCATTCAAAAAAGTAGATTTCCGGGAAATTTGTTAACAAATGTTTTTTTTATTGATTTGTTAATAACATTCTCGAACTTATGCGAAATGAACACCAAGCGATAGAACTACCTTAAATACATTGAAATACATTCGCCAGAGGGATAAAAAGTGATGGCTCGTTTTGTTTATTATCCGTGAAAATTTGCCATTACGAATTGAGTCGTAAAAGTGAACGGGTCCAGGGAGTCGTTAGCACCAGTGGAAAATTGCGAGAAAAAAAATTGCGAATGGAATGCGGGTTGATAAGGTGGGGCAGGCCATAAAACTTTGGGCTCGAACGCAGTCTCCTTCGAATGTTACGAGTTACACATAAGATAATCACTTTTACGCCATTACGAAAGGGAAATATATTTTCTCTAGCACTTGCCGAATGTCATTGCAATCTGCAATGACAAGGTCGCAATGAATTTTAAACCGCGGAAGAAATAGATAAATACATGAATAAAATCTCGCGTTGCGTCATCGATGATGTTGACAAATCCGCCAGGATCGAGCTCGTATTGACATAACTGGGCGAAACCATTGTCGGCGGTACTTTTTCTTTGTATCCAGACGAATCTAACGCAATAAAGACTAAAAAGACGCACCTGACTGGAACGATCGCGATTATACTGCACAGCGGCTAGGCAAGTAGAAAAGTCGACAAGCTTTTGCAAGGATCGAATACTTCATTTAAATGGTCGTGCATTTTTTTTTACATTTTTTTTATTACCGATTCGTCACGATATAGTTCTTACAGGTCGTTGGCGCTTTAAGGAGTTGCGAGAAATTTAACGTTGCATCACGATTCAGATTGACATACAAGATCGCGTCTTACATCACACGAAAGTGAGATAAAATTACTTGAGATTGTTATTACTATCAGCATATAAATTATCAAAAAATTACAATCATATTACATCTGAGTAGATCCAGCCTCGTCATTCTACGTCACTTTACTACTGTGTAAGATGTTTATTATGTTCTTGAGAATAACTGTCATTTTTTAGAAATTAATTTTGTGTTAAACTGAGATCCCATGCTGGTCACGAATCAATTTACCGCCTGACGCCAATCCAAAATGACGGTCGTTGTTGATCACTGATTACCGTTCGTCCGACAGATACTTCTTCTAGAGGCTGGCATCGAGGAACCATTGGTTGCTGATGTGCCAGCCTTTGCGCCGATGTTGCGGGGAAGTAACATCGATTGGATGTACAGAACTCAACCGGAGAAGACCTCGTGCCGATCGCGAAGGGGTCGGAGCTGCGCGTGGGCTCGTGGCAAAGTGCGTTTACAAACTTCATTTGCGTTCATTCATTGAAATGTATTAATTTATCAATATAGCAGATACAGTTGGCTGAATTGGAAATTCTTTCTGTTCAGGTGATGGGCGGTTCCAGCACGATCAATTACATGATTTACATTCGGGGCAATGCGGAGGACTACGACGAATGGGCAAGCCTTGGAAACGAAGGCTGGGACTACAAAAATGTGCTCCCCTACTTCCGCAAATCGGAGAACAACGAGGACCCCGAGGTAAGGGAGTTACGTTGACAAAATGCCACTTGGCGGTGGTTACACAAAAAAAAAAATATCATTGACTCAAGTAAAATTCGCTTGCGGGCTGCCAAAGAAAAAATTAATATTTCCATTCTACTTTCAATTCATAAAATTGCATACAGGTTCGAAACGATAATTGTAAGAATCGAAAGTAGAATTGAAATAAGAATTGTTTGCTTTGGCAGCCCGCAAGCAAATTTTTTTTTTAGTGTAATAATCGAATAAGGAAATATAATTCCCATTGTATTTCAATAATAATTATTCCAGTTACATTTGCTATTGCATTGATCGTAGGTCGTGGAGAAGAGTCCTCATTACCACGGTACGGGTGGTTATCAGACCGTGGAGAGGTTTCCGTACGAGGACAAGAGCGTGCCAGTGGTGATGAGAGCATGGCGGGAGATCGGTTATCCGGAAGTGGACGCGAACGCCGAGGAGCAGATCGGCTCGATGCATCTGCAGACGACTTCGATCCACGGATCGCGTCAGAGCACCAACGGTGCTTTCATCAGGCCGATAAGGCACAAACGGGACAATCTGGTGATAGAGACGCAGGCTCACGTGACGAGGGTCCTCATAGACCCTCGCACGAAGAGAGCGACGGGTGTCGAATACCAGTCGGGCGCGACCGGTTTCATCAAAGTAGCGAACGCAAGGAAGGAAATCGTACTCTCGGCCGGAGCGATAAATTCGCCCAAGATCTTGATGCTCTCGGGCGTCGGGCCTGCGGAGGATCTCGAAAATCTGGGAATACCCGTTATCTACGATTCGGCGGTGGGGCAAAATCTGCAGGACCACGTGACGACCGACGGTGTCGTCATCGGACTGGACAACAAAACGGCGACCAGTGCGGATTACGACAAAATGGCCGCGGACGTTTATGAGTACAAGGAAACCAAAATGGGACCACTGGCAAGTACCGGCCCGCTGACTAGCAGCGCATTCGTTCAAACACCTTACGAACTATCCTACAGAAGGCCGGACGTCCAGTACAGCTTCGATGCCACCAACGCCGACGACTTTTACGCCGATCCTGCGGAGGCTGGAGAGACGCTCGTCTATCCTTTGGCTTACTACAATGGCATAACCATCAGACCCATCCTTCTGGCTCCCAGGAGTCGAGGATACATCAAACTCAACGAAACCGATCCGATCTGGGGTTCTCCCATGATACATCCAAACTATTACACCGCTCATCCGGATCTCGACGCCATGATCGCTGGAATCGAGATCGCGCTCGATCTGTTCGACACCGAATCGTTTCGGGAACACGGCTACAGACTCATCGACGATGAGCTACCGGCGTGCGGGAATCTACGATTTGCCACCAGGGCTTACTGGAAGTGCGTTTTGATGGAGTACACGTCGACGATATTTCATCCGGTTGGAACTTGCAAAATGGGACCGAAGGACGATCGTCGGGCGGTGGTGGATCCGAAATTGAGAGTCTACGGCGTTGCGGCTCTGAGGGTCGTCGATGCTTCCATCATGCCGATCATCGTCAGAGGAAACACCAATGCCCCCACTATAATGATCGCTGAGAAGGCTAGTGATATGATTAAAGCACACTGGCTCAAACATTGAAAGGATCCGTAGTGACATCCGGTTTACTTTGTAACGATCGTTCTAAGACAGTTTTGTTTTTACAAATAACGGTACTCGTTAAGGTACCTCGCATAGTTTACGGTGCTTCGCGTCGGCATCTCGAGCCGAATGGTTTTAAGAGCAATTTTGTGTCCTTCACTGTAAAAAAATTCCGCATGAAATTTAATGTACCGGACTGGAAGTTTTTATGCAAAAACTGGTATATTGAAATTCATGTACGATTGCGATGAAAAATTAATGTTCAGTTCCATTTCTTCTTCACTTTTTTTCAAAAAATTTCGAGATATCAGATTAAAACCTTCGCCATTCTTTTAAAGTGGCATATTTACCAACCGATTGCAGTGAAGAAAAAATTCTAAAAAATTTTTTTGAAAAAATACCATTTTTGTCGAAAAATTGTAAGGGTACCAAAAATGTTCTTCATTTTTAATAATTTACTTTAATTTCAATGAAAAAGTATATTAATTTTTCATCACAATTGTACATTAAATTAAATGTACCAGTTTTTGCATAAATAGTTCCGGTCCGGTACATTAGATTTACAATTTTTTATTAGTGTTCCATCGCATGGAAAAACTATCACACGCACGTATTGCGACACAGGACGCAACTCGATCGAGGCTGCAATTAGCGTTACGTCCGGGATGACACTCGTCAGTGGATGCAAAATAATATACACATCATTAAAAAAAGTAAAAACAAATAAAAATCAAACTTGAGTGTAATGAGCATCCAGTCTGCCGTTCGATCATTATGTGACAGGTCCCTCACAATAATTCCGAAATAAAGAAGAGCGGCTGGACCAACGTGCCGCGGGCGGCTCCGGCGGTAACGCAGGTTACCGAGAGGCTAACTCCGCCTCGTGCCGCTAGGTGCCGCCCGACGCATCTGCTCATTATTTATTTGTAGAAAAGTTGAGGGACACTCAACTTTTGCGGTAGATGTACACGATTGGATCGTACACCAAATCGGTACACTACAAATAAATTGTATATTTAATGTGCTGGTAATTGAAATTTACTCACATTAATCACATTAATTGGACATTAATGTAATGTTTTGTAAAATAATAATACCAGATATCAAAATTACAAATGTTTTGACTGAAATTTTGAAAATTTTGAAAATCTCGAAAATTTGAAAATTTTGGAAATTGACGTCCATCGATACTCAATCTTCCTGGTCCGATTAACGACACTCACTGGAAACCTCCGATGAAAATCACGGTCAGGTGCCATCAATGTGATGAGAATAAAGAAGAAACTCACCTGAAACATAAAAATAATAAAGGCATTAGAAAATTAATATCGATTGCGTGCATATAATGATCTGATGAAACATTGTGTAATGAAGTGACCTTATTTAAATGTAGCTGTCGTCTACTTAAATAAAATAAACATTTATTTAAATAAAATAAACATTTATTTAAATAAAATAAACATTTATTTAAATAAAATAAACATTTATTTAAATAAAATAAACATTTATTTAAATAAAATAAACATTTTACTTAAAGCAAATAATCGGTGGCAGTCAAATAAATTATTTTTCTGGGTGTCGGAGCAATTCCGCAGGAGACGTCGAATGCTGCGCTTTCGCCTAATCGAGATAATCTTTATAGCGATCGTTGTCCCTGACCGAGTGAGCTGGGGATTCTTCGGGAATCCAGGTATAAATTCGAGAGAAGAGGGGGGACCGGTCGAGAAGACGTGATTAGAAACACGCGAGCGAGAAGTTTGTGCAACCCCTGTGGAATCACGCCGAAGGGCAAATGCCGGTAGTTCCAGCGAGGTCCGACGACTTCTGCTCACCGATCCGCCACGTTCTTCGCAGCTGCTGCTCCTGCTGCTTACTCTTTCTCTCCTCCGTTATAAACTCAACGCGCTTGTGGTAGGAGTACTCGGTCTTACGGTGTACACACTCTTCTCGCATGGTTTATACGTTCAACGTAATGCTCCGAACTCCCAGTCTTTCGCTTTCTCTGCCCTCACTAGTTGCTCGATCGCGCGTGTGCACACAGTCGCGCGCGCTGACCCACGTGCTCACCCGGAGATTCTGCGCTCGGAAAGGTTCGTAGCCGCTTCTTTCGATAGTCACCAATAATTGATGGATAAAAAATTTTTTTATGGAAATTAAAAAAATCATTCCATTGATTTTAGTTACCATCGATGACAAGTGTATTTGGCAAAGTGAAAGTGAATTGGAATCGGAGATTTCTGTCCAACGCACTCAATCGATATTCAATCAATCACTGTCACAATTCAATCAATCGTTTGATTTGGCAACGTGAATTTGGACAGTGATTTCTGTCGGTAAAATACCGCGTGTTTCGTCAACGTACGACAATCTTCTCGCGAGTTTGAGTTGCAAAATTGGAGAACTCAAAAATCATTCGAATCAACACATTTATCATGATGATAAATGTATCGATGCTAATTTTTAGTCGATGGGAATTAAATGTTGAAAATCGAACTAAAATTTCGCTTCGAAATTTTTTTTACTGCACACAAATGCACAAAAATTGTTTTCCGTCACCACTGTACAAACTTTAGTCAAAAAAACATCATTGTTTAGTCACAAAAAGTCAGCTAATTTTTTTCACTGATTTTAGCGACCACCTTTATTTATCGACAAACCGTGGCAAGTCTCAAAAAAAAAAAAAAAAAATGTCCGTCTATTTGCAGGTGTCGTCGCAGACCGCGTAAAAGTGTCGCTGCAGTGGAAATCTGAACACGACATTCCCGCGATATTGATCAGAGCGACACGGAAGAAAAACCACGATATTCACAACAAGATCAAAAACCCTACATTGGCGAGTCTACAGGAGACTCAAAGATCCAAAAGTCGATAATCGGTCCAGAAAATCATTGACACGTCTCGGAGAGAACTCGAATGATAGCGAGCAACCCGATGAGAAGCACAGCGAAGAGAGCCACGGAACGGTGACAGGGAAGACTAAAAAATGGTGGCGATAATCGGGACTGTAGTGAGCGCCATCAAAGCCGCGACGCTGTTGCTCGGAATCGGCAAAATCACCATAGTCCCAATATTGATAGCTTTCGTGGCTTATTACAACTACGATCTGATGGATCCGGAGAATCATCCGCGGGTTACGAAGAACCTGCGGAAGGAGTACGACTTCGTCGTCGTAGGCGGAGGAAGCGCCGGCAGCGTTCTGGCCAACAGACTCACCGAGAATCCAGCCTGGAACGTCCTCTTGCTGGAGGCCGGCGGGGACGAGACGGAAATAACCGACGTGCCGATACTCTCGTTGTATCTGCACAAGAGCAAAGTCGACTGGAAGTACCGATCTCAGCCGCAGAACTCGGCCTGCCAGGCGATGATCGACAAACGCTGCTGCTGGACCAGAGGAAAGGTAAATCCATGGCATTTTTTTGTAAGTCGGATCCACGATCGGGAATGTTTGTGCCCATCGATCTCGCGCCGGTCACTCTCGACTGACGAACTTTCCCGCGGAACGTTTCTCCGGGATATTTCGTTGCAGTTGCGCAAGTTGATAACTTGCGGCGATCGCGGGACTCGCACACAGGGCGTGTGAGGTAATCGTCGTCTCCGGCTCGACCGGCGGTCGAATACCGACTAACCGATCATAAGCGCGCAATGCGGATCTGAGAGTGAAAGCAATTTCTGGCTACTCGGGGCGAACTTCGGGCAATCACGGCAACCGTTTTGCGATAGGGGACACGTAATGGGGTTGTTATTAAATTTTTTTTTAAAATATATCAAAATTTATTAAGTTCTGGATCGATGTCTGACAAGTCTGTAACACCGAAATGTCGTTCGGTGTTTGTGGATACGACAAACTTTGAAGTTCGATGTTTTCGGGGTTACTCGACTTGGACGATTTATAGTGATTTTTTTTTTTGAAAAATTCCTATGAATCTCATAGAATCTAAATACTTCGGCCAAGCCGGGTTAAATTCGAAATATGACAATAGAGTGAAAGTCGACGTATCGGAACAATCACGTACCAAATATAACGTCACATACTGAATAAATTTAGACATGCATTTTTCGAAAAATTAATAAATTTCAAGATTTCATAAAATGTTGACCGTTAGATCGGTTTTCCGTGTTAGTCCATTCATCGGGCCCTGATAGGGTCCTAATAAGGCCTTATCAGGCCTTATCAGGACCTTATCAGGGCCCGAAGTAACGCTCGAAAATTTCTACTCGGGATCCAGCAGAATGGATTGGCAACTATTTTAGCGAAAACATTCGATTCAAGAGTCTCAACGATGATAAACTAAGCTAGCCAGAACCATTATCGAATTATGACGAAATAAACATATATATATCGTTATATAATGAATATATATATCTCGCCATATTATAAAAGATTCACCGCCGGGGCGCCTGTCTTCAAGTCCTGATAATTCTCTTAACACATCTGCCACGCGTGTGCAACAGCAACCTCCGGCACAGATATAAATCTGTAATATTCAGGTCGATCGGTGAACAAAGTACACCCAAGTCAAAGTTGTATAAGCAAAAAAAGCAGTTTCAAAGTAGTTCATCGAATGCATTCGACGGAGACTCGGACGTCAAGTTGCATTAATGATCGGTCCCGCGCAGCCTCTGATATTGCTCAAGTCCTAGATGACGAAACGACATTCTGACTTTCAGTTCTCGTTACACCCGAGCGGAAACTTTTTTATCGAAGGAATCAACCTAATCGAGGGTTTTTTCTCGAAGGAATCGACACTTGAGAAATCGCGACGATAATCGGTTCCTCAAAATTCCAGGTTCTCGGTGGTTCGAGCGTCCTGAACACCATGCTGTACATCCGTGGCAACCGTCGCGACTACGACCAGTGGGAGAGCTTCGGAAATCCCGGCTGGGGGTACGAGGACGTTCTTCCGTACTTCCGGAAGTCCATGGATCAGAGGAATCCGTACTTGGCGCGAAACAAAAGATACCACCAAACCGGTACGAACCCCAAACAGTAAAATAAGTTTGCACTCTTTGCAGCAACTTATCGTCGACGAACATCCACAATTTTTTATTCGTTGATTTCTTAGTCTTACGAACAAAAGTGCGAATGAAATAGAGGACATGTTCGTATATTTAAATTTAAAAAAAATATTTTTACGAAATTTCGCATTCCAATTTTACGAAGTTATTTTTTACTGTGCAACGGCTTTTGGTCTGCGCACTGAGAAAAAAAATCAATTGAGTCAACAAAGTGAGCGATCACGGGCGGCGAAATAAATTTTTCGTTGATCGAACGAAATAATTGTAGTAAAATAATTGAGTAAAGAAACATCTGATTCGACGGTCTCTTAGTTCGATCAACGATTCCTTCGATCAACATAACATTTCCTTCGCCACCCGTAAGCGCACATTTTGTTGACTCAATTGATTTTTTTTTTTTTTTTTTTGTGCATGAATGATTTCCATGCGGTAAACAGCGAGCCTGCGATAAACTAAGTGCAGGCCTGGAGAAATCGGACGTTGGTAATGGGAAAAGAGCGCAAATGTACAGACGCGTGCACGGACTGCCGGAGTAGCCATCGGTAACTACAGGGGAATAACTCGTGTAGCACCGAGACGACGACACTAGCCGGTGACATTTCGCGTGACGAAAATCAGGAGGATATGTTTCCTGCGATTGAGCACACAAAATACACGTTTCTGCCTTTAGTCACGCGATTTAACGACAAAGTCCCGTGTGGTATTCGAGGAGATTCGACTATCTGGTCAAATCCAAATTACGGAGACGGCATTTTTATGCAAACAACGGAAATTTTACTATACGGACATAAAGATATTTATTTATTTATTTATTTATTTATTTATTTATTTGTTTGTTTGTTTGTTTATTTATTTATTTATTTATTTATTTATTTATTTATTTATTTATTTATTTATTTATTTATTTATTTATTTATTTGTTTACAGATTTATTCATTTATTTACGAGCAAGCCCTGTAAGACGTTAAGAGAGACTACGTTAAGACAAGAGAAACTACCTTGCGAGAAAAAAAAAATCTGTTGCATGTTTCAGGAGGATACCTGACCGTCCAGGACGCCCCGTACAACACTCCCCTGGGAGCGGCCTTTCTCCAAGCTGGCGAAGAGATGGGTTACGAGATCCTGGACGTGAACGGAGAGCAGCAGACGGGTTTCGCCTTCTGGCAATACACGATGCGTCGGGGAACGCGATGCAGCGCGGCGAAGGCATTCGTAAGGCCGATAAGTCGGCGTCCCAACTTCCACCTGTCCCTCTGGAGCCACGCGACCCGGGTCCTGATAGACCCGTCGACGAAGCGGGCCTACGGGGTGGAATTCATCAGGAACGGAAATCGGGAGGTGGTCTACGCCACGAAGGAAGTAATCCTCGCGGCCGGCGCCATAAACAGTCCGCAATTGTTGATGCTCTCGGGAATCGGACCAGCCGATCATCTCCGGGAAGTCGGGATCAACGTCGTTCAAGATTCGCCGGGTGTCGGCCAGAACCTTCAGGATCACATAGCGGTCGGCGGTTTGGCCTTCCTGATAGACCACGAGATAAGCTTGGTGATGAACCGTCTGGTGAACGTGAATTCGGCGCTACGTTACGCGGTAACCGAGGACGGTCCGCTGACGTCGAGCGTCGGTCTCGAGGCCGTCGCCTTCATATCGACCAAGTACGCCAACCGCACCGACGACTGGCCCGACATCGAGTTCATGCTGACGTCGGCGTCGACGAACTCGGACGGTGGTACGCAGGTCAAGAGGGCGCACGGTTTGACCAACGAGTTCTACGACGAGGTCTTCGGCGAGATAAACAACCGCGACGTTTTCGGCGTCTTTCCGATGATGCTTCGTCCCAAGTCCCGGGGAGTCGTCAAGCTCAGGAGCAAGAATCCGCTCGACTATCCGCTGATGTATCACAACTACCTGACCCATCCGGACGACGTCGACGTGCTGCGGGAGGGCGTGAAGGCCGCCATCGCCTTCGGCGAGACCGCGACGATGAGAAGGTTCGGCGCCAGATTCCACAGCAAACCGGTGCCGAATTGCAAGCATCTTCGGCTCTACACCGACGAGTACTGGAATTGTCTCGTCAGGCAGTACACGATGACGATCTATCACATGAGCTGCACGGCTAAGATGGGACCATCGACCGATCCCTTAGCGGTCGTCGATCCGGAGTTGAGGGTCCACGGGGTTCGGGGTCTACGCGTCATCGACGCGTCGATAATGCCGACCATCCCCAACGGCAACATCAACGCTCCTACGATAATGATCGGCGAGAAGGGCTCCGACATGATAAAACGGCATTGGCTGGCGAGACGCAAGAGGGACAACGTTACAACGTCGGCGGCGTGATGGCAGAAGGACCGTCCCTCTCGGTCGGAGAAGTGTTCATTAGTTTTCCTTGTTCGGGGTCGCAATGGCGATTCGGTGTCCATTCACGAGACTCAACGCCGACGATCTTTGACGGGCGGCGGAGACACCGAGAAAGTGTGCCATTGGTAGATAATTGTAGGGTTAGCTAGAAGAACGTTTTGTGAAATGCGATGGATTTAACGGATCCAGTTTTTTCGGCTCGATCGAAATTCGGCGTCCATGAACGAGACTCAACGCCGACGATCCTCGACGCGGCTCGGGCGCTCGCGGCGGAGTAAACGAAAGTGTGCCATTAGCGGATAATAGTAGGGTTTGCTCGAAGAACGTTTTATGAGATTCGAAGGAATTTACGGATCCATTTTTGTTTTTTTTTATTTTTTTTAACTGAAGGTCAGTAACGGAAGTCGGGTATAAATGGTGTTTACGATATGATTAAGTGCCCTGTGTTTCCTTCATTACTCACATGGACACTTACTCCGACACTGAGAGAATGATCTTGTAAATGTAATCATATCGCTTCAGAGATATCACCATAGAAATATCGGATTCATACACTGATAAAAAAGTACAGTTGAATCTACTAAAATTGTGGCAGGGACGTTCAAATAAATATTTCGTTGGGCGAACGAAATATTTTAATGACTCAAAAATATTTTGAGTCATTATACCGAATGATCGAATGAGCACGCGAATGGAGGTCAAAGCAGCTCGTTATACGTGCACGTAACTATTGCAATTACGGAATATACTTTACTGCCAATTGAAAAATATAATTGTCAATTTCTTCGTCTTGTTAAACGATAGCTGTATATTCTTGTGCGAAGAAAACAACGGCGTCGACTAACCGGAGCGAAGTTGCTCAACGAAGGACGCGAGTTGAACGAATGCTCGCGGTAGAACATTTATATAATAACGACTATATTGCTGGAACTAATTCGAGCGGTGTACACTTGCCACTCTCTCACAACGGCCGTCGTCAATTTTCTAACGCAATGCTGCAATATGTTTATGGAATGGTAATTGCGGTTGATATTTATTGTACAAAAAATAAATAAACACAATACTGTATAAATGATGGAGACGCGATAATGTTAGAGATGACCTTTTGCAGCGAGATCGTTTGACCCAGAAAAGAAAAATTATTTGACGGCCACCGTTTATTTGGTTTAAGTAAGTAGTTACTTAAATGAAATAAATATTTATTTAAACGAAATAAATATTTATTTAAATGAAATAAATATTTACTTAAAGGAAATAAATATTTATTTAAATCAAATAAACGGTGGCCGTCCAATAAATTATTTTTCTGGGTATACCGCCAACGAACTTTGGGTTCCAATCGGTCCTCCGGCACGCAACACGAAAGTTCAATTTCACCCGAGGCATGACACGACTTGCGCAACGCGTAGACACGGGGACGCGCCAATGCGAACAACCCGAGAGTGTGATGTTGTACGAGCAGCGCTACATATCGTGTTATTCAGGAGGTGTATATATATATATATATATACGCCACGTCCATCGTCACCTGCACCATAATGTCAGCTTTTTTTTCGTAATATGGCGAATGAAATTCTTTCTTGGGTGAAAGTTGACGAAATATTTGTTGTGACTCAGAACACCGCGCGAGGCGATCTTCCGTAATCGATGATTTCGATCTATGCGCCATAAATTCTCTTTTCTCGATGCTTTTGAGTCAACGTGACAACGATTGAGTAAACTTTTAATAATACAGCGGATAATCTTCAAAGCCACGGAGATGTGAAATTGTTACGTCAAAGAATTAACGAACCGGAGACTCATTAAGCTATGGATTGAGGTAGTAATTTCGGTACAGTCACGCCAAACGTAAGTTTCAGAGAAAATTTTGAACACTTCTCTATGGGATAAAGATCGGAAAAAAATTAAGTGTACCGGAGGTGCTGCAAAGATTGTTTTTGCGAAATAATAATTCAAATTTTTCATTAACAAATTGGAGACGAAAATAATTATTCAAAAAATTACCCGGCAACTTAAGTATTTTTCTTCGTAAAAATAATTCGTTTGTTTTTCTGAATGCGAACGAATTTTTTCAGAATTTATTGTAATCTTCGAAAATCGCGTTTGAAAAACATAAAAATTCTGAAAAAATGCATACGTATTCAGAAGAATAAACAAATTGTTTTAATGAAGGAAAATAGTTAAGTTGCCGGGTAATTTATTGAATAATAATTTTTATCTACAATTTGTTAATGACAAATTGTAATTGTTATTTCACAAAAGCAATCTTTACGGCACCTCCCATAAGTTTGATATTTTTCAGATTTTTATCCCATCTAAAAGTGTTCGAAATTTCCTCATAAACTCACGTTTTGCGGGACTGTACCGCAATTATTGCCTTAACTCATGCATCATTTCTCCGTCGTTAAGATAACTGTTCCCAATCCGAAACCGCAGGCGTTTAGCGTCCAGATGCATGCGCAATCCGCAGAAACGCGTGAAAAAATCACGAGACCACCAGAATATTTTTTTTGTAGTCTAAGTACGTCGATTTGTATGTTCCATATGCATTATGGTCGAACCTTTTTTCGTTCGGCCGTAGGCTTGCAATGGTCACGCGACTTTTCTAATGATTAAAATTGCTGTCGCGTGCCTGCGAGTGGTCGACCTCTCCGTCGATCGGTCGTGTATTATTATCCCATTATTATAGGAGTTTCGTAATAATTACATAACAGTACGAAAATCTTAGGATCTCTAGCGACGCATTGATTTGTTCCTAACGTACCTTTTCCATGGATTGCAAATGGGACGCGGATGGACGTGTTTGTTTATGTGTATATTTTCACTTGTTCTCTTTCCGTCCGCGTCTGCGGTGCTTTCTATGTGCGTACGTGCGATGCCTCAGGTATGTTGCACAGGCCCACATGTACGGTGGATGCGCGCACCCCGTCTCGCTTACGAAATAACTTTTGCTTTCTTTCCCACTCGCCGACGGGACGAGATGTAAAGTGAAACGTGACAGTTTTGAAAGCTCGACCAACAGACCGTTTTGCAATTACTCATGAGGGATTCAACGTCGAACCTTACGAGAACTCGTCGTTTCGGTCGTAAGAGAGTTCTCGTCGATTCGTACCTTGACGGGGAACACCCAGAAAAAAAATTTATTTGACGGCCACCGTTTATTTGGTTTAAGTAAAATACTTATTTGATTTCAATAAATATTCATTTAAATCAAATGATGATAAAAGAATGTTTAGTTGCCTTAACAAAATCCTTATTTAAATAATATTCTTTGGTGTAGGTAAAAAAATTTCAGACCGCAGTCTGAAAATATATATTTTTTAAAAAAGAATGTTGCTTTCCGCGCGACACGATGCAGCTCATGCTAATTGACACAATTTTAAGCTTATGTATCTCGGAATCCATGTGAGGAAAAAATTTTTAGAAATGCTTATAAAAAACCTTATTCACTGCTTCACAATACTTGTAATTTTTAGTTCCAGAAGTAGTAAAAGTCGTTTTGTGGCCTATTAGATCAAATAAATCCCTTGAATCAAATAAATATTTCACTTAAAACCAGAGAAACGATGGGCGTAAAATAAATTATTTTTCTGGCCGCAGCACTTTGGGACCGGAACAATGGCGGCGACTCTCACAGCCTCTTAAAACATCCCGTCGTTCGATAGCTCGTAGGAATTGTGTGTGCTCGTAAGGGAAATGTGCTGTATAGGCCAAGGTCGACAGAAACTGCAATCGCACCGGCAGGTGTGCAGACGAGGGTCTCTTATGGTAAGCTTACGGTGGATAAACGCGAGTCCGCTAGTCGAGGAACCGACGCGTATCGCCCGCAGGTATTCCGAGTTCTCCTCCTCCGACCACGTGGAGGAAGGCGAATGGACGGTCTCGTCGGCGGCCGAGCCTGAATCGCACGTAGTCCAGCGAAGAGAGAAAGTAGCGGCCGGAGAGTATACGGAGATTAAGTTCGCGAGCAACGGGCTTTGGGTTGCCCATGAAAGTCGAAGAGAAAGACACCGCGACAACAAACACGTTGCGCGCTCTCGAACGCCGGCAACTCGACTCGATCCTGGTGTCTATCCCTCCCAGTAATTCAATCCGAAGCAGAGCGGGAAGGGGGGGGGGGGGGGAGAGAAGCGTATCACGTTACACTGCAATTACGCTCGCTGTCCCCTTTTCCTTGACCGATATACTGTGTAAACTATTATAGAGAATTGCTGTTTTTTTTTTTAAATGGGAATTTTGTTTAGTGAAATACTTCGTTTAAACATTCTTGGGATTACCCAAGGAAGAATATCGCGTGCTATGGTTTATCGAGAGAAACTACGACGCTTTCTTTACCCGGGGCGTCGGAAGGTATTCCGAAATTCGTTTGTAGTAAAAGTGACATGGGGACGGTCGTAATGTTGTTGTTGATTAGGCTATGACAATGTCGTAATTAACCTAGCCTATCTTTTAAGCCCCCCTTACGATCTACGGTGGTGGCATTATCGGGTGAAGCAGTGTCGTCTGCGTTTCGTAATGGCACGTAATTAGGCCGCGTTAGCGAGTCAGAATTTGTTACACCGAATTTTTTGATCCTTTGAGTCGGAATAGTTGTTCTTGTTGAAAACAATAATCCTTGAAAGTTTGAAAAAAATTGCACATTTGAAAACATCGAGTTTTCAAATTTTTTTGAACTTTTGAATTTATATTCAAGAAGATATTTTCAAAAATGGCTGCTCACAACAAAGGGTTAACGTCTTAGTTAAAGGGAACAAAAAAGGGTTAACGTCTTTTCGACTATGGGAGATTTCTCATAATCCTTGGTATTCGTGACGGTGAACCATGTGAAGTTAGCGATGAAATGAAAGGAGTCGAAGTGAGAGGGGGGGGGGGACATGTTTTCACTCTCAGCATTCACCACTGAGGCTTCGAGTTCCGTTGGCGTTACTCCGAGTCGAGCGCTCCGCGGGTTACTCTTTCGGTTTTACAGTTTTTACGAGGATGATCGCAGCGATTTAATCAAAATTTTAAGTCTACGGATTTCGAGCCGGTCCTTCGTCATAAGAGGAACGGAGAGTCACGAATGTGTTTTCTAAAAGTGGCAGGAATTTTGCGACGTGAGTTTGGATCGCCCGAAAGCCGTGAGTACGCAACAAGTGATTTTTTTTTATCCCACGACAAATAATGAGAGTGTAAAAAAAAGAAATAAAAATGTCAGTGAAAACAAATTAGTCGCGACTTTTCGACAGTCGAAACGATTTTTTTTTTGGTTAATATATTATATATTATATTAATACATATATATTATTATGGAATAATAAAAATTTAATTATTTAAAGCAAAAATGAACTTTATTATGATGAACGAAGCTTCTTCACTGCGGGAAAATATGTCGACAAACCATACAGCCGAGTTTCATACACAAATCAGTCAAAGTGAAAACAATGTCACGTTCGATGCTACGAACGTACACTGTCCAGGCTAGTGCCGAATAAAAATATAAATCCGTTGTGCTACTTTCTCTCTCCATCACGTCTCTGTCGTTCGGAAACGGAGCATTGAAGAAAAAGAATATATATATTTTAAAAAACCTACAATTCTCTCGTGTATCAACGCCCAGAAAAATAATTTATTCGACGTCCTCCGTTTAGTTGGTTCAAATAAAATATTTATTTGATTGAAATGAATATTTGTTTAAATTAAGTAAATAGTTACTTAAATCAAATAAATATTTTCCTTAAACCAAATAAACAGTGGCCGGCGAATAAATTATCTTTCTGGGTGCAGCGAATTTCTCGGCGAAATACGCGCGTCTCGCGTGTGCTTGTACACAGTGCGTGCGTTGCATTTTCAGAGTTGATTAGAATCGCGAGTACTCGAGGGAATCTGTTCGGACGAAATCTCGAGAAAAATTCGTCCGGGAGGCCGATAGGCCTGGAAATTTTGTGTCGTGTTTGCTTGCGTGTTTCTCGCAAGAGAATTGACGTTCTTATTTTACTAATTTTTCTTTTCTTTTTTCAGGTGAGGCAAGACTCGCTACTCACTAGAGACGAATGTGTACATCCGATTCGCATGCTCGAGCACTGGCATCGAATGGCACAGCATAGAAGAAAACGATCGTGGGATAACAATCCGCGAGGTACGGAGATCAAGTAATTCATATGGAATTGGTCAGCTTAGCCGGCACCACGACGCTGTTCGGTTGGAGTATTGTGCCACTGGTGGCCATTGGCCTCACAGTGTATCGCTACAACAGCGTGGATCCGGAAAGTCACCCGCCCAATGCACGCGAGGTAACTTCTATACGATATTTAACATACAATCGCGTGACTGAAATCCAAAGGGCGTATTTTCTGTATACGAGCGTACAAATTACACCATTCAGGTTTTAATCGCTCCATATCTTATATATATATATAATATTATTTTCAATGTATAATTTGTTTATTAACGGATTTCTCCTTGCCGAGAATTCAAATACAGAATGTGTCTTATAACTACTTAGATCTATTAATTCCAGCAGAAAGGCAATAAAATAAATAAATAACTATTTCATTTCAATCAACATGTAACATTCCATTAAGTCAGACTCTGTTTCATTATATATTAAGTTACAACTTAGATTATTTAAACTTTTAAAACTTTCCTTCTTCCAAAAATTATAATATTGCTGCAATATTGACGAAAGGAAAAACAAAAAATGTTATTGTCGAGAAAAAGAAAGTGGATGTTTATCAAACGTTCAAACTTTTTTTTACTCCATCAATAAGTTTGGGTAGAAAAAAAATATCACGGCGAAGTAATTGGGTTGTCCGGTACTTCTGTTACAGTTATTCCGAATGTACGATTTCATAGTCGTCGGTGGCGGAAGTGCCGGTGCAGTCATAGCCTCGAGATTATCGGAGGTATCGAACTGGACGGTATTGCTTTTGGAAGCGGGCGGTGACGAGAACGAGATATCCGATGTACCGGCATTGGCCGGTTACACCCAACTCTCGGAGTTCGATTGGAAGTACCAGACATCACCTCCGAGTGGATCAGCGTATTGTCTCGCGATGGTAGGCGACAGATGCAATTGGCCGCGTGGAAAAGTCCTGGGCGGAAGCAGCGTATTGAACGCTATGATTTACGTACGGGGCAACAGGTAACTGCCAATTATCATCGGTGCGCTTCCGAGCCGGGAGTGACTCGTGTAAAAAAATTGTAAACTGTTATAGGCATCGACCAAAGGTCCGCCTGTTTGGACAATTGTGCTACGTAGATTTGGAAACAATTTTTAAGTCTAATAATTGTCTGCTTGAATCTACAGTCTAGTGTACTACTTAAGCCCTTAGTACATGTAGGGTTCGGCCTGTATAGACCAGCTCTACAGTATATAGTCGGTCGGACTACAGAATAGACTTGGATAGGCTACAGTGAGTAGGGAACAGGTGAATTTCATATTGCGTACAATGTCTATAATCTGAAGTCAGCAAGTAGACAAGTATCGACGCAACAATTATTTTTAAATGTACGTTGTACTATTGTTCTTCATCGATGCCTGGGGCGATATGAATAGAGCTGCTAGAGAGAAACACACTAGGCATGAAAGAAGGGCAGTCGACTTCCAAAATAATTCCAGTAGGCGGACTTTCGGTAGAAGCACATGACAGATCTACCGCGACTCAATGCTAGACCAAATGTTTCTTGCACGGAGCGAGGCAAAAAAAAAAAATCTGTCAGAAGATAGAAAAGAAATAAAAGAATGATGTAATAACCGAACCATTGCTTCCAGGCACGACTACGACAACTGGGCGAGTCTGGGCAACACCGGATGGAGCTACGACGAGGTGTTGCCGTATTTCGTGAAATCCGAGGACAACAGGAATCCCTACTTAGCCAGGACGCGTTATCACGGCACGGGTGGTTACCTAACAGTGCAGGAAGCACCGTGGAGAACGCCGTTGTCGATAGCGTTCGTTCAAGCGGGCAGCGAGCTCGGTTACGAGAATCGTGACATAAACGGAGCTAATCAAACGGGATTTATGCTAAGTCAGGCGACGCTGCGACGCGGCAGCAGATGCTCGACAGCGAAGGCTTTTCTCAGGCCGGTGAAGAATCGCAAGAATCTTCACATAGCGATGCACGCTCAGGCTCTCCGTGTTCTGTTCAACGGTGAGAAGAGAGCCATAGGAGTGGAGTATTTGCGCGACGGAAAGAAACAAACGGTCAGGGTGAGGAGGGAAGTGATTCTGGCGTCAGGTGCGATCGGTTCGCCCCAGTTGCTGATGGTGTCCGGTGTCGGACCTGGGGAACACCTCGAGGAGCACGGCATACCGGTCGTATCGGACTTGCGGGTCGGTGACAATCTTCAGGACCACGTTGGGCTGGGCGGACTGACGTTCATCGTCAACGAGCCGATAACTCTCAAGAAGAGTCGTTTCCAAACCTTCCCCGTGGCGATGGAGTACATAATGAACGAGCGAGGTCCGATGACCACCCCCGGTGTCGAAGGGCTGGCCTTCGTCAACTCCCGCTACAACGACGGGTCCCGCGACTGGCCGGACATCCAATTCCACTTCGCTCCCAGTTCGATAAATTCCGACGGCGGCGATCAGATTCGAAAGATCCTGGCACTGCGCGACAGCGTCTACAACACGATGTACAAGCCGCTGACCAACGCCGAAACTTGGACGATTCTGCCGCTCCTCCTGAGGCCGAAGAGCTCGGGTTGGATAAGACTCAGGAGCGGAGATCCTCTCGTCTATCCTGACATCAATCCGAACTACTTCACCCACAAGGAGGACATCGACGTGCTGGTGGAGGGAATCAGAATCGCCATGGCGGTTTCCAACACATCGGCGTTTCAGAGATTCGGCTCGAGGCCGCTGACCATCCCCATGCCCGGTTGTCAGCGTCATCCGTTCGGTAGTTACGAGTACTGGGAGTGCGCCATTCGGCACTTCACATTCACGATCTACCATCCGGCTGGTACGTGCAAAATGGGTCCTCGGGGCGATCCGACGGCCGTGGTGGACCCACGACTGAGGGTCTACGGCGTCAAAGGCCTGAGGGTCGCCGATGCTTCCATCATGCCGGTCATCGTCAGCGGCAATCCTAACGCGCCGGTTATCATGATCGGTGAGAAAGCTAGCGATCTCATCAAGGAAGATTGGCTAAGACGGAAGCGATCGTCAGGGCGATGATCGATGGATCGAATCTCTCTTGTAACTTTTAACGCTTGGTGGGAGTGAAATTTTCATACATGGGAAGTCAATCAAGCGCGTGAACAAGTGCTGTCCAGTCATGCGCGGAGAACCTATAAGACCGAAGAGGGTGGAAGGGTGAGAGGGGCAAAGTGGGATGTTTGAAGCATTTTTTTTCGCCGGAACTTTGAAGGACGCCTCATCCGTAAAAGAGGGCACGGGTCCGTTTTGCCAACGCTCCGCCCTACCCGCGTCTCTTCCATGATTGAGTCGCTTCAAAGCTCTGTGTGCCTATTACCAATAACTATGATGATAATTATGGAGAGTCGTGATTGATGTGTATTTATGGATAGTGGATTGGCGAGTATGCGGGTGCGTCCGTGTGGCTTTAACGTAGCTTAGGTTGTATGCGACACACGTGAGAATCAAAGACCCCGTCATGCCGCGCCTGTTTGGCTTGGAAAGCGCCTGTGCGCCTGTACATATACGCAGCGGTGAATGGCAGTCACATAAGCGCGGTATGAATTCAGGTCGCAGAGTCCGTACGATAGATAAGGTCAACGCGAGACCATCGGAGCGATGTTGTTCTCGCGGTCGCTCAATAATGCTTAACGGATTTAAGGAGCTGCAAATCAAAAACGATTTTTTTTTACGAGGTAAAGCGGATTACGTGGGCGTTGAGAAGGAAGATACATAAAGTGGGCTTTTCGCCGATTGAGGATTGAAATTTCAAAGTTTTGGGTGTAATTGAACGCAGATTTGTTGAATGGGTTTAACAGATGTCAGTTGCGTGATTGGATGAAAACGATTGTATATACAAAGTGATATCATGACCAAAGGAAGACTTCTGTAGAATCAGCTCTTATGAGTGTCGATAATTGAAGCACAGGTACGAGACTCCTGAGTCGTTCGGATGTTGGTTGTAAACTGAAGATTTAGTGTAAATTTGGCTGCCATGAAGTGGTCTAAAACGGTGATCTAGAACGTCAAGCGCGGCCATCCGAGAGGGATCTGGAAATGGTAAGAGAAAGAAGGAACAGCTAAATCGGGCGCGCTGGAAATTCGCAGAAATTTGAGAGTTACATTCGGTGATGCGATTTTAGTATCGAAATCTTCCTTTGGCGATAAAATAAAAATAATAGAACAAGCGCGGGGAAATGATTATGAATAAATAATAATATTCATAATTATCAATAATTATTAATAAAATTTGGTGGGCGATAGCTGTGTACTGTACCGATTCGTATGTGTATGTCCAAATGATAATATATGCTATGTAAACAAGATATCTTATGTGTATTATGGAAAGTTTTTTTTTTGCCCAATTTTCAAAAATCCAGGAATGTCTGATAAATATTCCCCGCTTATACGATTTAGGTCCCATTCTGTCCGTCTCGGTAAGTTATGAACAATAATGTGGTGCACAACAGCGCTGTTCACTATCCACTTCCGGTTCGGATAACTCATTTTTCGACCGGAAGTGCGTCACTTCCGGTTAAAAAAATCATAATGCTCGATATGGTTTCACGTATATGATATAAAAATTCAAGTCGAATGACGTCGTTGTTTGAGAACACCGAAAATCGGTACTTTTTCCACGACCGCTAGGGGACAAAAAAATTGTCTCTCGTCACTTCAACCCTACATCCGATTAATTTATTCACGCTGACCACAATTAGCCCACTAGTTTCACATTCACTGTAATACATGAAACAAAGAACCGCTGCAAAAGCAAAAAAAATGGTTTTTGCAACAAAAAAAAACATTTCCTTTTTTTAGTTTACGTTTTGTAAATGGATTACCATTAACAAGACGTGAAGTAAAAGATCGTTAAAACGTCAAATTAATTGCATCCAACCGAGACTCATCACGTCGTGAGAACGCTTAGGAAGAAGCGCAGCTGAGAGTTAAGAGCGTTGAGCTAATCGGAAGACTTTCCCGCGTGTGAAAATTTCTATACGTCCGCGAAAATATATGGTCCGAAGTGGTATGTTCGAGATTAGAGAAAGCGATGCGACAGCCACAAACGGCCGGTATCGCGCTTACGGGCCCGATTACGTTCCAAGCTCACCAGCGTACAGAAACACGTAGCATAACTGGCGTCCCAAAACGTGTGTCGAATGCATACGAGCAGGACAACAGCGGGGATGTAACGTTTCTTTCGTTCATCGATGGGTGACACACAATCCAGAGTCGCGGCGTAACCGAGTATCCAGGAAATGCAGAGCACTCGTAATAATCGCAATGGATACAACAATAAAAAAAAACTTGTCTGACAATACATTGCAAATGAAATTAAAGTAGTCCTTGCGAATTGTGTTCACTTCGCATAAGTTTCAGAGAAATGAGAGGGAATTCTGAACACTTCTCGATGGTATAAAAATCTTTAAAAAATCAGACGTATTAAAGATGCTAAAAATAATATTTTTGCATAATAACGATTCCAAAATGTTATTAATAAATTGTTGAAAAATTGTTCAACAAATCTCCCGGCAACCTGACTCTTCATTTTATGAAAATGATTTGTTTATTTTTCTGAATACGGAATTATGATTATGCAAAATCAATATTTCCAGCACCTTCCATACGCTTAACTTTTTTTTTCAGATTTTTATCCCATCGAGAAGTGTTCGCAATTCTCTCTCAATTCTGTCTGAACTCGCGTGAGGTCGAGCTGTCCGCTAGCGCTCATAGACGATGTGAAGCGCATGCGCGCGACGAATGCAAACTAGGACCGGAAAGCAACGCGAAGTAGCGCCGATTACGCGAGTGGATCGAATGACGACGACGACCGTCGCTTGCTTCGCATAAATTGTATACCCGACTGCACTTAATAATATTATCATGACACTTTCGTTCACGCGAGGGAACCCGATAGTACGCGCTTCATGTAATGGCGTTTCTCTCGTGACACGTATTGCATAAATCCTCGTGTAATTACGTTGTAGAGTCGACGTTGCGCAGAAGAGACTCGACTGTGGTCGGAGTCTCGGACCGGGCGAAGTATCGTGTCCTCAGCGTGTCCTCTGCGGCTCTCCGTCGACGGACGCAGAGTTGTTTTGCCATGGGAGTTTCTCCCTTCGCCTCTCATCGGAGGAGACGAGGCGAAGGACGAGGGCTTGTTAACCGAACTGACGGTGCGAGACGGCAAGTAATCGGCACGGTGAATAAATGGTTAGGTAACTATTGACACCAAGGACGTCTTACCGATGGTAATTTACCTGGGAAATTCGTAATAAATTAATAAAAGAATGTAATACAATGTACCGATTTAACAATAATAATAACGTTGCTAGACACGTTAAACGCGTTCTTGATTCCGCGTTTACGGCTCGTGGTGTCTGGACGGATTCGCAAAATCAACAGTCTCGCGTGGAATCGATTACCCGAGAAAAGACAATGAGTTTACTTGCGGAAGAGAATGAATGATGTTAACACAATGCTCGAGCTCGAAGACCCGTTCGCACTCGCACCGCGCTCGTTATCGCTCACACCTCGCGCCGTTACCTCTTATCGACCATCGTCTCTCCGTCCCTTACGCTCACTCATTTCTCGTCCATTCTCCTTATTCTTCGGCGTTTCGCCTTTGACCGTCCAAGGCGAAGGAAAATTGATGGTTCAAGGCAAAGGCAAATTGACCGTTGAAGGTCAAAGGCAAATTGGTTCTGAAACCTCCGTTGTGTAAATCCACGGCTCTTCAGTTCACGTTTCTCGCTTTTCGGTTATTGCAGAGTTTCGTCTCCACCGATCGACCCGATGCCCGTACGCATAACATGAACTTTCTCCGCCCGAAAAAATATTATGCCTTTATGTAAATACATATATATATTTTTCTTTTTCCTCGTGACTGTTTCGAGCAAAGCCGTTACGGGACTCGCACGGTCTCGGAATTCGACGGAAATATCGTTAAAACGATCGAGGAATCGTGATTTGTAGGAAATAAATCGATATTGAAAATTTGCGGTACAAAGTGAAACCTCGTGGATCCCCGCGAGACGAATCGATACTTAGAGACTCGAGTATATTCACCGGGCGGAGCGAGACCGACGAGAGGATCGAGGGAGAAGCCGGACATGGGAGTCCGACCGATAGATTAAATGAAATTTTAACGATTCGCCCGCGCGATCTCGGTGAAAGTTATTACTCGGAGCGGGTACTATCGTTCCGGTTGATGCGGACAGGCCTCGTGGCTTACTTCCGTTGTTTTTCCGCCCGCCGAATTAAATGCCTGGAAGCTATACAAGCGATCGAAGCATCCCAGGTGCCGATTTAATAATCCTCATCGGCGGCGGAATTCCCCTTCCTTTCGAAAGCCATTTAACGGTCTGCGCGTTCAATCTACCTTGTCCTCGAGCAAAATTCTTTTCCGGATGCAGATACGCCCTGCGCTTGTATGTTTCTTAAACGAATACTGTCTTTACGGAGACCGGGGAGGGAATATCGACATAATCGATTTTTTTTAAATTGCATATATATAGTATATAATGCTTATAAATATATATATATATATACACTCAGATTCCACGACTCAGACTCGTTATAACAAGCGAAAAAGACAACGCATCGAGCCACTCTCGAGAAACACGATTCTGTGGCTTCCCTTGATTCAATTTAGCGGCTCTAATACAGTCTCGAACTTTCTTATGCTACAATATAGCGATACAGCGATACCCACACCGGAAGTTTCACGAGGTGTCTCATCGCCGGGTGCGTTCTCTCCCACTGCACGTATTAGGCCACAAAAAACGGGCGCCCGTTGAACGCTCAGGTTAACTCATTAACTATATGAAAATCCAAAGAAAAACAATCTTTCTTCCCTATAGCCTTAATAACTGTATTTATAGCGTGCATAAATGAGAAAGGATTTGCAGCGGAGTCTAGGAGACGCTGTTATTATAGCTTCGCGTGGCTTCCCTTGATTCGATTTAGTGCATCGCAGCGGGGAAGGTACAACTTTCTTTAGTTTACCGCTCAATCCCGACGCCTCCGGTGCTCTTGAGACAGTCCGAGCGCGTGCGTGACGGCACGTAGGGCTCGGTCCGAGAGAGTGTCTCCTCCTATCCACTTTTCCAAGTTCAGAAGAGCAGACTGTTGAGCGGACCAAGGCGTTTTGCCCGAGCGGAAATTTAGTCACATAAGATTGCTCATAAAAAGGCCGGAACAAAATTAAGAAGGTGGTCCTTAAGGTGAAAATGTGTGTAGGTGAAATAATAAGTCGGAAAATACGTTGAAAATGCTGATATTATTAATGAGAATCTTGTTACAGTTGACTATACCGAAAATGCACTGTTTACTTATTAATCACAATTCCAAGAGGGCGATCAACACATTTTTTTAATAACCGTAGAAGTTCGAACTTGAAGAATTTGCCTCTGAACGTGAATAGTCAGCAAGGTTAAAACAAAATTGATTACAGTCCGCTTTACCGACGCTGTAATTTGGCATGCTCTTGAGAAACATCAGCGATATACTCGAGAAACGTTGAGAACCAAAAAAAAAAAAAGGTCGAGAGTCGCTCCCTCGAATCTCAAGCACGATTAAATCAGTGTAAACCACTTGGGAACACGAGTTTGCGGATACAGTTATGGCAACGCTCGTGGACGAGACCCGCGCGAGGCTCTCGCCGAGGAACTCTTACTCTGCGCCTAATAGAGCGCCATAGCCCGACTCCGCGGGCTGGTTACCACATCGTCAGGAAGGAGAGGTGTGCGCTCTTAAATACAGGAAGAGAACACTTTCACTGCCAAAGCGCGCACGAGGAGGACTGCGAGTCTTCGGGAAGTAGTCGAACGAGAAATTTCGACGACAGCGCCGTCCGTTCTGCACTACGTTCGTCTCGGTTCCTCGTCCGAAGGAATCAGCGACCGTTTTCCTTCGGCTCGTCCGACTCCCTCCTCCGCGCCCTCTGGCGACGTCACGGATGTTCGAGACGCGTTGCGAGTGAAGTTCGTTAAAAAGTGAAGAGCACCCCCCTCCCCCTCCCCCCCAAATGGGATGTTCGACGACACAGAGAAGCCATCGCGAAACCAACCGGCGCGGGGCAAGGGTAGGGGTAGGGACGAAAGGACCGCACGGCGGCGGCTCCTACGGAACGAAAAGACAGTCGACGGGCTTTCCTACTACGACCACGGCGAGGCAGTCGATTTCGTACGGACAGACGTCTCGGGCAGTTTTCGATTTTCCACTCCACCGGACGGAGATGCATGGGACGAGAGGGTCTCGGGGGTCAAAATAACGAACGTGGATATTCTCGGCAGTCGGGACTGGATCGTACGTATATGTGCGAAAGGAGAAGTTAATGCAACGTTCTCAATCGATTGCTCCGGTGATCGTCAAGCGACCACTCGGTCGGTCACGAAAATCTTGGACATCCCGGCGTCGAAGCGGTTTGTCACTTCGACGTGCAGTGCGGTTTTGTATTAATGGTACGATTTGGGCTCGATGAGGTGATTTAAAAAAAAATTATTTTGATTCGGGAGGATTTTCGAAGTTTTGGAATTTATTTGTCGTTCGAAATGGAGTGTTGTGTCTTTGACTGGAATATTTGTGTCTACGATTGGTTGAGAGAGAAATCAATTGAGGCAAAGAAATGTGGGCTTGAGGGTGGCGAAACAAATGTTTGGGTGATCGGAATACCTCGTTGATCAAACTAACGGGCCGTCGAATCGGATGTTTCTTTACTTACTAAAATTGTTTCGTTCGATCAACCGAAAATTTGTTTCGCCACGCGTAAGCGATCATTTTCTTGACTCAGTTAAGTTCTGTTCTCAGTGTAATGTAAAAAATTGTCTTATGTTGTAGCGATCGAAAAACTACGTCTGTAGACGGACACGGAAGGATCTGTAAGAATTACAATTCCGACTGAGAAAAATGACCTTTGTATGCGACTATGTCGCCATCTGTAATAAAAAGTGTGAGGTTTGAGGAATTTTTTACCATATCCATGGAAATTTGAAAGTTAATGTTTTAAGAAAACAAAAAATATATCTGGGCATATATAAAAATATATATATTTAGGCGTACGTGAAAAGTATGTAATCTAAAATAATAAAAAACTGCAATCCAAAATTCTCTACACCCAGAAAAAAAATTTTTTTGACGGCCACCTTTTATTTGGTTTAAGTAAAATAAGTATGAATATATTTATTTGCATTAAGTAAGTAGTTACTTAAAGGAAATAAATATTTATTTAAATCAAATAAATATTTTACTTGCACCAAATAAACGGTGGCCGTCAAATAAATTATTTTACTGGTTGTAAGACGGTTAATATTTATGGAAAAATACGAGAACGGTAAACTATGCGCAGTAATTCTGCAGGTCACTATTCTCATCATTTTCCCAATAAATAAACGGCTTGGGAGATTTTTGAGTCGAGAAATTGCAGCTATGTCTCTCGCTCTCATAGCGGTCACATTTAACCTTGACACTTACTAATTCGATAATTTGGTATGACCGTCCAAGCAGCTCGAAACTTTGAGACCGCAATGGAGTTAGTGCCACGATAAATCTACGAGTACTCACTGAAGAGACAAACGCCGTTTTCCTTAGTGAAAAACATGTTTATCGAATTGGAATTTTCTCAAGTGTCCGATCAATTGATCGGCAAAGAGTAGGGAGTGGTTTTTTTTTAATGAAAAAAAAAATGCTAATTTTTATTTTGCCGGCCGGCCTAGTGCCGATTCCATTTCACTCGCAGTATTTCGTTCGTATACCGGTCATTGCATGCTTATATAATTGTGAAAAAAATTCCGGGCTACCTAAGAAGCGCCCGAGTCATTCTCCAGGCAGAGGAGCCACGACTTTCGTTTTTCTTGTCGGAAGGCCGTTCAAACAGAGGCCGGCGAAGCAGCGTGTATCTCCTCGGGCGGAGACTGCTGGAAACCCGCAATCTCCTTCGGCATGCAATAAGGGAGAACGGGGCAAAACGGACCTGCGAATTTTCCATTCAAGTTTCGAGACTTCTTACAGTGTTTATGTTCCGCATAAACATTGGCAAGAATATTCCGTTTTGCCCCGCCCTCTCCTGTGATTATTGTCCAAATTAATTACTACGAAAATTAAGCGGCTGTTTTAAATATCATTGTATTTCAGAAGGCGTGGACAGTCCCAAGACCGTTGTATCCAGGAAACGTTGGAATCTTATCGACGACTATAATCGCATGACACGCTACATCCCACAACCGCCAACAGAACCGAGACCACGGAAAGGGAAAGTGTACACGAACGACGTTTACAAGTCCAAGCGAGGTACGGGAATGCGTCTGTTTAATTTGCAATTTTACGAACGGGACGATAAGGTCGCATTTAATTATATTGGTTCGATACGGAAAAAATAATGACCAGTTGGAAGAATCATCTTTAAATAAGTTGGGAGGGTTCATTACACCGATGTGAGACCTCGTCCGCCCGTTCATCGACGCTCGATCCGGGCTCAGTCGGTAACGAAAACTGTAATCCTTTTTTGCTCAAGTGTCCTTTCCTTTTCGGTAGATAAAGAAAATATTAACTGTCCGCTGAACTGTTAAATAGAGACTAATAATTTGCGTTTAACCCAGAATTTTTAAAATATTAAAAGAAAAAAACGATTAAAGGTTTTGCACTAAGAAAAAAAAATTATTTGACGGCCACCGTTTATTTGCTTTGACTAAAATATTTATTTGATTTAAATAACTTTACTTGATTTAATTTCTTATTTTTATCAAATAAATATTTTACTTAAACCAAATGAACGGTGGCGGTCAAATAAATTTTTTTTCTGTTACCGACCGAGGCTGTTTTACAGCACCGCGATGCGACTCGCGTATTTCCTGCTCCTGTGCATGGTCAGGGGAATACCCGACGAAACAAGGAAATATAAAAGTCGAGCCGGGCGTTCTGCACGCGATCTTCATATCTTTTCACGCAAGGCCCACTTTACTCTCTAGTGTATGGAATCATAATGTTCATAATGCGATGTTACACGTCGAGTGCCTACATCGCCTCTCGTAAATAATAACATATGTACCGAGCGACTGGTACAATAAAGTCCGGACCTACCACTCTTCGTACGATACCTCGCGAGTTAACGATGCAACGAGAAGAAAGAGATGCGACGCTAGGCAGATTACCGAGCTTCCGCGTTACTTCCGCGGCGTGTCTACGAGGTATAAGTTTGCCGTGCCAAGCGCTCGCACGGAGGAGCACAATATTATTTCCGACCGTGTGTATTTTAAGCAGTCCTCAACGCGTATACGGAAATACACGGACGAAAGCAGTGAACGCGATTTTTTTATTTTTCATCTATTTGTTTTGTTGTTCGAAAGTTAGGGGACGTCGCAGCGGAAAAATTGTACAGAGACAGAAAGTACAATGTAGTGCAGCTTTCAAAAAAAATTAGCAAATCAATTGTCTCAATGACGCGATCGTGTTAGATCTCATTGTCCATAAAAAGTAATCTAGTGTTATTGGCCTTGGACGACCGAGTTACAAACGACCTAACTAGCAAATGTAAGCTTGGTACGTAATCGAGCCTCAACCTTGATCGACTCCAACGCAACTTTTTTTTTTTTGTAAGACCACGAGTGCAACATTAGTCGATAATCATTGGATGGGGTAATCGCGATCGTGTAATTACCGACCGAGTAGCCGGAAAGTGTTACGAATTTTTATGATAAAAGGGGGTGACAATAAACGATAAAAAGGTAAATGGTGCTGAAAGCCTTGTCGTGGTCAGGAAATTCGAGAGGCGTTCGCGAAGGTTATTAATAGAATGTCGATCGATTGAGAAATCCTAACGTAACCGTGACTTTCGTAGAGCGGAAGAGGCGGCGGTGGTGTGCGGTACGCTTGCGAAGGGGCGAGGGACGGGGGGGGGGGGGGGGGCAGTGGACGGTTTTACGAGGCTGAAACACTTTCTCCTTTCCCCGGTTATGAGATCGCCATCTCTTCTGTTTACCGCCGGAGAGCGCGGTGGCGCTGAGGAACCGAGAGCAGCGCACTGTCTCGAGATTCCGCGGGCATCCCAGAAGACCGGACACCGCGGCATCGGACCATTCTCGGTTACACATTTTGAGGTAGTACTAGCGAACGGCCCGAGCCCACGTGAGCTCAGAGAGAATTGAGAGAGAATTGCGAACACTTCTCGACCGGATAAAAATTTCAAAAAAATCAAGCATATGGAAGGTGCTGAAATGATTGATTGTGCATAATGATAATACCAAAATGTTATTAACAAATGAACGAAAAAAAAATTGTTCAACGAATCCCCCGGCAACTTAACTTTTTGTTCATGTGAAAACGATTTGTTAATCTTTTTAAGTACGTATGAATTTTTTCAAAATTTTGTGTAATTTTTGAAAATGACGTTTTTTTATTAACTAAAAACGCGATTTTCAAAAATTACACGAAATTCTAAAAAAATTCATACGTATTCAGAAAAATAAACAAATTGTTTTTATTAAAAAAAAGTTAGGTTGCTGGGTGATTTGTTGGAAATTTTTTTTTTTCGTTGATTTGTTAATACCATTTTGGAAAATTAATATTTTCAGTACTTTCCATGTGGTTGATTTTTTTCGAATTTTTATCTCATCGAGAAATGTTCGCAATTCCTCTCTCAATTCTCTCCGCACTCACGTGGGCTCAGGCTGTCCGCTAGTACTACCTTAACGCTCACAAGGCATTTCCCAACGATCGGCGAATTCGCTCGGTTCAGGACGATCTCCGTCCGCCGAGCAAGAAAGCGTACATATCGGACGGTCCATATCCATACCGGACCACAAGTCGAGCCGGAAATCTAACAACAATCATGTCGCAAATAACTGGTTGCCTAGAATTTGCCGACTCGGAAATCAATATTCAAACTCTCTCAACTTTATGGGTGGCCCTCAAAGTGAATTCAAAGTCAGCCCTCGTCGTTCGTAAATTGTAATAGGAATCAATGTTCTCTGCACCCAGAAAAAAAATTATTTGACGGCCACCGTTTATTTGATTTAAATAAAAATTTATTTCATTTAATTAACTATTTTCTTCATTTAAATTAATATTTTACCTAAACCAAATAAACGGGTGCCGTCAAATAATTTTTTTTTGTGGCTGTGTGTCTAGTGCCTTTTTGTACTGTATTTTTTTAGGATTCTTCTTTCGAATGAATGTAAATAGGCGTATCCCATCTATAATAAATAAATAATAGTCAAATTTCTTACAATTGCAGATAACATGAAGTACAGCTGGGAGGAAGCTCCCTCAAGATGAATCGGAGCAGCGGCCGGGGACTTGAAAAAATAAGGGCGAGACCACCAGATCAGACTTCGTTTGTGCGTGTGTTCTTTTCACACGCGATTCCTTCGAGGAGGAGTTTTCGTGCCGAGTCGTATTAATGAGTGCTAATCGAGAGACGTCGGACAATAGAAATGGTGCTGAGTGCGATTGTGGTAACATCGGCATTGAAGGGCGCCATCGGACTGGTGGGAACGGGCCTGTGGCTCGTGCCTCTGCTGATAGCCGGACTGTCCTACTACCGTTACGATCAAATCGATCCCGAGAGTCGGCCCATAAACAAATTTCCCCTAGACCCGGAATACGACTTCGTCGTCGTCGGCGGAGGCTCGGCAGGTGCGGTCATAGCCAGCAGACTTTCGGAGATTCCGAGTTGGCACGTGCTCCTCCTAGAGGCTGGTCCGGACGAGAACGAGATCACTGACGTGCCGTCCCTAGCCGCCTATCTCCAATTGACGAAACTCGACTGGAAGTACAAGACCGAGCCGACGGGCAAAGCTTGCCTGGCGATGAAAGGCGGACGATGCAATTGGCCTAGGGGCAAAGTTCTCGGTGGCTCGAGTGTTCTGAACTACATGCTCTACGTCCGCGGCAACAGACAGGACTACGACCACTGGGAGTCGCTGGGTAATCCTGGCTGGGGCTATCAGGACGCTCTTTACTACTTCAAAAAATCCGAGGACAACAGAAATCCGTATCTTCAGAAGAGTCCGTACCACAGCACCGGAGGATATCTCACCGTCCAGGAATCACCCTGGAAAACTCCCCTGGTGGTCGCTTTCGTCGAAGCCGGAATGGAACTGGGATACGACAATCGTGACATCAACGGGGAGTATCAAACTGGATTCATGATCGCCCAAGGGACGATAAGGCGCGGCAGTAGATGCTCGACAGCGAAGGCCTTTTTGAGACCGGTGAGACTGAGACGAAACATTCATACGGCTATGAACGCCCATGTTACGAGAATCATCATAGATCCGATGACTATGAGAGCGACGGGTGTGGAGTTTTATCGCGAAGGTAGGAAACAGGTGGTGAGAGCGAGGAAGGAAGTCATCCTTTCGGCCGGTGCTGTGAACAGTCCGCAATTGCTGATGCTGTCGGGAATCGGCCCGAGAGATCACCTTCGGCACGTCGGTATACCCGTGCTGAAGAATCTACCGGTCGGAAACAATCTTCAGGATCACGTCGGGATGGCCGGCTTGACCTTCCTCATCGATAAGCCGGTGGCGATTGTTCAGGATCGTCTGCAAGCAGCCCCGGTAACGATGAACTACGTGGCGAACGGACGAGGGCCGATGACGACTCTGGGTGGGGTCGAAGGATACGCTTTTGTCAATACGAAGTACGCCAATGAATCGGGTACTTATCCGGACATTCAGTTTCACGTTGCCCCGGCGTCGATAAGCTCGGACAACGGCGCCCAAGTGAGGAAGGTGCTGGGCCTGACCGACGAGGTGTACGACACCGTTTACAGGCCCGTGACCAACAGGGACGCATGGACGATCATTCCTCTTCTACTCAGACCCCGATCGCGAGGTACCATAAGACTCAGGAGTTCGAATCCATTCAAGAGTCCGTTGATCAACGCAAACTACTTCGCCGACCCTCGCGACATTGCGATACTCGTCGAAGGGGCCAAGATAGCTATGAGAGTCAACGAGGCCAAGGTGTTCAGGCAATTTGGCTCGAGAGTACACAGAATTAAACTGCCCGGCTGCAGGCATCTGAAATTCGGTTCCGACGCTTACTGGGAGTGTCACATAAGACACATGTCGATGACCATCTATCATCCGGTTGGCACCGCGAAGATGGGACCGCCCACGGATCCGGAAGCTGTCGTGGATCCAAGACTGCGGGTCCACGGGGTTCGAGGACTGAGAGTCATCGATGCATCGATCATGCCAACGATCTCCAGCGGTAACACCAATGCACCGGTCATCATGATCGCCGAGAAAGGTGCGGATCTGATAAAAAACGATTGGCTAGCGACGACTGGAAAACGGTAGCATCGAACCGACCGAGCCGGCGAGTGATGGAAAATAGCCTAGTGCAGTTATTGTTGAATTTATGGTAATTCGTTACAGTAATACCTATGACACTGATCTCACGAATCGAAGATGAACGACTATGACTATCAGTTGATTGCGCGATACGTTATGGAAATATATGCAAGGGAATGTTTATTCAACTGACCCGGTTAAAAAATATGTAGATAACTACCTCAATCGAGACTCTAGCCAATCGGAATATATCAAAATTGTATAGACTTTAAATATTCTGAAAAAGCATCGTCCAGCATGGCTACATTTAATGGGTGAAAAAACCTTTTCTCGAGTAAGCGTTGAAAGGTGGTTCGCGTGCCATTATCGGTGGAGCTCTATATTTTACTACCGTTGGCCGGCCAACTGAGTAGTTGGATGGGCTCGGTACATAACTGACGAGATAAGGAGAAACGCGACGGGCGGGTCTCAATTATCGATTAACCAAACAGACCATTCCGGTTATTGTGCTTGTATATATGTATCATATAAGTATGTACGAGTCATCGGCGTGAAAGAGGGTGGAACTTCTCGCTCGATTCTATCCAGACTCGGAATAACAAAAAACTATTTTCAGTCCGATCGTCGTTCGGGTATCGTTCTTTTCCTCGAGAACACGTCGGGTACGCACTATATATAAAAATTATTTTTTTATGTCTGCCCAAGTGGTGAATAATAAAAAAATATTTGTACATATGTTGTACATTTTTTTTTTACAGTTTAAAAAAATTATATACTCGATCTGAAATAACCCTGGTTACGAAATATCCCAATCCTCCGATGATCAAGACTCGCACTCCAATAATAATCTCCATAAGTACATAAAGGAACAATTTTTTTCTTTTAACTCTACCGTGTACTTATACTCCAATTTTAATCGATGATACTTGAAATGAGATCGGAATTTCGACGACACATCTATCATAGAATTCGGGCATACATTTTCCAACGCGCTCATTTACGATCGTAACTGTTCGACAGATACTGCGATATGATCATTGTGCCCTGCAAGAGAGCCGAAATTATTGTCTGCGGTATAAAGTAAACTGAAGTCCTCGCGTCTAGTACGCATCGTCTCGCGTCAACTGCCTCATCGCCGTCAGCCCGTATCACAGACAGCACTCACCTTCAGCTCATATCGCAGACAGCACTCGCCTTCAACTCATATCACAGACAGCCCTCACTTTCAGCTCATATCACAGACAGCGCTCACTTTCAGCTCATATCACAGACAGCACTAACTTTCAGCTGATATCACAGACAGCACTCGCCTTCGGCTCGAGCTGTTGTGATACTCGCTTCCAGCTCATCCACCCAACTTCACAGCCTCCGTCAAAAGACGCTTCGGTCGATTCGAACAAAATCTTTTATTGTAACAACTAAACAACGCCATTGAACGCGCCTTGGTTAATCCAACCATTTTTTTTTTTTAATAAGATTTTTTAATAATTTTTTTAAATAAGATCCAACCATTTTTTTTCTCAGTGTAACATATCGTATGACGACACATCCATTGCGACGAGGCGCTTCAACGCGCGGCAACGTGCGCGTAGACAACGCTCGAGCGACGTGGCTCGAAGCGCAAATCGAGGATGAATAAAGGTATGCGTGCGATGGACGATTGTCACGGGAATTTGTGGGAATGTAGCGACAGTGAGGCGCGACACCGGCGAGACACGGGATGGATGGAGAAGCCGGAACGGCGATGATAATCGGCGATCGACGAAGTCCATCGATATTCGGCCCTGACCCCCACTTCGGATGGGCAGCTCGTGGCGGAGTGGGTCGCGCGACGACCCTAGAGAAATGGGTCTGATTGGGGTAACGAAATAGGAACGACCGTTGCGTAACCGCGCCGTGAGAAGTACGTGAGTACCGAACTGAGCAAGTACGTGCGAGGCGGCCCGTTCGCGTTCGGATTTCGTGAAGGTAGTTCTGGAAAACGCGTTCGGGAGTCCGCCCGGAAAACCCGCAGGGCAGGAAAAGACGTAAGGTAAGCGGCCCAGTTTCCGCCATTTTCAATTGTTAAAGGAAACATTTAAAAAAAATATACGTAAAGCGGCATTAATCAAAAGTAAGCCGCTCTTTAACATGCCGTCAATTTTGTTTGTATTCAACGTAATACTGTATTTATTATTAGTACACCGATAAAAAAAATACGGTTGAATCAACTAACATTCAGGCAGGGCATACACATACATACGGACGCCAGCTAAAAATCATGTTTCTCGACGTTTTAGACTTTTTTAAGTATTCTGATATTAAAATCTCGATATTTTTTTTTTTTTTACGAATACAAAGCTTCCTCTATGAGGAAGCAAAAATGCATGCATATTAACCTTTAGGACAGAGAATTAATCGACTACACTCATTCGTCGTGTTGAAGCGAAATAAAAAAAAATGGGGCAAAATGGACTTCACTGCAAAGAATAATGGACTCCTGACTCGGAGAGCGAAAGCGAATGATCGAGTAGCATATTATCTATAATGTATGTTGATTCATCACCGTGAACCGTACGACCCTGATTTAACGACCCACGTGTAAGCATTACCATTGGGTGACTATCATTTGTGTATCATTGTGCGCAATAGTACGGGGAATAAATTAATTTCAGTGCTCCGGATGACAAAAAATATTGATAATTACCTTAAACGAGATTCTGAGCGAGCGGACTGGTTTTTAATCGTGTCATCTTTGAGTATTGCAAAAAAGCATCGTCCGAACCCAGCAAAATAATTTATTTGACGGGCACCCGCAAATAAATATTCTTATTGATTTAAATGAATATTTTTTTTTTTTTAAATAAACATTTATTTGAACCAAATTAATATTTATGTGCGGAGCGCCCGTCAAATAAATTATTTTTCTGGGTGCGATACAGCTATGATTAATGAAGGGGGAAAATTCTTTGGTTACAGCAAGCGATCAAACGAGGTCGTCGCGTGCCCTGATCGTCCGTGCCCTAAATTTCATAGGCGTAGATCGAAAAACAGGCGGGTAGCATCGGCGCGTAGACGACTGACGAAATAAAGAGGAGGGCGAAGGGCGAATTCACGAAGATCGATTAACGGAACAGTCAATCATGATTACTGGAACTGTGAACATGCGTGCATACAGCCGCGTACGACTAATCGATGGTCGAACTCCTCGTTCGATCCGATCCGGGCTCGAAATAACAAGAAACCTGTTCTCATCTCGAATGCCGTTCGTATATCACACGTGTCCTCAAGAACACGCCCGGCTGGCACTCAACATGGAAATTAAGTATATTCGGTAGGTATAAAATAATATATAATTTATACTTTTCGCGTAATACGCTGTTAAAACAAGTCATTCAATGTACAATACAACCTCGATTATTCGAATCCATCCGGACCGAGCCTAGTTCGGATAATCGAGATGCAATTTTTTTTGTTTACGGGATCATATCACGCATATAAATAAAACACGGATAAATGAAATAACAGTACAGCAGAACCCGATTAACCGAGGTCGGATTAACCGGCCAGCGGATTAACCGTACGTTTTCCGAGGTTTTTTTTTTTAACACTTTTTTTAACAGGAGCCAAAGTCACTGAGTACTTAAAAAAAATACTAGCTTACGTATAATTATGGAAAAAAAAATCCAAAGCTTTACATTCTATTTCACACTATATGAAACTAATATTATTTGATGCGGGCTGTCCGACTCTGCTGAGGTGGGTGCAACTGCTCGGGAACGTCAACGTGCGAGCGGATCAACACTGCACTGAGTGAAGGATCTAGTAAAAATTACCGATCTAAGAAAAATTACCATAGCACATAGGTGTCTTCCACCTATGGTGAAAGTCTCAGATTATCCAAGAATTTTTATCATAATATCTAAGAAAAATTCATGTAAATCCGGAACTTTCTACTTTAGGTGGGGCCCTAGCGCCCTACTGCTATGTGCTATGGCAATATCCTTCAAGCGATATAAGGTAAAAGCACCAGTGGCCGCACACCCGAGGGCGAAGACCCAGTTCCCGTGCATGCATAAAATATCGTATTAGCGTCTTGCACGCAGGCTTTGCGCGGCCACTGGGACGTGTTCGGCCACTGGGACGTTTACCTGAGTCATTTTTGCAAAATCCTTCTCTCAGCGTGGACGCGAAAAACGCGCTTCAATAGGCTTGAGCACGTGTCGCCTGAAGCATCAATGTATAACGTTTGGCGCTAACGTCCGGATAAGCCGAGTCATGATTCGGATAATTGAGGGTTCGGATGATAGAGATTCGATAATAGAGGTTCTACCTTACAAAAACTGTTTGCTGCTCATACCCGCCGGAGTTGCGAATAACAAAAATTGTTTTTCCATTTCTTTTCTGCATACACGTTTTAATGTCCACGTGCTAATAACTCCGGCTACAAAACACGCCCGTTAGATTCTCATCATCGCAAATTACAATGTACCACCGTCCGACGCGTCTGATTGCGTTCTAACGATCGATTTTGTATTCCACGTAGCCGATCGAGTCCGGACTTTGCATGGCGACCATCGTTGATTGTAGTCGCTGATGAGAAGCGAAAGGAATCTTCGGTGAAGAAAAACAAAAATTTATATTTCACGTGAAGCGTCACGGCGAGGCAAGGTCGAGGACACGAGGCGGGCTGGAAGGTAATTCGCGGTGGACCATGAGAAATTAACCGATCAAACGACGAAAAGTTGTCGAATATTCGAAAGATGTTTTGGAAGCCGACCCTCAAAACTGGTTATAGTACGGTCGCGTAGGAAATACCAATCCTTGAAGATCAGCATCACATCTCGTTCTCGTTCTTTCGACACCGTCGCGGTCGCAGTCGAGGGACTTCACACTCTTGAGTGGTAACTCCTCGAGTGCGATTGTCTCGTGATTGTGATCGGCAGAAAAACACGAATCCATTGACGTGATCCACGATCGGTCAAGGGATCGGCCAAAGACCACTCGATTAGTTTGCACGAAGACGTAATTCCCGTAAGAGCCAAAGTGGGACGAAACGAGTCCAAGTCTCTAATAGTGTCTTCTTGCGATCCGCCTAAAGGTGTGTGTGTTGTTTTGTGCCATCTTCGCGATAAACAGGGCCAACAAAAAAAAAAAAAAAAATTCCCTCCACGTATCTAACGCTGCTCCTCCTCGGTGTCCGTGCGCGCGAGATTTCATAACGCCACGTTTGTGTTGATTTCAGCGCAGTTTTGAAATCGATTTGAGCGCCCATGCGCGCAACGGGTACGCACTTCGCATAAGCAGTGCCTCGATCTGCCGGGTGTCACCTTCGTCTCCCTCCTCGCCGGCTCTCGTCTCGCCTCCTTCGTCATCGGGCACGTGCGTGGGGATCCGATCGGGATTGCATCCCAACGTTTTTCGAAGTCACCATCGATTCGACGATCGGAATCCGTAATCGCACCCGACAGTATAAATACGTTGTCGTCGATCGGTGTCGCCCCGTCTGGAAGGCCCAAACGCGCCGCGCCAGATTCGCTCGGACTCCAGCCATGTGTTCGCGAGGAGGTTTCTCGTTCTCCGTCGTCGTTTCGATTCTGTCGCTGTCGCGCGTCCCGCAGTGGGCCGTCGGCTCGCCGTGGAACGACAGCCGGCCCTACGTCGATCTGTACGGTCCGGAGCCGTCGAGGCTGAGGCTGACCGAGAGTCTGGCGGACATCGCGGCCGGCTCGCTGGAGTTCCTGAGCGACGGCGGTCGCTTCATGAACGAGGAGCCCGCGGACAGCACGCCGAGGTCGACCGACGGTGCCAAGTACGACTTCGTCGTCGTCGGGGCCGGGACGGCCGGTGCGACGATCGCCTCGAGGCTCAGCGAGATCCGGGACGTGACGGTGCTGCTCATCGAGGCGGGACGCGGCGAGAGTCTCTTCATGGACATTCCGGTCTTGGTGAATCTGCTGCAGTTCAGCGACGACATAAACTGGATGTACAAGACCGAACCGTCGGACTCCTACTGTCTGGGAATGAAGAATCACCAGTGCAACTGGCCGAGGGGGAGGGTGATGGGCGGCAGCAGCGTCCTCAACTACATGATCGCAACGAGGGGCAACAGGAGGGACTACGACCGTTGGGCCGAGTCGGGCAACGTCGGCTGGTCGTGGGACGAGGTCCTGCCTTACTTCAAGAAACTGGAAACGATGGGCGTCCCCGAGTTCCGGGACGACGAGCTCCACCGTCGGGACGGTCCGGTCTACACCGGCTACCCGCCGTTTCACACCCCGCTCGCCGAGGCCTTCGTCCGGGCCGGCGTCGAGCTGGGCTACGAGAACCTCGATTACAACGGCAGGAAACAATCGGGGTTCTCCTATCTTCAGACGACGATCAAGAACGGCACGCGCATGAGCAGCAGCAGAGCTTACCTCCATCGGGCGAGAGGTCGTCCGAACCTGTTCGTGACGAAGAGGAGCCTCGCCACGAGGGTCCTCGTGGACAAGGACCAGAAACGAGCCGTCGGCGTTGAATTCTTTAAGAACAACCGGAAGTACAAGGTCTACGCGAGGAAGGAAGTCATCCTTTCGGCGGGGGCGATCGGGTCGCCGCAACTGCTCATGCTCTCGGGTGTCGGACCTGCGGACCATCTAGGAGAGTTGGGGATCGATGCGATGGTCGACGCTCCGGTAGGCGAGAACCTCATGGACCACATTTCGTACGGGGGCTTGGCGTTCCTGGTCGACCAACCGGTCGGTCTCTCGATCGTCGACATGGTGAATCCATCCCTGCCGTACTTGCGGGACTTCTTCTTCGAACGGAAGGGTCCGTTCACCATGCCGGGCGGAACCGAAGCTCTCGGCTTCCTGAACGTCGACGACCCCGACGACCCCGACGATTATCCCAACGTCGAGCTGCTGTTCGCCTGCACCTCCGTCGCTACCGTGCCGGTCTTTCGCGACAACGCCGGGCTGACCGATGAATTCTGGCGCAAGAGCTACGGCGACGTTGCTGGACGGTACTCGTGGACGATATTTCCGATGCTGATGAGACCGAAGAGCAGGGGGAAGATTCTTCTTCGTGACAGGAATATCAACAGCCATCCGCGAATTATTCCCAACTACATGAGCGATCCGGATGACGTTAGGGTACTCGTCAAAGGCGTCAGAGCCTCGATCGCCATCGCTGGAACGAAGGCCATGAAGAGGTTCGGCACTCGCTTGCACGACACTCCGCTGGCTGGGTGCGAAAAGTTCGTCGACGACTCCGACGAGTACTGGGAGTGCGCGGTGAGGAGTTACACTATGAACATTTATCACTACTCCGGCACCTGCAAGATGGGCGCCGAAGGTGATCCGACCGCGGTCGTCAATCCAAGGCTGCAGGTAGGCCAGATCGTCGCGATAAGACGTTCTCGCGAGAGTCTGTATTTATCCTCGATGTTCGATTTTTTTTTTCAGGTGAACGGCGTACGAAGACTGAGAGTCGCCGACGCGTCGATAATGCCCGAAATAATTACGGGACACCCGAACATTCCGACTTTCATGATAGCGGAAAAATTGGCCGACATGGTGAAGCAGGATTGGGGCTATCGCACGGATCCTTTGCCACGCTAACCGAGGGCGTCGGGCGAGGAAAAACGGTCTTCGAACACTTCGTCGAGTGCCTACTTTTGTTTTACGTGTATCACTTTTTTTCTTTCTTTTATGCACGAAAGGTCACCTTTTTCGTGCCTGTGAAGAATGACGAAATTGTAAGAAAATGTTACTCTTTCGCATTAGTGAGAAAAAAAAATGTGTGAGAAAGTACACAGGGCCCTTGAAAGCATGGACAATACGTTGTCTCGCACGCCTCGCTAGTAAACGCGACTTTCGCAATGGTTTACACACCCAGAAAAATAATTTATTCGACTGCCACCGTTTACTTGGTTTAAGTAAAATATTTATTTGATTAAAATAGATATTTATTTGATTAAAATAAATATTTATTTAAATCAAATAAATACTTTACTTGAACCAATTAAACGGTGGCCGACAAACGAATTTTTTCTTTGCGTGCAGGCACGCAACGTGAGACTTCTGTGTGCATCCGTTACAAAGTATCAGCATCGACGGAACGATGCAATTCCGATCGGTGTGGCCTCGCATTTCGGAGGATGAATTAATAGTTGAATTTTCGCGATACGTCGTCAAGTAGACAACGTATCAATAGAGCATTACGAACGAACGAACTTAACAAGTCAGGTGTAGAAGTGAAGAGACTAATTGCACTCTGTCTGACACAGACATTTGGAAATGTCGATTGGTCTTCGATCGACGATGAAAATTTTCCGGCATTTCGCATGCAAATTATTAAAAAACATAATAAAATAAGCGCGAGGCAACCAAGGAACTCGAAGCTCATAGATCGTTTGGTATGATTGTCGCATTCTGCGAACCCGGAACTATAAGCAGTTGTTCCTACGTACTTTTGTCCTCCAATCTCTGCGAATCAATTTTATAGTATTAACGAGGAGTCGAATGAGCAGACAATAAAACCTCCGGCGCGTGTCACGCGACTTCGCCTTGGGAGAAGTCCATCAATAGTCAATCTTCCTGGTCCGATTAAAAACACTTGCTGGAAACCTCCGGTGGGAATCCTGGACACGTGCCATCAATGTGACGAGAATAATGAAGAAACTACCGACGAACACAACTCACCTGAAACACAAAAACAATAAAGACATTAGCCAATTAATAGGGATCGCGTGCCCGTAATGACGTAATGCCAACGACAAGTAGAGAAGTGATATGTTAGTTGCGGCATAGTGTAATTAAGTAAGCTTATTTAAACGCCGCTTTCCTCTACGATATTTTTGTAATAAAAAAATAAATTGTACATTCTTCGATGCACTGCGACTCGAAATTAGCTTACATTAGCTAGATCAATTGAACATTAATATACCCAATTTGTAAAATTTAAATAGTAGATATTAAAATTACAATATTTTTTGCCTGAAATTTACAGAAATTTTCGTCACAAGTACAAATTTTACTGTAAAATCGCAGCGCACATGTGCTTGACATGTCAGAAACAGTTTACGTAAAAAGCTTCCAATAATGTTAATTAATTTCCACAATAATGTTAATTAATTTCCAAAACATATTTTTTTTACAGTTTAAGTCTCAACAAAAAAGCATTCAATCGTTATTGATCAGAGCTGGCAGTACTTGAAGTACCGGACACTTGATTGGTATTTCAAATGCGTACTCGAAGTACTATTCAAGTACTTCAGTTACTTCAAGTACTTTTTTACGATTTCAAGTACCAAGTGCAAGTACTTTATGAGTACACGCTCGCATTACGGAAACTCGATTATTCACCGAGTATCCGAAACGCGAACGTGACACCCTGTTTCTATTAAGAGGATGCCGGAGCTGTTTCTTTTCCTTTTTGCTTCCTCACAGAGGAAGCTTTGTTTTGGTGAAAACAAAATGTACAGATTTGAATCAACACGTGTTTGGAATATTCCTCGACACCTTATCGATTATTCTCGAACGATAGAAACAAATCGCTATACTTTTTTCACTTGTCGTATCGAGACGTAAATAATTGACAAAAAGACGATGAAATTCCAGCGACAGCTTCCGATAATTGTTGTGCGAAAACTCTGTTTGTAATCGTGAATTCCGTGTCCGGAAAAATTATTTCTGCGTCATATTTTAAGGAGGCGGAATCAATCGTCACGGCCGAACGTGCCGCTGACCGCTCGGCGTTACACCACACGGTGTGTGCGTTGTTCGGCCGGTGTTGATATTACGCGAGCATCTCGAGAAAGCGCATTTCTCTCCGGCAATCTCGAGCCAAAGAGGAGGTAGCTCGAAGTCCGCTAAATCCCGTCTGGCAGAAAGCAAAGAACCGAATAACAAAATAGTCGATCCTTGCAACTCGTCCGTTGCTGGACCATCAAAAGGTTCGAAGGAGCTCCGAGATAATCTTGGAAATTGAGTGACGAAAAAAAAATTCCGAAAAGAGAAAACGTCTCGACACTTCAAGGTGAGCGCAGAGTAAGTTAGTTTCTAACGGTTACATAAATTCTAATGGCGTATTTTTTCGTGTCTTGACGTTTGGTTTAATAATCGAGAAAAATATGTTTGGAAACTTTACGGCATAGTAATTTCCTGTTAAATTATTAGTAGAACATAAATTTTTCCGTGCATATCAAGTTTCTCCCCTCGTTTTCGAGGCGCGTACCGGAGAGAATATTTTTACTTTCACTGAGTAACGGTGACGAAAATCGTATTGGAGTATTTTTGGGTCTCGATGCTTGATCGATTATAGAAAAAAAATGCTTCGAACATTTTACGCACAGTACAGAACATTTTTTTTTTTGTACAGTTTCCGGTTCAGTTTATGACTAAAAAGAAATCTTTTTTCGCCCGTATAAAATTCGTCCCCTCGTTATCGAGGTGCGTGCCGGAGAAAGTATTATTTTCACGAGGTAACGGTAACAAAAATGAGATCGTTACTGGAAGAAAATTTTTCCGTGCATATAAAATTCGTCCGCTCGTTGTCTAGTCGCGTTTCGGAGAAAGTATGTATTTTTTTTGTTTTCGTTTCACCAATACTATCATCGACAGGCGCGATACTCGAGAGATGATACGCGTACTCAACGAAAGCGAAAACTATATACGTTCTCTTCCTCGGTAGAAATTGCCTTCCGGCGATCCGATGATAGCATTTTTTACAATTATCTTTTTAGTGAACTTTATTTATTTACATGAATCCACTTTGTTCGGAAACTCTCTACGTCAATCTGTTTCGCTATTATTCTCCGCGAAGTAACGACCGCGATAAGGTACGCCGTTGGCAATCTCGCGCACGCAATTTCCTTCTTCCCTATCACGCATGCACGTTTCATATCGTTTCCAGTGTCATCGGGTAATTTAAATCGCAAAAAGAAAAAAAAAGAAAAGAAACAAGCATTAAAATGAAAGTAACCGTAAACGCGCGGTAAACTTCCGGTTCGATTTTCCAGGTATCGACATTGCATTATCGAACACTCGTAATTATTTCAGGCCAAGGAAAGCAGCCGCGGCAGGATGAATATTAAAGTCGCAGTGATTTTGCTGCTAGCGTCGACGCAAGCGAGATGCGAAAATTTTCTCGATCTCCTGAGGAGCTACGGCTTCGGAACGCCCGACATAAGAACGGTGCCCTCGCCGATTTACCGTAGGTACGATTTCGTAATAATCGGCGCGGGTTCCGGTGGCTCGACGGTCGCTAATCGTCTGTCGGAGAATCCGAAGTGGAAAGTTCTGTTGCTCGAGGCCGGAAAGCCGGAGGGTCTTCTCAATCAGATACCGATACTGGTGAGCAATTTTCAAATGACCGATTACAACTGGGGCTACAGAGTCGAGCCGCAGACGAACGCTTGTCTCGGTATGAAAGATCGTCGTTGCACTTGGCCGAGGGGCAAATCGTTGGGCGGAACGAGCACCCTCAATTACATGATTCACACACGTGGCAACAAACTGGACTACGACCTCTGGGAGGACCTCGGAAATTACGGCTGGTCGTACGAGGACGTGTTGCCTTATTTCCGGAAGAGCGAGAGATTCAGAGTTCCGGGTATGAAATGCAATCGTGCTGCTCAAATTTTGCTTCCACATGCAGACGGCTTAATTTTTTATCTCTCCGTATCGCCGCTCATTTCACCGACCATTGAAAAAATTCTCTGACTTTTCCCCGATCTCCCAAACAATTTTTGAATCCCCTGCCATTAACAGAATTTCCAGTTCTTCCCTGACCGGTTGACACCATGCGAAAGTATCCTCAAAAAGCCTTACAGTCTTTCGAGAAATGTGATGAAAAATCTCGAGATTCGAATTCTCAAATTGTCCCCAAAAAAAAAAAAAAAATGTAATTCCCAACAGATTAAAAATTCCCCGACTCTTCCAGATTCTCCCTGACAGTCTCCCCTCAGCGAAGACGTATCCGCACAAAAAGTAGCGAGTACGCGCAATTCCGCGTTCTACTTATAGTTTCTTAGTTCTCTCAAGAAATCGCTCTAACGATATTCCGACTTTCAGGAGCGGCGAATGCGAGCTACCACGGCACGGACGGTTACGTGTGCGTCGAGCACGTTCCCTATCACTCGGAGCTCTCGACGGTGTTCCTGAGGGCGGGCAAGCAATCGGGTTACCGCGTTCTCGATTACAACGGACCCGAGCAATTGGGTTTCTCGTACATCCAGGTGAACATGAACGAGGGCGCTCGATGCAGCGCGTCGAAGGCGTATCTCCGAGTGAAGAGGGCGAACCTGGACATCGTGACGGAGGCCCGAGTGACGAGAATCCTCATAGACGACAAAATGAGAGCGCACGGTGTGGAGTACGTGAAGAACGGAGCATCGAGCAGAGTCGACGCGGCGAAGGAAATCGTCGTGTCGGCCGGTACGATAGACACGGCGAAGCTGCTCATGCTCTCGGGCGTGGGCCCGAGGGACCATCTCGAAGAGTTGGGCATCGAGGTGGTGAAGGACTCGAGAGTCGGTTACAATCTCTACGAGCACGTGGGCTTCCTCGGACTGACTTTCATGGTGAATCAGAGCGTCACGCTGCTCCAGAACAATCTGGCGAGTCCCTCGGTGTTTCTTCGGTACCTCGTCAGCCGCAGCGGCCCGATGTCTATCCCGGGTGGCGCCGAGGCGCTGGCCTTCGTCAGGACGAAGTACGCGCCCGACTCGAGGCCCGACATCGAACTTCTGTTCGCCTCGGGCTCGATCCACTCGGACAACGGCGCGAGCGTGAAGAAGGGCATCGGCCTGTCCGACGAGCTCTACGACACGGTCTTCCGACCAATCGAGAACAAGGACGCCTGGTCGATCTGGCCGATTCTGCAGGATCCGCGGAGCCACGGTCGTGTGAAACTCAAATCGAAGAATCCTCTCGACGATCCGGTCATAGAGCCCAATTTTTTCACTCATCCTGCGGACATTGAGATACTGTTAGAAGGGGTCAAACATGCTATTAAATTGTCGAGAACCGCACCGTTCAGGGCTTACGGGACGAGACTTCACGATATTAAGATTCCGGGCTGCGAGATGTACGATTTTGGATCGGACGACTATTGGCGATGCGCCATTAGGCACTTGCCGTCCATGATGAACCACGAGATCGGCACGGCGAAGATGGGACCCGGGAGCGATCCGACTGCGGTCGTTGACCCTCAGCTCAGGGTGTACGGCGTCGATGGATTGAGGGTAGTCGATGCGTCGGTCATGCCGAAAATGCCGGTCGGTCATGTGAACGCCGGGATTTATATGATCGGTGAGAAAGCTTCCGATATGATAAAACAGACTTGGAGTCGGGCTGTTTGAGGCGATGTGAGATAAGGTAAGGACCCAGTTTCTGACACTGACCCAGTTTTTGACCCAGGTGACTCTGGCATAGTCGGCTCCCCGGACCATTTTGTATGCAGCCAATGGGCGGCGCGCGTTCGGGGAGTCACTACTTGCTTGCTGCTTGAGAGCACGCGAGTTACCACGGTCGGTAACAATAACTGTAATTCATTTTTTTAACCATGCTGATCACGTTCGGGGACGAATTCGCACGCGAACCTGAATCGATATCCGGTTCGTGTGCGAATTTGCTTTTAACCGGAAACGGCTTGTGCCCGTGAAATAAAAATCAATTACATTTTTTCTTACCGACTGAGTCCGGATTAGCCGGGGAGAAAAGTGTCGCGTCGTCTAAAGATATAAAAATATATTTTTTCAAATTTACTCGAATACTTATCCTCGACTCCCAACAGTGATAATCGTTCGGTTATAAGTATTCGACATATACATGTACAAACACAGCGTTGAAATTAAATCTGATGTAGCAGCGAACGGTCAAGGTCAGGTCAGTTTCCGATCTCTGTTACAGCAGATAAAAACACTGTGGCGTACAAGCCATGCATTTTTGTACGCTTCGTATTCAAACGTCGAACAAATATTTCTATCAAAGCCATCCGTAGTATTGTACGAAAGAAGGATCGAATTAAAAAAAATGAATAAATAAAAAGTTTCCCAACAAACTATTTTTCGTACGCAAAGTAGGTTTGGTTATTGCATAATTCACGACGCGCTGTACGTCACGTACCGCGCCTGAATACGACGGTAGATTAGAAATCTCGCGTGAGCGTACGCGAAACCGGCGTCCGGCGGAGCCGGCGAAGGGAAAAAAAAAAAATTATTGCCCGTTTTATCGATCCACGCGTGGCCGGCTTCTGTGTCATTGGGACGTATAGTTGGAATACCGGGAAACGTTTCCCGCTGGCATAACGAATATTATCATTCACACGTGGTCATCCACCACAGCTAGGTTAACGCGCGATGGTGGCACTGCGATAGCGAGAGAGGGGTGGGAGGGGGGGGGGGGGCAGAGGAAAGTAGGATTCTTTAAATAGTGATGTGCACGCGCGAGCCGCCGACTCCAGCGAGGCGACGCTTCTTTGAATATACACGCTCGGCAGAGTTCATGGTATAGTCTCCCCGTCGAATACCACAGTAAAGTAATTGGCGCGGAGATGATTTATCACCAAGGCCACGGAAATTGCAAACAAAAAAAAAATCCTCCACAGTTAAATGTACACATAGTAGTGACGGTCTTCCATCACATCCGATGATTGCGTTCGATTGCTTTTTTTACTGCAAACGAATTACGAAAAATAGTAATGATAATAACTACTTTTTGAAAATATAGTCTTCCGGGGGTTGTTTTACACTTATCTTAGTTCATTACTTATTATTATCGTGTAATTTACTATTACATAGCTTTAGAGCTATGTAACAGTAAGTAGTAATTTAGATTAGAGTTTAATGTAAACAGGTTGTAAAAGGACAAATCGGAGCAAGTAAATTGAAAATTAAATGATAATAATAATAATAGTAAAAGTACATGCATTAGATCAAAAGCCGGCGTGTCTGTTACTCTGAAATCCAAAAGACCCATCGCCGGACAATTGGGAATCGACAGTGGCGTAATTTCAATACGGCCAAAGCGCAAAACCAAGAATACAACCAAAACACCGATGCGGAAGCTGCACGAACATACAAATAGTTTGTCGTATCGGGCTACGATTTAACATGCTGAGAGTAAATAATAATAAAAAAAATTTATAGGTATGCGTCGCACGTATCCAATCCACTGTGCCTAGTTGCACAAAAGTGATCAGCGAATCACACGCAGGACGCACCCAAAAGGTCTTTTATCAATGCCATGGATTTACAAGAGATTTTTGGTACAAACTTCTGTCACGAAAACACAAGCACTGCGCGAGTGTAAAAATTCGACCTGGCTAGATCGAGCCAAGCCTCCGCTGACGGATTCTGCCAGAAGATGCTGCGCAGTTTGTCCACCGAGTAGAATCATCACTGACACTAGTCGGAGTCATGATTGAAAAAAGAATCAATTTCGGACCGGCTATTCATAGCGAACGAAAAAAAAAATTTATATATATATATATATATATATATATTTTTTGATCACGAGCTTCGCGGGCAGAATGCGTGCATAACGAAGCCGGTAAAAAAAAAATGTTAAAAAGGCGATGCATCGTAACCTCGAAAGGTGACACTTGTTAAGTTTTTTTTTTTTCTTTTTTCGGCGGCTCCGAAGGAAGGTCCCCGGTTAGGGTTAATCCATGCGCTCGAGTCGCTGAACAAGTCGGCCTCGAACGAAAGATCGCCGGACGACGGAGGGGACAATCTTTTTTTTTTTTTTGTATTCTCTGCGTAAAAACGTACCTGATACGACAAGCGCCTCGTTCGGGCCGCAAGTATGAACGTTTCCCATCGCGGATACAGATTTTTTCTAGCTTCCGATTTACCGTTCGACACTCGGTCCGGAGCCTACGGAAACACGCACGAACACCGTAGTTTAACACCAACAACACCTACGTACGCCGCTCGCCTGCGCAATTAAAATCTAATTGATACTAACAAGCCCTAACGCCATGAGAGCATTTGTAACCACAACGAAGCGCTACGCGATAGATATACAATCCCAACTTTTTTTTTTTTCGTTCTTTTACCACTACGATCTTACGCGTATATTCGTAAATACAGGGGAGGAGCAAAAAATGCCGGAGAACCACTGATTCTCTTCTACCCGAAAGCCACTGCCCAAAACTATTCGGAGAACTTTCGCGGAAGTCTCACTGTGAGTCAGTGTTGCCAATGACACGGCGAGCGATTAGAAAACGAGCGAACATTAAACGACAACAAAAACACGCGCGGTCTCCGCTTTGCTTGAACTCCTTTATCTTGGTTTGCTTCTCGCTATATTATCTCGCGATTATTGGTTAACGATTTGGTTTCGCGCAGCTTCAACGAACGATGGCCGTTACGTCGTAGTTCTTTTCCGTCACGAGACTGAATATTCCCGCCATGGCTCGAGCAAAACAGCACGTACGCGTCAAAATCGCGCGAGGCTACGCGAAGTTGGGCGCACAGCGGTTGTCAACTTTGAACTACGGCCATGCCTTTTTACGCATTCCATCTTGCGAGGATGAATGAACGCCGCGCAGATATTACTTTTCACGCCGCTCCGTTCGATTTATCGAATAATCTGTGCGCACTCTTCCAAATCCGATAATATGCTACAATTTTCCGTCTCCGAATAGTGTACTTCGAAAAGACTTGAATCTTCGTTGACTCACGACTTTTATCAATAAAGTTGCAAGAAGTTGGGTGGAGCAAATGTGGTTTATATGAATCAATACCACCGCTTCGATAACCAATTTGTATAGTTAACGTATAATTTGTATGCGAACTAGTTTAGGCTGCGAACGAGTTACAATGTTTCCGTTGGGATTGTACACCTTACGCATCTGACTTGCGGCAAATGTTTGGTAACTAATTTGTTTATTTTAGAAAAATAAATCTCAATACACTATCGCGTGATCACAGTTGCGAATACATCAGCAATTTGTGGACGCGCACGCCTAGTTCAAACATGCGAACGACGACGAAATTTTGTTTAATTACAGACGAATCCCGGGAAGGCCACCGTGGAACTTCGTTGTCGCGCCACCTGTTGGAACAGCGACATGAGCGTCTCTTCTTGCGACTCGACGCTCCTTCCGACATGCTCGCAAACCGATGCCCTTACCCAATTCAAATTAAGCTGTTTGAAGACTCGTTCCATAACCTATACCCAAAACGTTCGGTTTCATTCATCAACAGACTAATCGACGGAGAGAGAGAACGAGAGAATATATTAATGCAGTATTATTATGAAATAATGTGGCCGATCGGAACTCGAAGGATAATTTACGAGATCGATTATGTCAACGTGAAAATGTCGATCGCCATTCGCCGCAGCGTAACAGTTTGTCAGTGACCGACGTTCTCGTGCCCAGTACAATGTTTACAGAGCTTCGAGTGTAACGATTAACAAATATGAACACACCTCAATCGAACAAAAAAAAGCGCAATAGAATGGGCGGACACAACGAATCTGTCGCTGCCGGTAACGGCGAAATTTTGAGCCCTCAGGATATTTCCCGCTTCGTTCTGGTATGTCGTTTCCCAATCGACGCTCGGGATATTATTATTTTTTTGTTGTTGTTTGGGTAGATAATTAATCGCTGCGTTTAATCACCGAAGGTAACGCCGGCGGACGAGGACAGTCACAGACAGCTGCGTTTGGGGATAAACGACACCTTGTCGATTCTTTCGACCGGCGAGTACGAAGCTAACAATAAGACGAGCAGTCAGAAAGGATTAAACTCGGCGGCTGAGAGGGAGAAGGAGGACAGAGCCATCCTCAGTTCGCTGCCCGTGGCCACTGTCAAGCATCTCGAGGGATACGAGAGCCAGATCGGCGAGGCCGAGCCACTTCCGAATTCGTACGTGAGATTCATGGAGCGCAGCGGCGAGGAACTGGACGGTAAGAAGGATTTACGTAAAGAATTAAATAATTGGGATCTAGGGAATCTGTGGAAATACAATTCGTGCGACGAACTTTTGTGAACTTGTATGGTTTGTGAAGGTGCGCGAGACTCGGCACTGTACCTTGATTAGAGACATTGCATCGTTGCGTTACTATGGTTTCATATCGATTTTTTTTTTCTTTGTGTACGATTTTTAATATACACTTGGCGGCCTCTAAAAACGGTGGAAAAGGTTCCCTGGCTTTTCCCTGACTTCCCCAGAACAAAATATAACTTTTACTCGGGCGTAAATTTGATATTCTAATATTCGGTAATAAGAGTAACCAACTAATGAAACCCCCGATGTCGAGATGGGATTTAAGACAATGTTTACAATTGACTCAATGGCGATGGAAAATAATATCCATTTACGAATTTACAAATGTACAAATTCACGACATAAATCATTTCGCCCATGAAAAGACTAATCCGTATAATAATATATAACCCAAATTCCCGCAGGCGAAGTGGAGTACGATCTGGACGAAGAGGACTCGGCGTGGTTGTCGATCGTGAACGAGCGTAGATTGGCCTCGGGTCTGACGCCGCCGATGGAAGCCGACACGTTCGAGCTCCTGATGGATCGTTTGGAGAAGGAGTCTTACTTCCAGCAGCAGAGCAACGGCGGGGGCGGAATAGCCGCGGACGAGGACGCGGTGTGCTGCATATGCATGGACGGCGAGTGCCAGAACAGCAACGCAATACTGTTCTGCGACATGTGTAATCTGGCGGTGCATCAGGACTGTTACGGAGTGCCGTACATACCGGAGGGGCAGTGGCTCTGCCGGCGATGTCTGCAGAGTCCGTCGAGAGCGGTCGATTGCGTTCTGTGCCCGAATCGAGGCGGTGCGTTCAAGCAAACCGATCGACCGGCCACTTGGGCCCACGTTGTTTGCGCTCTTTGGATACCCGAGGTGCGTTTCGCCAACACGGTATTTCTCGAGCCGATCGACAGCATCGAGAGCATACCGGCGGCGCGTTGGAGACTCACGTGTTGCGTCTGCAAGAGGCGCGGTGCCGGCGCCTGCATACAGTGTCACAAGAGCAATTGTTACGCGGCTTTTCACGTAACGTGCGCCCAGCAGGCCGGACTCTGCATGCGCATGCGAACCGTACAGCCGGCGAACGGCGAACCGATGCTCGTGCAGAAAACCGCCTACTGCGAGACTCACGCGCCCCCCGATTATCAGCCGTCGACGAATCCCGCCGAGGCGAGGAGACGGGCTATCGCCAACAAGAAAAGTTCTTCCGCCCCTGTTATCTCGATACCGACGATACCTCCCGAGCGTATACGCGAGATCGCCAATCTCGCCGAGGGGCTGCCGAAACGGAGCCAGCTGATTCAGCGACTCATAGCGTACTGGACTCTGAAGCGGCAGAATCGTAACGGCGTGCCGCTGCTCAGAAGGCTGCAGAGTTCTCATCCACATTCCCGGCCACCTGCCCTCGGCGATCACTCGTCGCCACCGCCCGACGGGGAATTGAGGGGCGAACTTTATCGTCAGCTTAAATACTGGCAGTGCCTGAGACAGGACTTGGAACGCGCGAGATTGCTGTGCGAGCTCGTGCGGAAACGAGAGAAATTGAAAAAGGAACTCTTCAAAGTGTACGTAATTATACGTTCAGCTTTCGGCGAGTTATGTTTTGTTCCCGCGGTGGATCTTGAATTAATGGTTTTTTTAAATTTTTCTATTTTTTGCAGGAAAGAGAAATGTATGTGGTTCGAACTGAGACCACTGGAAAGTATCGTACGGACGCTGCTGGAGGCTTTCAAAGCGAAGGATACGAACGATGTGTTCGGACAGCCTGTCAACACCGAGGAAGTCCCAGACTACCTCGATATCGTCACCCATCCGATGGATCTCTCGACTATGGAGGTATGGGAGGAAAAGCTACGAATATACTTTTTTCCCGACTTCGCTGAAATAACCACATTCCTTCCAAACTTCAGACACCGTGAATATCACGCACTTCGGCTCTCTCGTAGCAGGATATATTATTTTTTATCGACAAAACGACCAGCATGATTCACGAACGTTTCTAATTCAACAGGCTAAACTCGAGAGACAAGAGTACGAGAGTCTGAGCGCTTTCGAATCGGACTTCAACCTGATGGTGAACAATTGTCTGGCTTACAACCGCAAGGACACGATGTTCTACCGGGCGGGACTGAAGATGCGCGAGCAGGGCGGTGCCTTGATCGATCAAGCGCGAAAGGACTATCCCGAGCTCGATCCACCGGCGGAAGTGGAACCCGCACCGATCGTTTCGAAATCCCGGAAGCGGGAGAGAAACAATCAAAACCGCACCGAGTCGGAGTCGCAGACCGGCGAGCCGGAGGTTCCAGCTGCGGGTGTCAATCGTCGAACGGCTGTGCTGTTCACGCGGAAAGCGCGGGCTCGCGCCAGCAGAAGCGGTCAGACGCTGAGCCCGGAAAGCGAACAGAAGAAACAGGGTGATAGCTTTAGAGTTTACCGGTACGTCGTCCGTGTTTCGCGAAACGATCGTCGCACGATTCTGTATTCTCAACGGAGTACATTTTCTTCTTTCAGGAGCGGCGGCATGGACAGCGACATCGGCGACGCGGAGAGCCAATCTTCGACTTGCAGCAGTTGTTCAACGAGCATATCAACGAGCCCCGAACCGGAGGAACCGCCGGATGAGCCGGTGGAGGAGGAGGAACCGACGATACCGCAAGTAGTGAAGAAATCGAAAGACGTCCAAGAGCCGAAACTCGACCAGGGTGAGAACGGCCTCGAGGCTCTCCAACTCGTATGGGCAAAGTGTCGCGGTTATCCGTGGTATCCCGCTCTGATAATAGATCCGAATACTCCGCGGGGAACCGTTCACAAAGGAGTACCGATACCCGCTCCACCCGACGACGTACTGGCGCTCGCCGTTAATTACAAAGACCCCGTTTTTCTCGTGCTATTCTTCGACACGAAGCGCACCTGGTGATTAATTGATTTTCCCTGCGGCTCTCGAGGCTCCTCGATCTTCGACCGCGGTTACCATCTTTGTTTATCTTTTTCAGGCAATGGCTACCGGGCGAAAAACTTGAGAAACTCGGCGTCTCGCAGGCACTGGACGAGGCGAAGCTCATCGAATCTCGTAAACCAACGGACAGAAAGGCGGTCAAGAAAGCTTATCAGGAGGCACTCCATTATCGGAAACAAACACACAACACGGCGCTGAGCGCGGCAACGAGTACCTAAAACCTTCACACGTATTTCTATATTTTTATTAAACATTTTTTCACAAGTAATTGCGCGGGTGTTGGATCGAGAATCGAGAGATGACTCGCTACCGTTTATAAGATAAAAAAACAAAACAAAAAACCGTCAACGACCATTCAAAGGTTTTTCCCCTCTTCGTAATAAATTATTCACGTTTCGAGATGAATGACGAAAAAAATGACACGAATTATGAAAAAAACAAAACAACAAAAACTTTGCCTTCATTAAATGCGTCTGATATTTTGTATATCATTCAAACAAGCTAGTATGGTTTTTATTTAGAAAAATATTAATACTCCGGAATCAAGGTTTGTTCTCGTTGGTTGAAAAAAGATGGATATCGTCAGGTACGAGTCACTTCCTTACAATCTGCGGTTCGAAGTCCGGTCGAGCGGCTTTGCCAAGTTCCTCCGCGTACATGTCCAATCTCTGGGTCATCTGAAAAAATAGTATCGTGGCGTTTTTTGGGGAGGTCGGCGGTTTCGCGCAGATCGCTAGGTAAGTCGCACGGAAAAAATAAGTATATGCGAAACATACATACACAAAATACCTAAAAAAATATCAATGGATCGCGAGAAAATTATTCGTCGGACAATTTTTATATTTTTCGTTTACGCAAAATCTTTGTTTGAAAACTATTTGCCTCGATATATCCGTTACGTATTCGCTTAAAAAATATGAATAGTAAAAAAAAAAAAAAACTTTGATACTTGATACATGAAAAATATACTGTCGCATATACGTTGTTTTTTCCAGGCGATCTGCTTACGCGAAAGCCCCAAAGGTCTTTGGCTTGTCGGCACGCGTTGAGATCGAATTCGGCGACGAGAAGGCCGTCCTTGTCGCGGCTCAGTCCGGGGGTGCGAGTGCCGTCGGGCGCGGTGACGTAGCTCGATCCGTAGAAGTGCCCGAAGTCTCGGTGCGCCCCTTGACCGTCACCGGAAGTGAACTCCCGGGGAAAAATCTCGGTTCCGACGCGATTTATCGCGCAGGTGAAGTAGCTGTTCGCTATAGCGGCGCATCTCGCCTCGACGCCCCACAGGGGTTCGGACAGAGCGCCGATAGTCGCGCAAGGATTGAACACGATCTGTGGATCGGACAAACAAGATTCGTTAAAACGACCGGAGTGAAAAGCACCCCGTTGCATTTCGAATAAAAATCGCCGACAGCGACCTCGGCTCCGTTTATCCCGAACATCGTCCAGTTGAGCGGATGATGTCGGCCGTAGCAGATATTAATCGCGATACGACCGTAGCACGTCTCGAAGACCGGGTGTCCGGTGTTGCCCTCCATGTAGTAGGTCGACTCGTTGAAATCGCCGACACGGGGAATGTGATTCTTCCTGTGTTTACCCATAACGGTGCCATCGACGCCGATCACGACGCAGGTGTTCCAAAGCGTGTCGCCATTTTTGACGTCGCGCTCGAGTATCGGCGAAACGATGATCATGTCGTAGTTTCGAGCGAGCTTGGATAGCATCAGAGTCGACGGTCCGTTCTCTGCCTCTTCGGCGAACTCGCACCAGGGATATTTCTCCCTCGTGCAGAACGCGAAGGGCATCGCTGCGAACACACGAAGGTCAGCGATCGCTCGAAATATTCGTTCGTACGAGCCCTAACGGACTCGGCCACCGACCAAACCACCGAAAAAACCACAGTGGTTTGTCGCCAAAAAGGTAATCGACGAAACCGCTCTGAAGACCCCGGGCCCGGCTTGCGGTTTTCAGTGGTTTGTGCGGTTGCTTTTTGTGAATAAACCACTGCGGTGTTCTCGGTGACAACCACCGTGGCTCTTCACAGTGGCCGAACTCGCTAAGGGGGAGTTACGGATTAGTAATGAGACATTTACTCCAAGCCTCCTGCAAGCAAAGTACGTTGACCCCGCATCCTGCAGCGTGGGCCACGTATTTCTGTATCTTGCTGTAAATAGCGTCCCTCTGATCTTTGATCGGCAAATCGGTTTCCGCCGCTATGGAATGCTGAATCAGTCCGACTCTGACCACTCGAGGCGATCGCGTTTCCTCAGGGATGGCGGACTTGATTCGCCATCCTCTGACCTCGAGTTCCTCCTTCGAGTTCCATTCCGGTAACGTCAAGCACCTGCAATCATTCGAGCATTGGTTTCGAAAATTGAACACCAGAGGGCCGTCGCTCGTCTCCGTACAACACGAATAACTTATAAAAGGAACTAATCCGAGAGGGTTTTCGGATGACTCGGTGTCCGTCGCGAAAATTGCGAAACATATCATTTCGAACGTGAAAAAGTTTATTTATAGACTTTAAACGACGGGAGACGAAAGTTTCCCGGGAGCCGCCGCACCTAAAATTTTATTCAGTACCCTCTCTAAAGTGACATTGAGGCAGCTCTCGTCCGCTGGATAGAGCCACCGCTACCCATACAACGAAACGTAAACAAACTTCAATCTCTTCACCTAGTGCTAGATCCGGAATTGTTATCGTAAGAGAAAGAAAAAAAAAAAAACTTTGCAACAGGACTCACTCGACTTCCCGGCCAAACAATACTCTCTTGACCTCTCGCAGTTCCGCCTCGGGCAAATGTTTCTCTAAGATATCCTCGATAGATGAGCGCTGCATGTTCGGCGGTGAACTAGTTTGGAAAGTTCCGAGATACTACGGAGAGACGTAGAACGAGCGCGAGACGATGCACGAGCGCGGACGCAGTTTTTTTTTATCTGTCCCACCGTCGTACGACCATCGGGCGCCTCTCGCGCTCGATGCACGCTTCGATCCATCTATCTTATCATTTTTGTCATTATCTTTGTGATATATAGGCACGGTGTGGTCGTAACCAATAGAACGTACTCGCTCGGTAATTAAAAGTCCGCGAGAGCTTCGCGAACTAATTCCCCGAAATTGACGAGTCAATCGCAAAGCACACGAATTCAACGAAAAATCATTGATACGCGACGTTCTGGCAGTAGCTTCGGAAACTTTCGTTTACGATGCTTTGAAGCTCGCTTTATTATCGTCACGAAGGTGATGTATTTCTAGCCAGCTATACGCGTGTTAGCCTTTGTCGCATAGGTATTCGAATGCGTCAGAGCGAGCCGCGTCTGGACTGGATTCTACGGCTATATCGCGTGGGACGATTGTAATTATCCACTTTTATCGGTTGTTCGAAAAGTCCGCAGCAACGATATTTGCCAGAGGCAAGATAAACCGTAGATTTTCGTTTCTTTATTTTTCGCTTTTTTCTTCGACACCTTATCGATTCGTTGAATCATCGATCTACAGTCCGAAACTCGAACGCTCGAACTCTCCGGGGATGAAATGCAGAGAGTTTCGTTGTCCAATCAGCTGGTCTTTCTGCACCGTCGCGTACGAGGAATGTAGAATACACGAGTTGAATGCAGTCGTTGCGCGCGTGTCGATGATAATTCGCACCCAACAATAATTTTGTTTTTTTTCTCCCGTGTTTCTCTCACCGTCGATCCCGCGATTGAATTCGATCGCTCAGTGGGCTCTCTCGGGCTCGTTGCAACGAGCCGAAAATCGTTGCGTATCTATCGATCGTATCGAACAGAGTTGTGTGCCCGTGATTCGCTCGCGTTGCTCGTGTAAAATACTGTCCCCGAAACGCGCACACTACGGGCATGTCCGAACATGATCCCGAATGAGAATCCGAGCGAGCGTGAATACCTGAGAAATGTTATTTTTCAGGGTTCCCTCGGGTCACGAGTGAAATGCAGTCGGTGCGAAAATACGTAGGTAAGGTTAACCAACGGCCATGTTCATTTATATTTTTCATTTTCTTTTTTCAATCGTCAATTCATTTCGAAAAATTGTTGAACACACGGAGAAAGATCGAAGGCCCGATCGCTCGACCGCACGTTTAATCTCCCGTACGTTCTGCACAGTGACATGTTGGCCGATGAATTCGTCGTGATGCCAGATGAAGACAATGAAGAATAAAATGCCACCGTTCAGAAGGAAAAAGTCGGGAAAGTCCTTTCCGGTGAAGGTTTGCACCTTGGACGCGGAGCTCGAATTTAATTTGGAGGTTGGTTGCGCGGACGCTCCGGCGAGATTTTGTAATTTTACTGTCTCGACCGACTACTATCGGTTTACTTTTCAGTGGAGAGCGACGGGGAGAGACCTGTTCGATTTGGTGTGCAGGACCATCGGCCTTCGGGAGACCTGGTATTTCGGTCTTCAGTACGAGGACGCAAAGGGATTCATCTCGTGGCTGAAATTGGATAAGAAAGGTATTTTTTTTTTTATTCGCGCTAATTAAACGGAGCCGGAAGACATTCGAATGTTTTGCAACGATGCCCTCAGTTCAGGATCAAGGAATATCACAGCAACCGACGACTCCGTTCATGTTCCTGGCTAAGTTCTATCCGGAAGACGTAGCCGAAGAGCTGGTGCAAGAGGTGACTCAGCATCTCTTCTTTCTTCAGGTCAAACAGGCCATTCTGTCGATGGACATCTACTGTCCTCCGGAGGCGTCGGTGCTTCTCGCTTCCTACGCTGTTCAAGCAAAGGTATGAACGAATCATTTTCGAAAATTGCAGAATAAATTAATTGTGAAAATTGGGGAAAAGTCTGGGATTTTTTATTTTATTTGTCAGCCAAAATAAGTGACTGTGCAGAACGTGAAAAGCTTTCATCACGAAGGAACAAATTTTCTTAATTTCAAAATTTTATATCATTAAAATTTAAAAATTACAAAAATTCGTAAATTCGTAAATTCGTAAAATCGTTAATTCGTAAAATCGTTAATTTGTCAGTTTATAAATTTGTCATTTCTAAATTCTAAATTTGTAAAGTTAGAAACTTGTAATTTTCAAATTCGTAATTTCGTTTATTGAGGAAAAACCTTTCGCAAGATTAAATCCTGCAATTGCCGAATGAACTAAAAAAAGTTGTTTTTATTTGTCAGTACGGCGATTACGACGAGGTGTCGTATCGTCCGGGAATGCTCGCCAGCGAAGATTTGTTACCTCAGAGGGTGATAGATCAGTATCAAATGACTCCCGAGATGTGGGAGGACAGAATAAAGATATGGTACGCCGATCATCGTGGTATGTCGCGCGACGAGGCGGAGATGGAGTATCTCAAGATTGCCCAAGATCTCGATATGTACGGTGTAAACTATTTTCCTATAAGCGTGAGTATTCGTTTTATATTTTAATATTTCCAATGATTAGTCATATCGGTAACGGTCGAAGTGACGATAATTGTTTGTCGATCGTTGCAGAATAAGAAAGAGACGGACCTGTGGCTCGGCGTTACAGCGCTTGGCTTGAACATATACGAGAAGGAGAACAAGCTAGCTCCGAAGACGACCTTCACGTGGTCCGAGATCCGGCACATAAGTTTCGACGACAAGAAGTTCGTCATCAAACCCGTTGAGAAGTCGTCGCCGAACTTTGTATTTTTCTCCCAGAAAGTCCGCATGAACAAATTGGTAAAGATAAATTTGAAGGAATGCAAGATTTTTCGGGTCGCTTTGGTGCAAGAATTGGTAGTTTTAAGTTACGAACGAGTTTCCCAGTGACAAAGATTCACGAAAATTATTTGTTAAGATCCTGGATCTGTGTATCGGAAATCACGATTTGTTCATGAGGAGACGCAAACCCGATTCCATGGAGGTGCAGCAGATGAAGGCGCAGGCGAAGGAGGAGAAATCGCGGTGAGTCGAGATCTCGGTTCGAATCATGATCAAAGTTGCGCGAACTCTTTCGCAACACCGATTAACGTTTACCGGCCATATTTTACAGGAGGCAAATCGAACGCAACAAATTAGCTAGGGAAAAGCAATTACGCGAGGCCGCCGAGAGGGAAAAGGCCGCGATGGAACAGCGGCTGTTGCAATATCAGGAAGAAATTCGATTGGCGAACGAAGCTCTGGTAAGACACAAGACCGCAAAAATTATTGTTCGATAGAGCACAACGAGCTTTTTGCATAAGACAGAATTTTTATTCTCAAATTTGGTTCTTCTATTTGTGTGTATTAAACGTGCAAATTCGTAATGCGCAGAGGAGATCCGAGGAGACGGCCGATCTACTGGCAGAGAAGAGTCGTGTAGCTGAGGAAGAAGCGATGCTCCTCAGTCAAAAAGCTTCGGAGGCCGAGCAGGAGATAACGCGGATAAGATTGAACAACATGAAGACCGAGGAGGAGAAGGTTCACCTGGAACGCAAGACCCGCGAGGCCGAGTTGCTGACGGAGAGGCTTGTTCAGGAGTCCGAGAGGCGAGCTGCCGAGGCTGAGAAATTGAAGGACGAATTGCTCCGCGCTCGCATCGCCGAGAAGGAGGCGAAGGAGAAGCTTCTCGAGTTCTTGAGCAGAAATGCTTACACCGCTGCCATAACGGTGAGTCTTACAATAATCCATTACGATGATGTGGTACATCGACCCACTCAACCGCCCCGCGCCTCGTCGGTAACAAAACTGTAATTAATGCCATTTCGAAACCGCTGAAAACCGAGGAAATAGTCATTTGTATGCAAGAGCTAATACGCATTCACATAATTTTTCCTAACAAATTCACGAAAATTACGCTTTTCATTTTTGGGAAATGTGCGCAGAAAGACACTTTCGCTTTTGAAGGCATATTTTTCTCGCACATGTAAAGTGCCTTTCTGCACTCACTTCATAGGAACGGGATTTTAAGTGAATCAGATAGGAAAAGAGAATTGTTCACTGCGCGTCTATCGATTCTGCGATGAAGACCAGTTTTCATTTTCCTCAAATGTCTGCGGTCGCAAATCGGCGCGCGTCACAGTCTTTGTTACCGACCGTGGCAATTCGCATATCCTCAAACGCAAATTTATCGTGTGTTTCAGCCGGTACCAAATCTATTCCCGTCCACCCAAGTACTGCCGTCCGACCTGCAAGCCGATTTGCAGACGCTTCAGTTAGACACGGAACCGCTCGCCTCGGACCTGACGTCGTACGATCTCATCGCGGACGGCGACGTCGATCAACTCTCTCTAGAGATAGAGAAAGAGCGAGTCGACTATTGGGAGAAGAGCAAACATTTGCAGGAGCAGCTTAGAGAGCTGCGCTCGGAGATCGAGGTGATGAAGGTCGGTGAGAAACAGTGCGAGCTCGATCAGCTTCACGAGGAGCAGGTACGCCTCGGGGAGAACAAGTACAGCACGTTGAAAAAAGTCAAGTCCGGATCGACCAAAGCCAGAGTCGCCTTCTTCGAGGAGCTTTAGGGCGAGACGATAGCGGTGTATCGGAGTCCGAGGGAGGGCGGCGTTGGCTCCAAAACTGTACATATTCATCAACGCGAAGACTCCAAACGTGACAGACGACAAATAATAGTTTGCGCCATAATCTTTACCCACGAACGATACGAGTTTATACACATTACATGCGAAAAAAAAAAAAGAAATTGATCCGTGAAATCATATTGGAGCGCGGATGATAATTATTTCCTATGCTTTTTAGAACGATCCTCGGTAAACAGTATTAGCACCGAAAGCAATTTAGTTATTACAGACGCGATTCTCGGTACAACTCCGTGCAGGTTTTGCTGCGCTGGAATTTATTGATTTTTCACAATCGTGTCACGTTCCATCCGACGCGAAATTGTCGAAACCGAAGTCTCTTATTTTTATACTACGCGATTGGCGATAATCGAGACGCTATTGTATCCCCCTCGGCAGTGTGATCGAGTTTTGAACTGATAATCGTGACGTACAAAAAAAAATTCAATACGATTTGTATGTATATTAAGGCGTGTATACCCGTCTCGAAAATTTCGTACGACTGTTCGACCAGAGCTGAGAAAAAAAACACACAGCAGCTTCTTTATAAATACATAGATTTATCGAAACGGTCGAAACTCATTTAGCCGTTACATAGTACGTAAAATTTATTTTTTACAATGTTCATTGTGCTCGATCGATCAAACTGTTTGATTAACCGTGTTGAATAAAGTATGTTTATAACAATTGGAAAGTTCGCGATAGCTTTAGGTACTCCAAACAATTTTACAAAATATTCTTGACACCGTAAACTATTAGAAAAAAGAAATGGACAGTTTCATAAGCCCTTAATAATATTCACTGGTCACAGCGAGTCTAGTCGTCTACGTAGAGACGAATCAGGTCGTCCTCCTTTGCCGGGACTCTCGTTACCGGGCACATCCCGTGCTGTCGAACGATTGGCAAGATGCATTGGTAACAAAATACGTAGCTGCAATTCGAAAAAAATATATATATACATAATCGATTCGGAGCCCGAATTAAGGTAGTCCTTGCGAGTAGTGTTCACTTTGCATAAGTTTCAGGGAAATGAGAGGGAATTGCAAACGGTTCTAGATGGTACAAAAATCGGAAAAAAATCAAGCATATGAAAGGCGCTGAAAAGATTAATTTAGCATAATAATAATTCCAAAATGTTATTATTATGCAAAATTAATCTTTTCAGCACCTTCAATATGCTGGATTTTTTTCAGATTTTTATATCATCTAGAACTGTTTGCAATTCCCTCTCATTTCCCTAAAACTTATGCGAAGTGAACACTGATCGAAAAGACTACCTTAATATCGTAGGGAACGTTGCGAAACCCACCCTGATACGGAGAGCGCCGTGTGAATTCGTCGAGTTTTCCGGCAAACGGGACACAATCCCTTGTAACTTTTGGCGAGTGCCGGTACGGCAGGAGCCGGTGGTGCCGGTAGTGACGTCAGATTCGTATAATAATTTTCTTGATTCCACCATTGTAAGAATTGCAGGAAAAAAGCTCCGAGTTCGATGGATCGCGTCAACGTTCTCTGGAGCAATTGCACACCGTCACCGGTGTGAAAAGATCCGTCCCTGAACTTTCTCAGAAGTTCCGAGATAGACACGATCTCTTCAGGTCTGGAGTACGTCAACGTTGTCGACAGCAACTGATAGATCGGCGCTGGATACTCGGTGCGTCCGCACATGTAGAGAATGTGGTAAAAGAGAGCCGAAGTCTCGCGGATGTAGTGGTAGATTGTCAGAGCTCTGACGAAACATAATCGCAGACTTCTTTCCCAATGCTGCAAATGATCACAAGATCGATAAACGAATCAAATTATATTAAGGCCATGTGAAAGATGTACCACGTGACACATGACTGCACGATAGACGCATTTTTCGAATCAATGCCATTTCAAACCGGTTGACGTTTCGGATAAAACGGAAGCGTCATCGGACGCGGTATTAAATTCTACATCCGCTAACGCTTTGCTTTTTCCCGGAAAGTCTACGGTCTCTGAGTCGCATTTATTACAGATTTTGGTTACCGACTGAGTCGTTTCACAAGTCCTTGAGCGGTTTTTGTAAAATTTTATAAAAACATTTGTTCTTCGTATTCGGCCGTTTGCAAAACTAACTCTCGTTAATTACAAAAACAAAACCAAAAACTATGCTTGCCGTTTTTGGAACACGACCGTCGATCTCGTCGAGTTTGTACTTTTCAGCCTTTGCCCTCAGATAAGGGTACGCAATGAGCAGTACAACGGCCAATTTCTCTTGCCTCCATGACATACGTCCCTGGACTGCATTGCCCGACAGCGAGAAACGTTTAAGCCCGTAAAACGACTCGGAAAACGACGCGCCTGAAACACGCATTCCGTTAAAACCGCCGATTCATTCTCTCTCTAAAAAAAAAAAGAACTTCGATCTACCGTATTTCTTGAGGTAGAAATTCTGCAAGCAACCGTGGAATAAAAAATACGCCTCGTCCGACCACTTGACAGCCCATCCGTACCTCACGGGATTGCATGTAGCTAAAAACTGAAATAACCATTAAGTTTCGCCTCACAAAAGTCTGATGGATTTCTTGTACGACTAATGTATTCGCGCATACGTGAAAGATCTTCCTGAAGGCAGGTTCCAGGGTCGACGCCAGAGATTCCTGTGCAACAATCTCAAATACAGTAGGCTTCCCGTAAGTCGTTCCCGTCAAGTGCGCTCCTCTCTCGGCCATAATCGACGCGTGAATTCTACGCTCGGATGGTAAAAAAACATAATCCCTTCGAGAGGTAAGACAGAGATCGAAGGTCCATCGCGATTCGCGCAGACGGCAAGGTTACGAACGCTGACTGGCCTGCGTAAAAAATACATCGCTTAGTACTCACGGCTCAGGTCACCGGTAAATCATTTTTTCTTCCGAGCCTTAACAAATTATCTTACCGAAGTCTATAAAAATTTCGGAATAACGTTACTTTTGAATACATCCGTCGAACTTATTTTATGTCGCGTGCAAAAGGGAATATGAAAGAAATAACACTTAAAACGGTGACGATGCTCGCACACAAAACTGCGTAGGGAACACAACAGGCCGTATCCGCACACAACCGTGATTGGCCGATGCTCGCGATTGGTGTCCGACCGGCTCGTCCGTGTGCACACGTTGTTTTATGCGAGGGCTCTGACAGCGGAGAGCGCCGATCAGGGGATGCTCCGATCGGCTCCGATCAGCTGTTCGATTCGAGGTTATGCCGAACAGTTTTTATTTTCCGCGACGTCGGACCGCACACCGACGCGCTCCGCGCGAAAAATGGAACTGTGCAAGTGCTTCTGCAAACAATTCGTACGACCGAGCCGAATCCTCCGAGGACGCAGATTAAGTACGACTGCACTGCGAGACAATCGCACGGAGAGTGCCGGAGCGAAGAATGACGAGGATCGGGAAAAAACTACGCACTTCGGTTTCAAAACTATCAGGGAGAGTGAAAAGGAGAAGGAAGGTTTGTTGCAACTGTAAATGAAAAAAATCTACATCTTGACAATATTAATCGGCGAGATTTTATTGATTTGCAGTTCGAACGGTGTTCGAGAACGTCGCGGATTCTTACGATGTTATGAACGACGCGATGAGTCTGGGTATTCATCGCGTGTGGAAGGACATTTTCGTTCAGGAATTGGGACCCACTCACGGCTGCCGTTTATTGGACGCGGCCGGCGGCACCGGAGACATTACTTTTCGCTATCTAAATTACCTCAACAATTTGCCGAATCCGAAGGGCGTTCGCAGTCACGTGACCGTCTCCGACATCAATCAAAACATGCTCGATGTCGGTAAAGCCAGAGCTCAGAGGCAGGGATACACCGTCGAGAACGGCTACGACATTTCGTGGCTGCAGGGAGACGCTGAGAAGCTTCCCTGTTCCGCCGAATCTTTCACCGCGTACACGATAGCGTTTGGCATCAGAAACGTTACTCACATCGACAAGGTATCATTCTGGAGTAGCCAGATATGTACAAAAATTATAAAACGTAAATTCAAATTTTATTTTTATGCCATGATTGAAAATTTTTTGGTACCCCTTAAAAAAATAATTTTTTGCACGTTCCCGCCAAACGCGAGATTCAGGGGAAATTTCGAACACTTCTCGGTGGGATAAAAATTGTTTTTGTGAAATAATATCTCCAATTTTTTTCAAATTTTCATCCCATCGAGAAATGTTTGAATTTTTCCCTGGAAGTCACGTTAGGCAGGATTGTACCGCTCGGACTATTTTAACGCTGTAAGATTTCCACTCGGGTGGCTTGTTCATTCTTACCGTGTTTACAGGTGCTGGAGGACGCCTACAGAGTTCTGCAGCCGGGAGGTCGTTTCATGTGCCTCGAATTCAGTCACCTCAACAACGACACTCTGCAGTGGTAGGAAGAAAAAAAATACCATTTTTTTTTTTACACACTTCGCCGCTTACAAGCCTGTTTTTTTTTTTAGGGTGTACGATAAATATTCGTTCCAGATGATACCGGTTTTGGGCACTCTCATAGCTGGACAGTGGGAACCGTATCAGTATCTCGTTGAAAGCATACGAAGGTTTCCGAGGCAGGAGGAGTTCAAGGTATAAAACGGCGAATTACGGTCGAACTTTTTACCTCCCGTTTACTCAAAACAAAAAAAACCGAAGTTATGCGATTCATCGTGATCGCATCACTTTTCTTGATACCCAGTGTTCTCCGAAACGGCGAAAAATCTCATAAAAAAATTTCGTATTATTTATTTTTTTTCGCATTCTGAAGAGATTTCTCTCGTTCCAGGAGGTGATCGAGAACGCGGGTTTCCGGCAGGTCACTTACAAGAACTTGACTTTCGGGGTCGTGGCTATACATTCGGGATTTAAGATATGATTTTTGGATCGATAGATGTTAGACCTGCGATGTTATTGCGAATCATATGTTGACATACAATAAAGGTAGATTTGACTTACGAGGCGAGCATTTCTACTACGTTATTTAAAATACATTTAACAAAATATATATTATTTAATATATTAAATAATTGATATAATTACTTAACATATATTAAACAATAATATATTTATTTATATAAGATGTATGTGTCGATTTTATTATATTACGTTATCTATTATTATTTAATACCGGAGCAAAAATTATTCGGCTGGTGGGTAGGAATGAAAAAAAAAACAAGGGTAAACGTGGCAAAGTATCAACGCCGGTAATACATCTTTAGAGACAACTGTATTAGTATTTAGTATTGGAGAATGCAGCTTCAGACAGAGCAGGTAAGATATACATACAGTACAGTCCATCCAAAGGTTCACAACATTAAATTAATACGGTTTCTCTATTAAAAGAGTAACATCTTCATGGTGTGCCCCAAACCGGCCGCGAGGAATTTCAAGCATTCCACTACACGAGTTTCCATCGCTATTCATTCCTCACCATCTTTCTCTGTTACCGACCGATCTCGATAAAAGATCCATCGCCACAACGACGATTCTGATACACCACGAATATATCGTTAACCGGGGCGTCGAGTTTAATGATCTTACCTTTTTAAAAACGCGATTGTCACAATATCTTACAATTATCTCATTTTAATGCGTCACAAATATCTCGTTCTATTTATGCATTTTTTTTTGTCTCTAATTCGCGGACAACGAAATTTCGTATCTAGCCGATAATTTCGCTGGTCGTTCGTTCAGTAAAAGTGTGCGATTTCGAAGTGCATTTGCCTTTGTTCGTTTGTTCGTTTGGATCGGATTCGTAAGACTCGCCGCTGCGAACACTGCAGCGGTTTGCATAAAACTATCTTACAGTCTATAGAGGTATTCGCGCGGCGATCTCGGTGCTCGTGTGTGGAAACGTGGAAACTCTGTTTAACAATTTTTAATGAACTAATACGACGGTATATCTCGGACCGGATTTGCGGCACTGCGTTACTGCCATCGAACATAGTGGCTCCACCTCCAAATTAAATATATATTCCCGATGCATCAGTAGGCACGCTTCTTAATGTACTTCATTTGCCCTCGAGAGCGTCGAAGTCGATCGTACTCGATCTAGAAACAATAAAGCTGACGCGACGAAGGATCGAACGCTGTCCCGTCGGTGACTCCTTGCTTACGTACATAATTATTATTTTTTTTCTTCATATGTACACGCACAGGACCGTCCGCTATCGAGGGGACACGCCAATGCGCAAAACTCGATGTGCAATGGTAAACTCCTCAGCTGCGTTACATTGGGACACGCCGTGAATGCGCCTACTAGGCCTTTGTGTGCCAAAAATTCGATAAATTAAACAATGCTTTGTTTGTTTTTTTTTTTTTTTTTCTTTTACTCTACGTTGTATACGATACATACGTAACGTAGCCGGCATGTAATAAATTTTTATTTATATTTAAGATTCGATAAAACTAGTTAATACTAGAGCATTATACGAAGACCGAAGAGATTCTTTAGCGGCTAAACGCGAGAACAACAAATCCCGAATGAGCTAAGCTGACGTGGTGGTGTCGAACGATGGTAATCGGTTATTCGATCGAACGTGTGGAAACGCGCGGGAATATTACGGGCGTTTTTAAAAAATCGAGAGGACGCGCCGATGCAGCTCGAACGTAAAAGCAGACTGGATTCACTACGAGAGGGTGCGCTAAAGGTGCCGGAACTCTTTTACTTACTAAACAGGACACGAGGGTTTATAGCTCCGTTACGAATATTAATCTATTAATTCAGGCGGTTAGCTTCGTGTATGGAATTTCTGATATTACAATCTTTGCGTACTCGCTACTAGGATAGATTGAGAAAATATAGATAGATTAAAAAACCCCCTACACAGACCCAATTAATGTGTATGCTCTCACGCGGCAAGTGCAAGAGATATCATTATCAAATGTGTTTTTTTTTTCTTCGTGTCTTTTGTAATAACTTTTTTTTTTTTTTAATACCCCCTCACGTCCCGGGTGACTTTGTCTAGCTCTTACGGAACTAGGCGATTGTGTGTGGTCATTGTTCGTAGGTGTGAAAATCGATGCGAAAATTGCTATTTTTTCACATAAAATTACAAACCATCCATGCAGACAATAATTTTTTTTGTTTTTTTTTTTATAACGTTGTAGATGTGCCCGGTCTACGGTTCGAACAATGTTGCAACTTTTCACACGAGGTTTTTTTGTGTTTTTTTTTTCTACACCAAAATGTGCCACGAGCAAGAGGGAACCCGCGGAGCCTTGGAACGCTCTGCATGGAATATTGTATGAAGATTGCACTATTACGTATAAATACCATATCATATTTATAATCTATATATTATCGATAATTAGTACGGATTATTAAACGACGGAATAAAACGAAACGTCGGTATCAACGAGACAAAAAATGGGTAGCGTAACTTGGAACAGAGATCCCTCGTTTTTTTTTTCCTTTTTACTTTTGTGTTTGTGTTTTAAGTATGTAACGCCTTTTTCCGAATTGGCTAGTAACGCGCGAACGTCTCTCATATCATCTGGTAATAATGTTGCGTAGTGTTTGGTACGCTATAGACTATTGATATTCGACCATTACGCAGATAACACTCAAGTGCATAAATGTATATCGTTTATATATTTAAAAAAAGAAAAAAAAAGGGAACAACTTTATCGGTGTAATGTACTTTTAATATTCGTAGCGTTTTTTTTTTTGTCTAAAAAGAAGCCGTCATTAATTGAATTAAATAATTTTTTCTTTCCGTAATTAAACTGTAGAAGTTCGAACTGACCTTTTGATTTCTTAAGAATAATAACAAATCGGGATGCGAGATTCTGATTTCGCTGCTACAAGTTTTCTTTTTTCATTCAAATTGTAATAAACAGTCTGGTATGCGTTCATCATTGGCGTCAATCAGTCATAATTTTCAATTTGTTTTTTCTTCCTGTCAAATCCTACGTTTTATCGAACTACCGAATTCAATAATTGGCGACACAACGCCGCGCTCGGGAGAGGATGCATCTTACTCACTTTGTACATAACTCTGCTAATTATGCTGAAGTTTCTTTTTTTTTTTGTTTTCATTGATCAAATACCGCCAGCACTGAACCCAACCATACATATATACCTAATATAAAACAAGAACACAACAAAGTTTTTGGCATACGCAATACATTTCAACATGTAAGGTAGTATGTCGTTAATTTTTTTTAATGCTTTTTTTTCGTTTCATCTTCGAGCAAGTCCCCCGCGTAACCTCGGAGTTTTTTTTTTTTTCCTTCTACATATCAATTTTTAAACTCGGCCCAGTGAGCAGAATTTATTAACAACATCGAGACGTAGCGTATTGATATTTCTTCTTGCGGGCGGGAGCGTGAGTGTCAGTGTATGTATGGTTGTGTTTCGGTCATTTTTTTTTTCTCGTGCCAATAATATTATTTTCTCTTTTCTCTTCGCGCTCCACTCACTCTCTCTGTCTCTCTCTATCTCTCATTCTCTATTTTTTTTTTCTCTTTTAAAAACAAGTTATATGTGTTATCCGTTGACGTAATGTTATTTATTCGATAGGTGGCATGGCGATCGCGAGATGGAGGGGGGCGGGGGGCGGGGAGCGGGTTGGGGAGGGGTACAGAAAGTAGAAATCTGCTTATCCGCTCTTGAAGAGGAGGATGGCTACCTGACCCAGGTAAAAGTAAATGAAATGTCTTGTTTCATGCGTCACGTAACTGCCGAAGTTGCGCCCGACGATGCAATGCCACGTTGGGTTGTATTTTTTATCAAACTCCTTCTTGATAAACGCCGCGATGTCCTGAAGTCATTTGAAAGAAAAAGAAAAAAAAAAAACATCATGTTAGCGTATGCGCGGATCGGCGAAATTACCGTTTTCACGGATAGAGCGAGATTATCGCGATATGTCTTGCTACTCACCTTTTCAATGTTGTATTTTTCGAGAGCCTGGGTGGCGCAGTCAACGGCGTCCTGCTGCATCTCCTCCGACATATCGGCATTCTTGATAACAGCTTTGCGGTCCATTTTGTCCGGTCTGAAATACACAACGAAATAATGTTACAAATAAAACTCCTGTCGAGGCTCATAAAAAAAAAAATTATTCGTTATTTCGATGACTAGACAAAATAAATTATATGTGATACATAAATAAATAATTAATAATAAATTAACGATAAACGGTGAATAAATAAATAATAGACAAATTATAAGTGAATGCAAATAGTTTCTAATCTTAAATCTGTCTCTCAGCTCGGTAACTCACCGATTATTCGTGGGACTCGATAGCTCGATTTTGTTGATTAATTAAATTTAAAAAAGTAGCTCAAAAATCAATCAATATTCAACAGACACTAGAAAACCGACAGCCTTGAAAAAGCTGCATCTTACGATGACACTTTCGTTCGGTCGAGTTGCTAACGTAAACAAAAAATTTTTCACTAGCCAGAAAACAGAGAGTCTGTTGTTTTATCACGGATTCTGAGGTTGCTCGGAGTTGCCGTGGCAACGACATGGTTACCGCGTATCGTGCCGGCCGAACAATCTCATCTCTCGATTGATTCGACCGAGATAGTAAATAATATCTAAATGTCCCGAATAATGGATCAAACATTACAATAAAGCATTGATCCAACAATTCTAAGGCCTTGAACATGGGCTCGTGACGGGGTGTCGACAAATTGAAATTTTTTTTTTTTTTTTTTTCTCGATACTCCCATCTACGATACAGACCTAGTTTGCAGGTTGACGACTTTTAGAATATATACCGGTGTGACATGCCAGCCCAGATTCTGTACCTTGCATCGACTAATTTACCTGGCACAATTCATCCGCATTACTTTTTTTTTTTTTTTTTCGTGCGAGCCTAAGTTCAAGATTACAAAAAAAAAAAATACGTGCATGTAAGTCGTTCGACGGGAATCGGTGTAAAAAAAAGGGTGCGAGTTACCGTGCGGCCGTTGGCAGTGGGCGATGTTTTTGGAGGGAGATGCGGGAATCGGATTATTCAAAGACGCGTGATGTATATATATATATACTGGCACGCTCTACACAATAGATAATTTATAATGAAAACCTGGTTATCGGCACACGGGAGATTTTAACTGTGGCGTGAATGTCAAAGACCGGCATTTTTTTTTTTTTTTTTTTATTAACGAAACACGACGATCGACCTGGCAAAAAAGTGACGAGGGATTCCGTTTTTTTTTTTTTTTTGCTTCTCTCCTTCAGTCTTCGCGCGGCCGAAGGCAGCGGAGGCAGAGAGATGCGATGATGATGATCGCGCGGGGTACGAAACGCGGGAGGATGCTGTTTTGTCGATAGGAGGCAAAATAAAAATAGAAATTTGATAGCACGCGATCGGGGAAAAGTGGGTCGAAGGGTTCGTCGGCGCGGGGGCCAATTAATCGTACGAGCCTCGCTCGCCGGGAGAAATTGCAAAAAACTAGTTTTTGACGTAAGGCAATAGAGCGAGGGAACTCACGGTGGAGCGAGCGAGCGAGCGGAGGAGAGAGGCATACGCAGAGAGAGAGAGGCGAAAGGGCCCCCGGCAAAAAAAATTAAAATAATGTCACAATTAACACATAACATACCTCTCTTTGGTAACACACTCCACCAGCTGATACACGGAATATCTTTAAAGTTTGTCTAATGGCACGGCTACGCCGAGTTTTTCAACTATACAAAATGATTTACTCTGTGATTTTTGCGCACTCCTGCCGACACCGAAAACTTCTCTCGCACACGGGTTGAAGATTGGAGCGCCCGTACCCACCGTTCCTCGATTCCTATTGGCCGCCGATCAGGGTCTTCTATCAGGGTCTTCTATCGACCCGGCATGCACCGCGAGCTGAAACCCGCGATAAAATGAACGTCTGAGACGAAAAATCAAAACTGTTCGGCAATTGTTTATTTCACTCCGTCCTACGGGTCTATGCAATATATATATATACATATATGCATTCTTTTTTACAAGTTTCGAGTACTTCGGACACCACGATAATGACCGCGCAATTAATTGCATTCATTTGCTTCTCATAATATTTACTCGAGGCGCTTTTGCTGATTAGCAAACATCAAAAGAAGGTTTCGTACTGCAATGCAATGCAGCGTCCTGATAAGTTGTAATCATCCCCGTCGATCGTGAAGAAAAATAATATTATTGTATTCATGTATCGTGAAAGAAAAAAAAATGCGTAACCGCCTTTTCAAAGACCCCGAGTCAGGCTGTGCAACGTTTAATTATTATGATAACGAAAGAAAAAAGAATAAATTGCACGGTTTTTCGAATCGATGGAAGTAGGTTCCGCTGTTGCCTAACAGCGTGATAATTATCGTAGGAAAATACGTAGGCGTGCGTGCCATTGTGCGCCACGTTGTTCCATGAATAAGTGATCATTGCCGCGGCTATTATCGCCTCGGAGGAGCGGGCGATGTGGGGCAGTGGCAGCACTGATCAAAGCCATTTTGCAAAAACCGGTACCGCCATCTTGTTTGTTTCGTCGGGCCGGGGTAGGGAGCCGAAGCGGATAGGCGAACGCGAAGAAGCCGTGAACGGCGAAGGGTAGCCGAAGAGCATCAGATATCGCCGTAACGCGCGCGTGACACGTTAACATTGGCCTTTTTTTTTCTTTGCTAACAAGTGTTGTAACGTATTAACAAAACAATGTCTCACGGCGGCAGAAACGAGTGCCGTATTTACGTGGGCAACTTGCCCCCCGACATAAGAACCAAGGACATACAGGATCTTTTTTACAAGTTCGGCAAAGTTACGTTTGTTGACTTGAAAAATCGTAGGGGGCCTCCATTCGCGTTCGTCGAATTCGACGATCCCAGGTGAGTCGACGATCAAACAATTTGGCGATCGTTTAATTGCCCGTCGGTTATCCGAATGAGCTCGACTATCGTCGGTCACGACCTCCGGCGAGGCAACGGCCCGCGGTAGATCCGTGTGTTGATTTATCAACAGAAAGGGCGACGGGGGCGGAGCGGGAAGAGGCGAACTGGCCACATCACCGACCACCATTTCTACTCCATATCTCGCGCGACCAATCGCGATGTTTTTTTTTTTTTTTTTTTTTTTTTTCATCATTTGCATTTTCCTTTTTTCTTAATCCAGAGACGCCGAGGACGCTGTACACGCGAGAGACGGCTACGATTATGACGGTTACAGACTGAGAGTCGAATTTCCGAGGGGTGGAGGTCCGAGTAACAATTTCCGCGGCGGACGCGGCGCCGGCGACAGCGGGAGAGGCGGCAGGGGCGAGATGAGCAATTCCCGCGGCCGTGGCCCACCGGCCAGACGATCCCAGTACAGAGTCCTCGTCACCGGACTGCCCTCCTCCGGCAGTTGGCAGGATCTCAAGGATCACATGCGCGAAGCCGGCGACGTTTGCTTCGCCGATGTTTACAAAGACGGCACGGGCGTTGTAGAGTTCCTGCGCTACGAGGACATGAAGTACGCGGTGAAGAAATTGGACGACTCCAGATTTAGATCTCACGAGGTTCGTACTTGAGATGATAACATTGAAACATCCGTTCATTTATTTATCAATGGGATGAACGCTTTAGCAAAAGATGAAATGTAATTTGATTTATTTGTATTATTTACGGGACAAACCGTTTTACATCGGAAATTTTTTTGAGTTTAGATCAATTAACCTGTAAATCTGCAGATGACTGACCTCTGATAATTATAAAAATGCAAATAATTTTCATAATAATATTAATGGTAATTCTAATATTTGCAATCGCGTGAACATGAAACCGCATACACATTGCCCAATTTTGATTTTAATGCACGTTGGCCGCTGGTCAGAGAAAACCTGGACATTTAGGGAAGCAAAACAATGGCTTTCCCTTGATTTCTGTTTAACAGGTGACGGAAAAAGGGTCTCGATGGGAAGAGAAAAAAAAAAAATTAGGCTCCATTAGAAAAAATGAACAAAAATATAAAATAATTTTCTTGTTCTTTTGCCAGGAAATTCTAATCGAATCTACATTTAAATTGATCTAACTAAGATTAATCTACAATTTAACTGAAAATTTCGCGAATTTGTCAATATCGCAGCTTCACTAATTCGTTTCACTTATTATTATTATTGTTCAGGGAAAGTTCCAATGTTCTAAAGTTGTAATGTTCAGTATGTACTGGCAATTACACTGTTACAACATTTAAAAATATATTCATGTTAAGACACAATGTATGTATTTTTTTTACCTAAACTTAAAAAAAAATATATTAAAAAAAATTCGTTCGATTTTCTAGGGTGAGGTGACGTACATTCGAGTGAAGGAGGATCACAGCGGCGGCGACCGAGGTCGTAGCGAGGATCGCGAGAGAGGCAGAAGCCGCTCTCGGAGCTACAGTCCTCGACGACGCGGCTCGCCGACTTACTCGCCACTCCGGCGCAACTATTCGCGCTCAAGATCCCGTTCGAGGTCTCGCTCTTACGACTAGTGTGTGTACGTATAACGCTGCTCCACATGATAATACATAAGCAAAAGATTCATATTTTGCTTTTTACACAATTTCAATATTGCCGATTCTCGAGTTAACCACCGAACCCCGAAGTAACCTTCCAATCCAAATATTAGATTTCGCGATTACGATAATACAAGACCAACCGCCGCCTGTCCATTGAATCTTCTTGCATTGTCTCGTTTGTCGACAGTCGATTGATATATATATTTTTTTTAATGCGACCTCTCATCCGTTGTGTTCTAAATGTTGTGCCGAGACCGTATCGAGAGGACGTACAAAAAAAATCCATGAAAGATTTTTTTCAATACGTTCTACCCGTTCGCGATACTCGCGAAAGACGGATAATTACGATTCGAGCATATTCAAAGAAACAAAAAAAGATGAGCAATAATTAAATTGTGACATATATATATAAATATTTATATTTCTATTACGCAAATTAAAAAAGAAAAAAAAAGATAAAACGGCGACGCCAGCGATTGAGGTACGTCGATCCTAACCGATCGAGTGTTACCGGAGCGGAAAAAATAATCAGCCGCTGAAAGCGTTGGCGTCAGTCGTAATGTACAATAACCGTTCAAATTATAATTAATTGACAAAACGAATCGATTGAGGGTTGTACAATAGAAAAGAACATTCCGTGCATTACTTACATCCGAGATTTTTCATGACCCATCGTATATAACAGTGTTATCGATGATCCTACAAAGTGAGACGATTCCCAACATACCACACTCTGGGATGGGGATCGTGCATGGTCGTTCAGTGTATAATTTATTTTTTACCGCAAATTAAGTTATTCCCTGTCGAAATTATCTTCAATATTTTTTTGTTTTTTTTTTTACATGTACATATACACAATGAATACGGGATTTAAATTGATTATTTGGATGGAGTTGCCGAAACACAGGCGCGTCGGTAATTCGTAACGTTGATATGTCTGTTCGGCTTTGTTGCGTGTTGTGCCATTAATTAATCATACCCACCACCCAATCGCGCAGACAGCGCCGAGATAAAAATAAAAACAAAACGACCGATAAATAACGTATATAGCTATATGGCCATGTTCCTAAAAATCGAGAAGCTGTAAATACGTTTCTCCATTTTTTTATTTTGCTTGAATCAACAGGTACACGAAAGCAGGGTACGACATTAAATGCAAATAACAACACATGAGCGTAACACAGCACTTTGCGCAATTTCGCATTTACTGTTTAACGTAAAAAGCTAACATTCGGTTTTCTACAATTCAAGCCGATCGCGTAGAGTCGAGCATTGATTATCGAGGATTCTAACACCACCGAGTACAAGTCTTGACTTATCTCCGAACCGCGGAATCGATAAAATTTGCAGAAAAAAATTAAAGAGAACGATTTTTGCACCGTGACTAAGAAAAAAAAATCAAACCTGCTCACCTCACTGCTGCACAGAACGGTTGATAATACTATATTTAAATGTAAATATACGGATGACGAAGCGTATTTTACGAGTGGCCTTTGACGAAAGCGAAAGACGACTCATTTATTCGTTTTATCGCGTACGATTTTAAATCCGGTACGTCGGCGTACGATTCGCGCTCAACATTTCACTCGACGTCCCACTAATTCAATTAATATCGCCAGCATTAATCGGATCTCGCACGGACACGAGCTATTTGCTACATAATTTTCTCCAAAATTATTGGCGTATATCGATTATTGCATCATGTGTTTGAATCTTGTTAACTTGTTTTCCCATTCGAAAGAGACTTAGAAAGCAACGAAACTAGAAGTTTTTTTTCTCAAATAGTAACAGAGTCCCTCGTAAGATCGTAGCGGTACAAGTACGGGCCCGACGCCAATTCGGATGTCAATTCGTTTCAAAATATTTAAAAAAAAACTCCTCATGAATTTATTGGCGCATATCGATCGTGTGATGCTTTCCCGCTTCGTTTAATCTCACATTGTCCACACCGTCGCTGTAAACCGGAGTAAAAAAAGAAATGCAAATTTTCATGTCGTGCAGTCGAAACGATGTCGAGGTCGTAGTCGTTGATACCGTGTCAGAATCGGGCTACTTCACAGGCGATTCGATTGCGCCCCGCATACACACTCGATATTAAAAATATATATATGTCGTGAAAAAAAAAATGATAACAATAATGCGACAAAATAAAATCAACCCACATTATGATATAAATTGTATTAAGACAAAACTAATGTATTTTTTCTCTTTTGTATATTGGATTGGATTGTAACACAATGAATGAAAAACTGAAACCCAACACGATCTTGCTTCTTGGATGGATTATGTACACGTTCTCGCTTGACGATGGGATTGAGACGGAATGCGTTGTGGACGGATTTTATTCGGAGGATTATATTGTAGGAGGATTCTAAAGCATATAGAGACGAGCGAAAAAAAAAAAATAACGAGCGGACGTAAATAAGGAGATACGTAACAAGAGGATATTGAGGATGTGGAAAGGGATGTGGATTAAAAAAAAAAGCCGCGACGAGTGACAACAATCAACCTTTGATTGGGCGCACTTACGGAATTTAGCTGGATTTTCATCGAGACGAGCTCTCGCAAGGCAAAATGCAAGGAGTTCGAGCAGTAACGCTTGTCCCGGTATTTCGAATAACGAAAATTGTTCACGAACGGATATCACCGAGGTGATGGAGTTGACCTTTCAACTTGAGAAACTTAATTATTTTTCACCATTTTTTTTATTTTTATTTCCTTATCGCTAATTCACTGTCGAAAAACGTGTGTGCGTAATCGTGCTCGTTTATTAATTGTCCCAACCTTAAATCGATTTAAAAAAAAGAAACCAAAGAAACGGATGCACGAGGATAAAAAAAGCTACTTGCTAAAAAAAAAAATTTAATCGTCGTAGAATAATGGAATTAAAATCCGTTCCGCAATTTGACCCGCACGATTCTCCGCAAGGTCGCGCATTCTCGTTTCAACTTTAATCAATGAACTCTTCATGACGATCGTGTTCCCGATGAGTGATATTCGCAATAATCGTTGGTGCGTCGTGATCGTTCAACGGGACACACACACAGTCGTACAAGGAGGATTAATATGAAACGTGCACAAGAGGATAAACTCGTTCAAAGGGCCTTGCGTCTCGATGAGAAGTTGCTACCTAGTTTTAGAAAAAAAAAGTGCTTCCGATAAAAATGGAAGGAGAGCGGAGAAATATCGGAGAAACGGAGAACGTTCGCAGGATATTTTTCGGGATGTAGGATCGTCGCGGGATGTATTTGCTCTGATAATGGATCGTTCGGATAAGGATAAGTTCTCACTGGACGTCAGTTGCCTGGATTATAATTATTTAATAATTATGTATATACATATATATATATTATATATATATAAATATATATGCATAAATATATTTAAAAACAACGAAAGGGCGCGCGGATCTTTCGGACTTGTATCTCGTGTCGGATAAGACGACGATTATAGGACAGGAGGAAAAAAAAATGGATTCGGATTATATAAACTGATCAATAGTGGGTGTGTGTACGTGTATGGAACACGGACCTCGAAGGCGGCCGCGCCTCATAGGTTTCACGGAATACGAGCTTCGGATACTAGGTCGGATATACTACGGAAAATCGTTGGAAAAAAAAAATACTATGTTGGAATAATCGTTATTCACGGATGACGCGCAGAAAAGGATCGGATTGCTTAATTTCAGGTATTTGCCAACTGTCAAAACTTTTCCCCGCTCAATATCCCTATAAAACATGAAAAATGTCTGCATGCTTTGCTTATACTTCCCAATTTTCTTTTCCTGTATTCGTGTTCTTCAAAGCACTGTCTAACGAGCACTCGAAAAAAAAAAAAAAAAATTAGTCCGAATACACTTATACGTACATACGAGCGAGCGGGTATTGGTTAGCAATACCCCAATTAACGCTTTGCCTTGTGAAAACACACACGTAAATGGGCTTCGAAAAAATTGCACTCGTTTATTCGATTTGAAAATACAACTCTTCTTTGATCGTAGCTAATTTAACTGTAGAATATTATTGTTAAGTTTACATAACGATTCCCTACACTCGTGAGGTCCACGCATGGTTGTTCGTCAAGCATCCATACGGTGAAAAGATATGCCAGGCTGCAGAGTCTCGTTCGTGAATGGATACAAGCCGTTGAGGATGACTTGAAAGTGTACAAATTTACACCTTTGAGCATATTTCAAGTCTGGCAGCGATAATCGAAGCACCCTTAAGAGATTCACTCTCTGAAATTCAACCCGGCATCTCGACCATTACAACCGACTTATAAAAAAATATAATCGATAAATAAATAAACGTACATTGAAATTACGAGCGTTGTCTGCGAGTCAATTATTTTCCTACCACAGCTCCGAACGTAAAACTCAGTTCCTAAGCAAGACAAATGAAAGTCGACTGTCAATCATCATTTTTTTTTTAGCGCAGTATTTTTTCCATCGGTTGCGTTCCTTCGACGCCTTTTTATACTGTTTAAAGTTCATAAAATTTTCATAAAAAAATTAATAAAAAATAAGAAAGGACAAAATGGAGGTAATGGAACTACTGGACCTGCGAAGAGCTTTCCTACCATCGGAGGATCGCTACGCGTATCCTCACACGGAGGCTATGCGAGTAAGACGAACGAGAAATCTCGATAATAAAGTTTGCACCGCGTTCCTGAACGAGCTGTTTGTAACTCAGCTGAGAAGCTTGTGGACCTTCGATCGTCGGCCCGGCAGAAGCAGGGACGCTCAGAGGGTCAATGAACTCTTCGCCGAAGCGAAGAAGCTCGTCGCCGAAGGAAGTCAATATTTCACGACGGCTGTTTCTCTGATAAGAAAGGGACTGTTGATAAATCCTCGGTACCATTCTTTCTACGCTCTGAGAGGTGATATTTGCTCGTACCAAGGTAATCCATTATCGATATAATAATAAGTTTCGTGTACTTGTTTTTGGATAAAAACTTCTGGTTCGGTACATTCAATTTACAATTTTTTATTACAGTGTATGTATGATTACTGTAAATATGCGTGTGAGTTAGGGTGGTCCTAAAATTGCACATTTTTGAATTCTCTGGGGGCCACCCTGTATTATCGTGAGGTATAACATAAAAATGCGATTTGCGAAGGGTCCCCGAAATTAATTTTTAGAGGTCGCTACCGGCTATTTAAAAAAAAATTTTAATCAAAAACCTCACGATAATTAACGAATCGTGTTACAATTTACAAATGTGCAATGTGTTTAAGGTAAGCTGGACGAGGCCGTGGACAATTACGAGGATGCCAGAAGGATGATAATATTCGACAAAAAAGTCTCCCCGAGTAGTGGAAAATCTTTCTACAGCAGGAGTCTGATAGAAATGTACTGGAAGCGAGGCTTGCGCAACCACGCTGCCGGTAGACTGCTGGAGGCAGCGAGCGACTACGAGCAGATTCTCGTTCTCAGGCCTTACGGAGTGATCGTTACCGACATCCAAGTATGGGTAGCGCCAGCTCGTGTCTTCGGCGGCGATTAATCGTCGGCCGTAAATGGATTTTCGTATCAAAGGACAAGCTGCTGGAGACGCTGAGAACGCTCGACAAATACGACGCTTATCGTTACAATTGGGCACGTTTCATGCGCGAGGCCGATCCAACGAGGGCGTCGGCTCTGCTGACGCAACACGCCGAGTACAAGATTTTTCGGAGGGAAATGGGCACCGCCCGTCACGTACTACTCGAGGCGATCGATCTCGACGGGGAGAACGCCGGGGCTCGAGAATTATTGCAGGTCGTCTACAACACCGGTCATCACTTGGTGGCCTTCGCTATAATCTGGACGATGTACGGTTGTTACGACAAAGCGCTGACGACGATCGAGAAAGGCAGAGACTGCGATCCGTACAATCCCGGTTATACTCTGCTGAAAGCTATTGTACTGAGACTCTCCGGACGATTGCTTCAAGCCGCGAATTGGCTCGAGAGCGTGGACAAGGGTTTCCACAAACTTAGCGAACCGTCGATGGACACGCAAGGCTCCGTTATGGGAAAACTGACGATCGAACAGACGAGGACTCAGCTGATAAAACAGTGGTATCTCATAAGGCAAGTCGATTCGCGTTTTGTCACGACGAACGCGTTCATTGTGATCAGGGGAAACGGGTGAATGTCAGGGGATTTCAAAATTGGTCAGATAAAATAATAATGCAATGGAATTACTGAATAATGAAAAGAAGGAAAAAATAAGTTGTTTGGAAAAAAACTTTAAAATCAATTTTAAAAAAATAAAAGATTGAAATTGTTGCATTGTTAGATATTTTTTTAAAACAAAAAAAAATCCTAATTAACTTTAACATACTTCACACATATTTCATACATACTTCACATTCAAAATTGGTTACTCAACCTAAGAGTATGTAAAATAACGCGGACAATGTCTAAAAAAAAAAAAAAATGGTATGTTACATTGTCTCTGTATTCGCTACAATGCATCAATTGTTGATGAATTTAAGGTGGATCTTCCTCAACTATTCCCTTCAAATGCAAAACCAAATATCATTATTTTTGGAAAAAAGTCTCGTTACCGACAGAGTCCGAAATGGAATTTCGGACTCTGTCGGTAAATGTCGGAAAACTCATTGAATATTTGTGCCGCTATAAGAATGCATAATATTTTTTTTATATAGATACGACATAGCAGTTCAGTTTATGATCGAGGGACGATACAAGGACGCGATGACTATCCTGCGGAGCAGCGAGTTGCGCCGGATGTTCGCCGAAACTCACTTGTTAATGGGCGATTGCACGTCGAAGCTCGGAGAACCGGACGTCGCCCTTGGAATGTACATGGATTGCTTGAAGAAGAGCAAGGAGCTTAAATCGTGGGACGTCGAGTCGCGAAAAAACACGATGTTGCTTAAGCGTATAACCGATATATTAAACGAAAAGTGTAACGAGGCCGTCGAGGAAAATCGAGCCGACGATGCGATTAAGATAGCCGAAGACGTTCTGCGAATGATCGTCGAGAATCGGGGGAAAGATCCCACGCGCCTCGGACAAAACGAAGGCGAAGCTTTGATCTGCAAAGCGCGGGCGGAGTACAAGCGCGACGGGGTGTCGAAGAACAGCGCGTCTTGTTGGTCCGCGGCGGAGGGATTGAAACTGACGAGAGGTGTCGATGATCGCGGGCTTCACAGACTTATATTCAACGACATGAGTACCGAACAAGTTATAGATCGTTACGGGAGAAAAAGAGAGCTTCCGCACTCGCTAAAGTTACTTATGCAGTACTCGTGAGTTTACTCACTAGAAACAAAAAAAAAATCCGAACAATCGTCGAAAATATAGTTTTTTTATTGTCTCTCCGATAAAGCCAAGTCCGTGTTACAAGTGTGAGTATTATAATGCACAGGTCTTCACAGACAAATTTCGCAAAGTCGCTAAAAAACGCGGGTAAAAATTCATGCAACCCGTCCCACAAGATCATTGCGTTTGTATTGTTGATTTTTAATCCATGGCCGGATTTGAGCCCGGAAAATTGACTATTTACCAGGTTTCACCGAGTGGACGGAGGACGATGTCTTGTACCTGGAAAATGTATACATTGATCATGAGATTTATGGATTTTTGCTACCGAAAGGATTAGATTTTATGCAATTTTGATTTTTTTTTTTTCTTCAAATTACTAATAACGGTCTAATTCGAGTAAACATGGAAGTATTGAGCTTAAATTTGGCACAGGACTGGACCAACACTGTACAATATTTCGTATTGAATTCGGAAAAAATTAATCCAACCGTTTAAATTTTATGGGATTTTGAAAATTTTGAATGCTTTAAAAATTTGTTTTTTACGCCTGACACGAGTTTCTAAATCGAATATCACGCAAAGAGTAAAATGAGTTATACTTTAGTAATCAGCGGTGAATAATCGGTTAAAAATTGCCTTAAAACGATGAAATCCGCAAATTTAAGTTTGCGATTTCCTATAACAAATAATGGTCTAAATTTTGACTCACTTGAACATGCGCTGGGGTGGACAGAGTATAAATCACGGCAGCGGAAACGTCCTCGGGTTGCAAAGCGGGCATCGTAGCGAGCATTTCTTTGGAGAACATTGAGTACTCGGCCATCAGCTCGGTAGCCACGAGACCCGGAGTAATGCTCTGCGAAAGGACGCAAGGACCAATTAACAGAAGCGAACAACAATGACTCGATTGATTGAGACTAATCGGTCCAATGTAAGTTGATTGATGCTTTCGGAAGAGTCAACATCATGCGTACCGTGACGCGGATCTGCGTTCCCGCGAGCTCGTGACGAAGCGTCCCGGCGAGTCCGGTAACGGCTCGCTTGGTCGCCGGATAAACGTTGAATCCCGGAACCGCGGGAATTCTTTCTCCGGCCAGGCTGTTAACGTGAATCACGATGGCATCCCCGTCGGCCTCGCGCATCGACCTGACCGCTTCGCGAGTGCAAAGACACAATCCCAGGACGTTGACGTCGAAAACGGAACGCCAATCCTCGAGAGTTCCGCCTGCGAACACCGATCGATCGAGATTAAACATGTTTCGTAATAACGCATTTCATTGTTGATGCGAGGTGAAATACCGCGGTCGGTAACAAAGACTGTAATTAATTTTTTTTTAACCGTACTGAGCATTTACATTCAGAAATCAAATCTGAATAAAAAATTCAGAAATTCAAATTTGAAGATTGTATATGTAATAAATATATGCTTCAAAGGGTTAACTGATGCACCGCTTACCAGTCAGACTGCTCTCTTTCGTAATTCCAGCGTTGTTAACGAGTATGTTAACGGAGCCGAGATTTTCACGGATCCAAGTGAACGCTGCTATGACGGAGTCCTCCTGCGAGACATCGCACTCGATAGGATACAGCTTCCCCGAAGAGTCCTGCAGGCTAACAGCTAGTTCCTCGATCTTGTCTACTCTTCTTGCGAGGCCGGCTACTGTGAGACCTGAAAAATACCGAAGAGTTGATAGACACAACTGCGTTTAGCTAATGACTGATCAGGAAGAACCTTCAATTTTTAAAAATAATCAGGGAAATCGGGAAAAAGTGAGGGGATATTTCAATTGGTCGGGGAAAATGAGACGCTGTACATAACAACAAAAAAAAAGTTTTCTGAAACAAAGTTCCATGAAAAAGCAAAATCTAAAGGTTAATTTTTTATTCGTCTTCTAGACGTTCTTATTGAATAAAAAAATGAAGCGTTTAAAATTGAATTACGTTCACGTAGTAAATTGGTAAATTGGTAAATTGGTAAATTGGTAAATTGATAAATTAGTAAATTTGTAAATTTGTAAATTTCAGTTACTCTGATTGGCATTATCAGTTAGAATTTTCGTCAAGCAAACATTACTTGAATGTATTATTCCAACATTTTTAGAGGCCAAGCCATAAATGAGAATTAATACAGCTATTGTTACCATGGCGAACCAATTCCTTAACGATGGATGCTCCGATTCCGGCGCTGGCTCCGGTGACCACGGCCACTTTGCCAGACCAACGCTCCATTCCGCTCGTGTACTCGTTCGACGAGCGACTGAGAGATCCCTCGCACTCCGTAGTAATAGGATCGCACTTATAAGTATTGAAATCGATACGCGAGAGCGAAAAACATATCTCCGTAGAGTATTAGACGAGAAAAATATCTGGCGTAGATTCGCTTCCCGAGGGTAATGTTATACCTTGCGGTAAACCAATATCAGCGACCTTCTGGTATAAAATATCTCTCCGTATTTTCTATTCCGCGCCACTTACGCTAATCTATAAAATTGATTCGCAGAGATTATCTTGATTTACGGTTCGTCATAAATCTAAATTATCACAAATTTCCAAATTATTTCCCCAACATGTTTCCGTAACGTATATCGTTCAATGTGCGTTCAAAATTCTCCCACTCTTTCTCACGATTTCATGCAGAGGCGGAGCGTTCACGGATAGGGGTGGGGTGGACTTCCTCGGGTGCAAACACAAGTCAGCTGACTCGCGTCAAAAGGTGAACCGTTGCCGTTGCGATTTCGTTCCCGAAGGGTAAAACACAAGCGAGCGTGACTCCGTTCGATCGGGTTTGGAATATGATTAATAAAATAATGTGCGAACTATCGAACTATGTGTAATGTCTTCTCCGATTCTCGTGTCACTCTGCGTAATTCGCATCGAAATAGTTGACAAAATAACCGAGGAAACGGCTAGTGAGTTTGTCAATAAATTTTAATTGCGTTATCGATTCGGAACCCGAGGGGTTACGATGATTACGCGCTTTTCCGTTGTCCGTTGTTTCGAGAGGTAAATATCGCGATGTGCAGCCTCGATCTCACCCAGATTTTTCATCCGGCTAACAGACACGATGGCAACCAGAAAGATGCGAGGTCGCCGCGAACCTAGGGACATCACCGTCGAGAGCTACGCCAGCATCACCGAAGGCCCGACTCCTCTCCTGGCGTCGTCGCAGAGGTCCGCAAAATCGCACTCCGCCTCTCGCGCCAACTCCGAGGAATCCTCGTTCGGTTCGCAGACCATATCGGCGACCAATACCGGCGAGGGAGGCCAAGCTGCCGCTTGCTTGCCGGCCAATCAAATCGCGTTTATCTCGGGAAATCCTTTCGTCGAGGTTACCAAGGGAATATTGCATCTGTTCAAGGAAGAGTGCGTTAAATTGTTTATTCAATTTTTCGACTCGACAATATGTTCATGTTACGAGTTTTCACAACGTTGTTTATTTTCGATCTTATATCGATACTTTCTGAGGGATTAAACCAAGTTGTTTTTCTCACGCTACGCTCTATCAGTTTGTTTATTCTGAGTCTTCGTTTTTACCAAGGGAATATTGCGTCTCATCTAGGAAGAGTACACTAATTGTTTGTTTAATCTTTCAATTCGAAAATCTATTCGCGTTACGAATTTTCACAAAGTAGTTTATTTTTGATCGTACATCGATACTTCCTGAGGGATTTAATTAAGGTATTTTTATAATGGTATGTTCTATCGATTTGGCTATTGGAATATTGTACCGCTTCAATGAAGGGCTAATTGTTTAATTAATTTTTCAATTAGACAATTTATTCACGTCACAAATTTTTACAAAGTTATTTATGTTCGATCTCATGTCTATACTTTGTGAGGGATTCATAATGCAGGAAATCTCTATCGATCGGAGTGGCAAGCTGTGTTGTTCTAAATCACGATTTTTTTTTTCAGCGAGTTGACCGAAAGAGGCTGCGCAGCGGACAGGAGTCATACGATTTGCATTCTATCGGTTCCGGCCACGATGACCTGCCACGATCTCTTGACGTTCACTGCGGCGTGTCACCAGGACATCCAGCACTTCAGAATAATCAAAGACAACAGTCCGAACCAGTACATGGCGTTGATCACCCTCAGATCTTCTGTAAGTCTCGAAGATTCTCGTTGCGCAGCGATCAGTAAAAACTAACTTATTATCGTTCAATCCACAGACAGCGGCGAATCAATTTTACGAGACGTTCAATGGCGCGCCTTACAATTCGCTCGAGCCCGACATCGTGTGCCACATGGTGTTCGTTTCGAGAGTCGAGGTCGCCGATAACGGGATGTCTCTAGCCGGACACACGGAATTGCCGTCCTGCCCCGTCTGCCTCGAGAGAATGGACGAGAGCGTCGACGGGATTCTCACAATACTCTGCAATCACACTTTTCATTCCAGTTGCCTGGTCAAATGGGGCGATATATCTTGTCCGATATGCCGTTACGCTCAAACGCCCGAGCCCCTCGCGGACAGTCATTGCATGGAGTGTGGTCTGTATATATAACGTAAAATTGTATGGGCATAGCCAAAAAAAATCTATTCCGCCTATCGATTAAGGTAGTTTTTGAATAGTGTTCACTTCGCATAAGTTTCAGAGAAATGATAGGGAATTGCAATTTCTCTTTTGTATGGGCAAAATGTGCGGAAAGTCCCAAAAATCAAAGAGAATTTAAAAATCTGAAAAAATTCATACGTATTCAAGAAATGAACGAATCATTTTCATTAAAGAAAAGTTAAGTTTGCGCAAGATTTGTTGAACAATTTTATTTTTCATCAATTTGTTATATAACATTTTGGAATTATTATTATGCAAAATTAATCTTCTCAGTGCCGTTAATATCGGTGATTTTTTTCAGATTTTTATACCATCGAGAAGTGTTCGCAATTTCCTCACTTTTCTCTGAAACTTGTGCGAAGTGAACACTATTCGCAAGGACTACCTTAATCGGCATGACTGAGCAATACCGCGGATATTAGATTCCGCAGTTGCAGGTGCTACCAACGACGCTCTGTGGATTTGTCTGATATGCGGTCACATCGGTTGTTCCCGCTATCATCAGGGTCACGCGTTCGAGCATTATCGAGACACTCACCATTGCTACGCCATGCAGCTCGGCAACAATCGCGTTTGGGATTACGTCGGTGACAATTTCGTTCATCGGCTGCTTCAGGACAAGGATGGCAAAATGGTCGAGGGCGGACAGGAGCCGACGAAGGGCGAGGGCGGGGCCGTCGACGAGAAAGTCGACGCTGTTCAGCTCGAGTTCACGTATCTTCTTACGTCCCAACTAGAAACGCAGCGTCAGTACTTCGAGGAACGACTCAACAGGATAGAGCAATGCTCTTCCGTGGAAATTGCGGACCTCCGGGATAAAGTCAATCAGATATCCGACGAGAACACGCAGATCAAGGTATACAGGGAGAAAAAAAATTGACTATTGCTGAAAAAAAATTAAAAATTGTTAATCAGAATAATCTTCTCAAAAAACAAAAAATCTATTCCAAAAAGGAGGAAGGATGTCAATTTTTTTTTTTATGGAAGAAATCATATTTCCCTCCAAAAAGGTGTATATTAGGGGTGTGCCAATTGCGTTTGAATTGGATTGAATATTAAAAAATTTGAATATTTAAAAAAAATCATATAATTCGAATATTTGTGAATATTACAAAAATTTGAATATTTCGAATAATTTTTATGAATTGGATATTCAATTGACGAAATTCCGATTACAATGAAACCGAGCACACAAATTGTACAGTCCAAAATGAACAAAACCGAAGACAAACGTGATCCTTGATAAAATTTGTTTCATAAATGTACGACCTAGGAGACAAACGTACCGATATTTAATCAGTGATAATCGTCTAGGAAAAACTGACCAGCCTCACACGGGAGAAGCAGAGTCTCGAGAAGAGATTACAAAACTCGCACGTAAAACTCACTCAGGCGCAAAGTGAATTGGGAGAGGAGAAGGAATTGAGGAAGGCTCTGCAATTGAATCAGGCGTCCTGGCAAACGAAGCACAAACAGCTTCAGGACGAGTTGTCGGAGTACAAAGGTACGAAGGAGAACGAAGTCACCGATTTGCGGGAGCAAGTCCGCGACCTCATGTTCTTTCTGGAAGCTCAAAAACAAATTGGCAATTCGGCGCAGAAGGATGAGATCGAGGGTGGTCAAATAATCGTACCGGAAACGTCGAAAAACGTTAAACAACCACGCTCCTCGAGGGGCCACAAGAAACATTAATCACACAAAACTGATCTCGTTGTACAGTATTTATTTTTTTAGCCACAATAAAAAAAAAACAATCTATCGGACATTGTCCATGTACGTATTCGTGTTCTTCAACTGGCCAATTATCTTAACGAGAGAAAATAATAATGATGCTGATATTAACGAAACGATACTTTTTCTTTTTTATTCAATAACAGTGTTACATAATAATCTTTATTTAAAAATACAATACGTTATACAAGAACTATTTTGTACATAAATATTGACAAAGGAGCGGTATTCTGATTAGTAGTCCTTATAGTATTTAAATAGTATATTATACGTCTTTTTCGGTTCTTTTCTTTTTTTTTCTTTTTTACTAATACAGTATGTGTTGTGCATCCTTCGCGATAACTTTTTCGTTATGGTAAAAACAAAAACAAAACAATTGTCGGAGTTACCACGCTCGACGTCGCTCGCGCAGGGAATGTGTGCATGAAACTTTTTTCAAGAATACGAGTTACGAATTTTTACAAGATAATTGAGACATTCACACGTTAAATGGTATTATAATCTCTATAGTTACATTTTGAAATTTTGTTGACTTTTTTTTCATTTCATTCTTCGGTTTCGTAACAAAGATATGTTTTAATGGCATAGCTATAGAAAAGGCACACCTTTTAACAAAGCTCATCATTCGTGGTCTAGCTACCTTTTTTTGCATCAGTCGGCCCCGTTGGCAGTGGAAAGGGTCGTCTGATCCTTGGTTTTTCTCTTGAGCATTTGTCTCTGGTGCTCGTACTCGAAGTCTTCTTCGCTCAAATTCAACCTCTGAATCTATTGTGCATTAAAATATTGTAATATCGCGTCGCACGAAACGGGGAAAGGGGCGCGAAGCAAGGATATTAAAAATGTACCTGATTAACTAAAGCTTCCTCGTCGACGATATGATGGGGCGGATTTCTTAATACTTGGAGAGTTTCATACATCGTCGGACAGCGTTTCGTCAGCGATGAGCGGCCCAGGCAACCTTTCAGCAGTACCAAGCCGACTTTGAAGATCACCTTGACGCCCTCGCAGAGAAACATGTCCCAGACACGGAGTATGCTTTCCCATGGCAATGTTCGCGTATATACACACAGGAACCACTCAGTCATGTATAAAATTGGTTCCATCTTTTGTTTTTTCTGTACAATCAAATCGGTCGAGTTAATAGGATCAACTATATTTACAAATGGTGGCCACTAAAAAAAATTTACAAATTTACAAATTTACAAATTTACAAATTTACAAATTTACAAATTTACAAATTCACAAATTCACAAATTTACAGATTTACAAATTCACAAATTTACAAATTTACAGATTTACAAATTCACAAATTCACAAATTTACAAATCTACAAATTTATAAATTTACAAATTTATTTGACATTGCCAGGATTCCCAGGTTTTTCCTAACCCGTGGCCACCACATTACATGTGTGTGTTCCAAAGACTGTGTGATAACTGCATTGTACTCACTAGATGCTTGTACGCGGTAGGAGAAACGCGTTTGAGAAGAGCGAAGAGTATGTCTCCGTCTCGTTGAAGAGTCTCCATTCCTTGGCTATAGTATCCAACGAGATATTTGTCGCACACGGCAACGAGGCACCAGAACGCCTGAACCGCTGGCATGTGCATTAGAAGAAAAGCGGCGATCGGTGCCTGAGCCTGACAGTAGCCGACTTTGCTGTTCAGTATGGAATACGCCTTTAATACTCTGAACAATTCTTGCTGGCCCGGTGCGTCGTCGACGAACATCTCGTGATGCGGAAATTGCCGGTGAAGATCCTTCTTTATGTCCTCTATGTATTTCGGATCGCCGGGCCTCTTTATAAGCTCCTCGTACAATTTTGGATTCTTCTCCATCAGTAACTGACCGCCGCATAGATTCAACCAGGCGCGCAGTCTCACCGAAGGCGGTATACCTTTTCTGCATCTCTCCCTCACCTTCCGATAATTTGTCGTCATGAAAACTGACCAATTGTTCAACATCTGTATCCATTTCTGTTCCCTTCTCAGTATCACCTCCGGTGGTACTCCGTGCTTCCTGAAAATCATAATAAATCTCAATACAATATGCATTTATTTTCATTGAAATTTTTTGTTTTATTCAAATTATCAGTATCAGGCAAAAAAAGATTTGCAAATTCAATATCAGGTGTCTTCATTTTCCAATAAAGTACATCGATGTTCAATTAACGTAAGCAACGTAAGTAAATTTCAAGTTCGAGTACATTAAATTTATAATTTATTTTTCCAGCGTGAGAGAAACTTGTTCTATGCACATGAATTCGCGAATTGTTATATTTAACAATGATAAATTATATAATTAGTAATCGGAAAAGCTTTGTTAACGTTGATGAAAAGTTAATAAATGATATATTTAAAAGAAAACTGAGCAGAAATGTAAGTACAACCAAATAGAAGTAATTAATAAATAAATTTTAAGAACAAAAAAAAATGTTTTGTTTCTAAATGTATTTATTTCTCACCTCTCAGGACTGTACTGCGAGCCTCCGAGGAAGCCGTGCCTGTCCGGAACAGTGGATATAACAGAGCCGGACTGATATATGCTGCTGGCCTCCGATTCTGATTCCCCATTCAAATCTTCATCGGCATTGCGTGACGAAGAGGCAGCCATAGCATCTTCCTACCTTCCTGCAAAGACAGGAACGTTCGCTGATAAGAGAAGATTGGCAGACGCGCGTAGAGCGTTGAGAATGACGTCACCGCACACCCATGACTCTAGATTACGAATAAGCGTGCTCAGCGCAAACTCGCTGAAATAAGAATCGTATCGCACCCAAGAATAAAGCTCGCTCTACAAAAATAACCGAGTTGTCCAAAATGCAATGTGGCTACGGCAAACGTAACGGGAGGATTTATCGGGGTGGCTAAAAGGAGGCAAAACCAACAGCGATCGAACAATGCAATTCCCGCGGTGCAATTATCGTTGTACAATCGCTTACGCATCGAAGAGTCTTTCTCGAGGCTCTTTTAGGAATATTAATTACTGTAATTCGACTCGTTGAAAGTAATAAAACAACCGGTCGATTGTGCAATAATAACGCGTAATTTGACCGCCTTTTCCAGTATCGCACGAATCACGCGTACAAAAAAAAAAACAAAAAAGTGTAAAAAATCAAAACGTATAATAAACATACTATAAGCGGTGAAAAATGGAAGATACATCCAGTGAGAGATCGCTGATTAGCATGATGGGCGTACATGTCTGATTGACTCTCGTGTTTCTGCATTAACACACACACACACGGTGCACTTTTACCACGGGTCGAGCGACTCGCACACGACATACACACACGGTCTCAAGCGAAAGATTTGTCTCGACGAATTGCAATCTACCGTGCTCGAGCCTTCGAAAATACGATTACCTCTGTGAGCTCAAAAAGCGATCCCTAAGCTCGTTCACGACAGCTTCGTCTCTCAATTGACATCAATTGCTGCGAGTAATTGGCGAAGGGAGTAGAAAAAAAAAAGTAAAAGAAAAACACGAAAAAAAAGCTTCGTAGACGAGAGTGACGGTGACTTGTGATGATGAGAACAAGGTCGGCGGAGCGAGATAGTGAGAGAGAGTATTCGCAGACGGAAGACGATGAAAATATATGCGATAGTAATATTATGTGTTGTGAATCGACGCTGCGATAAACGTGCGCGCGGATACGCTAGAGATGAGCGCCCCGTAAAATCGGCCTCTCGTTATGGACTGTACATGTATACACATATATATACATACATACATATATATATACATATATATTTATCGGGCACCGTGATACATGTCTGGTATTCGCCGCTTGTGAAACACGCGAGTCCCAACGTAACTATACTGTGGTGTGCTTTAGCCCGCGAGAATCAACAACCGACTGGTTCTGGCGTTACATTTAGTTTATCTCTGGCGTGTCGGTGTGGATATGCACGTATAAACTATGTGTACAGTTTACACGTAATACGCACGTCAGGAGACCCTCCACGAATGCGCGTGCCGGAGTGGAAAACACACAGGACGGAAGGCCCATCAATCAGCTGGTCCACTTTAATCGTGAAAGGCGAGCTGTCCAGTTATACGTCACACTTTTGTTTGATATTAAATAGCAGTGCGTATTACATGGCGCGAGAACGCGCGGGGTAGGGTGAGGTGGTATGTAACACAGTAAAACGCGAAAAGTACCGTTCTCCGTTGGGCATTGAGCGAAGAGACACCCGAAATCACTTAACGATATAGCGGCGAGTTACTCCTCGCTCACAATACTGCGCTGGTACTGTTCGCACGTATGTAGGTGAGACTCCGTCGTAGGTACGATGTGTCCCCCCCCTCCAGCGACGCTGGAACCGCCTCTCCCACGATCTGACAGCCGTGAGCCTATCGGACTTTACTACATGGTAAGCCACACGCTCATTCACCTGCACACGAGCACGCTCGCGAGACCGGACGTGTGTGCTTGTTCGGCGGGAGTGTGTGTCGCCTGCGAGTGAGAACACTTGCGATGCGAGCGCTGCGTGGAGACGGTTCGTACACTCCGTACATACCGACGGTCGGTAACCACGCGTTTAATCTTTCGGGAGTGTTTCAAATGTGCGAGCGTCGATAACTAAACTGCGAGGAATGCCGCTTTTAGACCGTAGATATTCGGGGAAAAGGGAAATCGTCGGTCATCGCGGGATTCATTAATGGCAGTAACAATCATTTGCAGTCGGTTGTGCTCACGGTCTTATGGACCGGTCTGGACACTCGCCGGGCAAAAGCGTGCCAAAGGTGGATTTAAGGCGAAGTGAAAGTCACGTGACGAGGCGATGAGTGTGAGAGAGATAGTTGCAATTTTCAAATTAACTTTATTCAATGGTGCTAATTTTTTTTTTAGAAAAAGATGAATTCGGGCCGGATGCGAAATTACGTGCATCCGGCTCGAATTTGCTTTTTCCTGAAGAAAAATTATTTTTCTCGTCGCGATCGGGCTTGGGGAAGGCAGCAGGGAAGGTTTGACAAATCGCCTTAAGACACTTTCCTCATGTCTCTCTCACTACCGTTGCGCAGTCACGGGACTTTGAGCCGGTCTTAAGGATCAATTGAAAGTCGGTAATTTTTTAGAATTCATAATTACGGTATATTTGTTTTTGAAAAAAATAATACAATCCGCAATTATTAACAAATAATGCAAATCTTTCGGATGTATAATCGAATTACATAAATAGCAATAAACTATTGACGATATATATTGTTTTCTTTTTCCGTTAATTCGTGCCGATATCCACAAAACTGATCGATATAAACTATGCACAGTGTGCGAAAACGAATAAGAAATAACACACCATATCGATAAGTCGTTTTCTTTAACAAGTATAAAAATACATATCGCGATAAATGATCAACGCTCCAAAGATCGACAAATTCAATAATCCGGCACAAACTAAATGATTATTCAATTGATTTAAAAAAAAACGTTAATCGTCATCGGTGTATACTCGTGAATTATGCATTTAAGAATGAAATATTTATATAAATCATGTATGACATGTAGTATGAATGTATACGTAACAATGAATCTATCTTGTATGATTATATATATATATGTATATACATACATATATATATATATCTGACGAATGGAAGTTAAATAAATTATTAATTAGTATAAAATGTCTACAATGAACCGAGAATATTCAATGTTTTTCTTTTTCTATTCGATAATTACCGATAGGATCTAAGATGATATACAGTAGAATTTTTTCTTTTCATCATGCTTTCGTTCTATGTATCATTATTGATCTACATTACAAAAGTAACGCAGTTTTTGTTGCGATTAACCGGTGCTGCAAAATCGATCTCTTTGCGATCAACAATGGTATTCAATTTATTTGATCTAAATTGATCGAATGGAAGAGCGGACGATGCGGATTGATAATGCTCATTTATTATTTACATTATTGCTAAATTCGTAGCAATATGCGATTTCTCACTTACGCCCCCCGGTTAACGGAGAAATGCTAAAATGAAATATGCGCAGAAGGCAATGCGAGATGTCGCAAGATTTAATATATTAATTATATATCGACGGGTTAATGCGAAACGAGCATATACCGGCTACGAAGAGCGTAGTTTATGGGCCCCTTCAGCATAGGACCAGACGATAAATAATTATATATAGCGTATGTTTTTCTATGTATAAATATCAATTGTATATTATCTAACGATCAACAATGAATTATCCTCGATAAAGTAAAATGCTATGTCATGTCGTAAATGTATACGGGATAAGAATTGTTGTGCTGGTCGTTTGTAACTAATAGCTAATCATTGATAATACGTCGATATTTTCTGTTCGGCGGAAATACCTCTTCCTCCTCGTCTGCTTCGGCTGCTAGGAATGGATCGTCGTACGCGTAATTCGGTGCCCATTTTAGCAATAATTTTTCGAAGAACTCTTCGAGGTTTCGAGCTTCTTGATAAACCTGGGACTCGACCTTAGGACAATCAGAAAAAAAAACAAAAAATTAATCAACCGTAGATGCGATTCGTCTTTCTTTATTTTTCACACCGAATTGATATGCACTTACTGGATTGTAAGTGAATGCATTTTTGAACATCAACCTTATGTCTGCCAGAACTTGTCTCAAATCCGTGTAGTGATTCGGATGATCGGACTTGAGTCTGTCTCTAATTATGTCTAGAGCGATGGGTTTCTTGATTATCCGATGATACTCCACGATCTGTTGATTTACAAGAATAATGTCAGGAGCCACTAAACTCGAACGAAATGTTGACTACAGATTAACATTGTGAACACAGTAGACCTGCGTTTATCCTAGTTAATGTGGGGAGAGCGTACTTTGGAGTAAAATCTTGGATAGTACGGAAAACATGCACAATCTACGAATCGCCCAGCGCGTAAGCATAATTGCGTCGTCCGGTTTGTTCGGTTTACCCGAGTTTCTTCGTCTTTGATGGGAGCTTAACTTTTCGTCATTTTTCGTATTGAACACAAAAGACCAATTTTTTAATTTGTATACAGAAACACCTAAAAATGCCCAGTGAACTTGTTGAAACAAAATTTTTTCCACCCTCATAATGTATAGATTTTAATCTAAAATTAAACCTCGCGAACGGCAGTACTAAGCAAAAAATTACCATGGACGTATATAAGTATCCGTGTGAGTGTCCAGTGGTCTTGCACATTATTATTAAGTAGTTATATATATATACATATGTGACGAACCTCCGGCGAGACAACTTCTCGAAACGGCAGACTTTGTTCATACTGACAGTAAAGTTCCAGTACGATTCGTTGGGCTATTCTCAATTCTCTCGGGCTCATACTGTTTGGTCTTTTTTCTCCGGGTGGATCTTCCGAGCAATCCAACACGTTTGTACAGAGCATACACTGCCAGGTTTCGCTTTCACTGAAACAACAACAGAGACACGATAATATTCACGTCCCCTCGACCTTTCGTCGTTTGCAAAACAGAACAAAACATAAAAAAAAACAACAACAAAAACCAAGACTACTAATTGAATGTGACTTACTCGGGAAACGATTTTAAGCTAGGTATATGGCAGAACAAGTGAAAGACTTTGGGGCACTTGTCGCAGCACAGAACAGCGTCCCCGCCGTCCATGCAGACCGCGCACCAATCCTCGTTAGGATCGTCTTTGGCCATCGACGCAGCGTTATCTTTAGAATTGTCTATTAAATGTAAAGGTTTAAACGACAAAAATCTCATCCTATTCGTATTACTGACAAAAGCGCGACTCACCGGATGCACTGTCGCCCAGTGAGTGCAATCCCTCGTCGGTCGAGCTATCGACCTGAGTCGAGTCCATCTGATTCTTCTGCGCCTCCGGTATAACGACGATACCGTTCGAATCCAATTTCGCGATCGTTAGCATAAGATCGTTGAGAGACTTCTGGCAAAATTTGTCGAGAGTCTTCTCGGTCTCGTCCGTTTTTCCGGGAGGCACGGGACTGGGTGTCTTCGGCACCGACGAACTCACGGCCGGTCCGACCGATCCGGACGTGAGCGACTGCGGCGAGGGCTCGCCGCTCGAACCCGTGCTCGCCGGATTGTACTTTTGCACGTTATTGTTCGTCTGCTGTATGAGAAATTGCTGGTGGGGCTGGAGCTGCTGTTGCTGCTGAATTTGGTGATGCTGCTGGGGCTGTAGTTGATTCTTCAACGTTATCTTATAAGTATCATTAGCTATGGAGACAGGAACTGGCGGAGCTGCGGAGTGACGGGCGTTTGTGTAAGGAAGGCAATGATTCGCTGTTTGAGGTATGTGCCAGCGCGGTATTGTACCCAATTTAAGATGATAATTCATCTCTGCCAGAGTCGGCGGTACTCCGCCCGTGGGACACTGCTGGACCCTTCCGCCGGAGGCTAAAGACGGATTAGTCGGCTGATAGGTCTGCATCTGCGGCCCTCGCTGCTGGAGATTGTTCGCCGGATATCTGTATCCAGGGGGCAGTTTGTAAGGCACGTGGTTCGGGCCCGGACGAAACGGCGGTGGATTGTGAGCGAGGAGGCCCCGCAGGCTCGCGTTCTGTTGGCCCAGTTGGTCGAGGTGTACCTGTTGATGGGGATGTGTGGACGAGGTGACTTGTTGCTGATGACAAGAGCCGAGCGGACGCTGCTGCATCATCAGCTGCGGTTGCTGCTGCATTCGCCCGTTGAAACTCACATTGTGTGACAAACGCGGTGGTAGCTGGGATTGCGGCGATGTACGTGGCGGCATGCTCAATCCAGGATAATGAGGAGGCTGCGGCTGCTGCTGCTGCGGAGGAAAATTCTGCGGCTGTAGCTGCTGCTGTGGCTGCTGGAGATGGGCTATTTGGACTTGCTGGAGATGCGAGGCTTGGAGCTGCTGTTGCTGGAATTGCTGCTGCTGCTGATGATGTTGTTGTTGTTGTTGTTGCTGCTGCTGTTGCTGGTGTTGTTGCTGTTGATGTTGTTGTTGTTGTTGTTGGTGATGTTGTTGTTGCTGGTGTTGTTGCTGCTGCTGTTGCTGCTGCTGCTGCTGCTGTTGTTGTTGTTGCTGCTGCTGCTGCTGTTGTTGTTGATGGTGTTGCATCTGCTGAAGTGTCTGCTGTACTCCTTGATGCACCGGAAACTGCTGATGCGGAGGAACTTGCTGATGCGAATTTTGTGGCCCGATGGTGGTCTGCTGTGTTGCCAGGGCCACTTGTAACACCGGCGTGGAACGTTCGGACACCGTTGCCGAGGCTGAGGATCCAGATTGCGGCTTAGGATCCACAGGTTGATCGGTCAACGGTATCGTCGGTGTGCCAGATCCGGAGGGCGGCGATATTGAACGGTACACGCGGCCGTCGACGACGATCGCTCCAATCGACGAGACAACTAAATTAACGAACGATGGCATTAATAAATCTCAACTCTGCTCGAGGATACAGCGGGTTCTCTCAGATGATACATTCAATCTGGGTGTTCTGACTGAAACGGGAGAGGGGTGGAAGGACGGCTTGACGAACGTGCTTGGCCCGCAGCGTTTAAGGTTGTAATGGCGGACAGCCTGAGCCCACGTGAGTTCAGAGAGAATTGAGAAAGAATTACGAACACTTCTCAACGGGATAAGAATTTGAAAAAAATCAAGCATATGGAAGGTGCTGAAAAGATTGATTGTGCATAATAATAATTCTAAAGTATTATTAACAAATGAATGAAAAAAAGTTCAACAAATCCCCCGGCAACTTAACTTTTTGTTTATACAAAAACAATTTGTTAATCTTTTTGAATACGTATGAATTTTTTCAGAATTTTGTGTAATTTTTGAAAATGACGTTTTTTCATTAACTAAAAAGGCGATTATTTAAAATCACACAAAATTCTGGAAAATTCATACGTATTCAGAAAAATTGACAAATGGTTTTCATAAAAAAAAAGTTAGGTTGCCGGGTGATTTGTTGGAAACATTTTTTTTCGTTAATTTGTTAATAACATTTTGGAATTATTAGTATGCAAAATTAATCTTTTCAGTACCTTTTATAGGGTTGATTTTTTTCAGATTTTGATCTCATCGAAAAGTGTTCGCAATTCCTCTCTCAATCCTTTCTGAAATCACGTGGGCTCGGGCTGTCCGCTAGTACTACCTTTAGGTGCATATCTTCGCGTGAAGCACCATGTGAGAGATTCCGCTGTACTTTGCATAAGCCGATTCATCGCGCCGAGCTCACCTTTTATCAGATCCGGCACTTTCTCCAGAGATAGATGAATTCTGACGGGTATCTCCGGATTTGGTATATCCGCTCGTCTGCTCTTGATCCTCTGCAGGTGTCCCGTAACAGACCTGATAGATTTTACACATTTGTTAGGGTGAGGTTTAATGCGAGGCCGATCGTTGTAAGGATAATGTTTATAGATTGCGTTTACTTTTTACTATACAGCAGTTCCATATCGGAACCCTTTTCCAGAGCATGCTTGACGAACTGAATACAATGGTCGGTGAGCTTCGACAATTGATCCAAAGCGACTTTCTTCTCGTTCAAAGTGTTTTGCTTCTGATCGCAGACCTCGTTCAATCGCATCACCAGTTGTTTTCCTCTTGTGTTTATCGCATTCGTCAGTCTGTGAAATAAGAGATTAGATGAAAAAAAAAAATATTTTGAGCAGGCCTCGTCGCTTTCGCTATGCCTCAATTTACTCACTGCACGACCATCTGCGTTATGTCTTGAACGAGTGTCTTCTTCTTCTCCAATATCAAAACTTGCCGGTCTTCTATAACTTTCATAGCGCTCTTCAGCAAGACTCTCTTATAACTGAAAAGAATGTGAATAGAAATTATCGACTCGCCGTCTTTTACACAATATCGCAGGCGGGGAACGCACAGAAGCGAAAATTAATTGCAAAATATTCCATCCGGATGTGTGATAGTTTACTTTATACAGTAATCTCGTATTTATGATTGTTTGCCTCTTTTCTCTTCATTATTAAAGCCACATTTTTTATGCCAGAGATCATTGACTTGCGAACATTCGAGCGAGCTAACCATGTGCTGGTCTCTCCCTTATCGAGTTTCGAAAGATCATTGATCGTTCCAAGACAAAAGGTAACATTTTCCAGAGATTGATTAACTCTCACCTAACTTCCTTGAGCAGCGTCGCCACGGAACCCCGCGTTTCCGCAGCGATTTCGTGAATAAATTTGTACTTGTGATCCCTGTGATCGCTCAGCTGACAGTCCCTGCAGGTGAGTCTGTCGCAGGTTTGGCAAAAGAGGGACAATTGCTCGTTCGGATGAACGACGCAGAATAAATAACTCGGAATTTTCTTGTCCCCTTTCTTTGTGCTCTCCGCGTAATTGGCGACCTCGTCCTTAGGCTTTATAGTGTGATCCTTGGTTATCTTTAGCCTCTGATGAGCCTGCAATTTTCCAAGAATTGGCGAGTTAAAAAAAATATGTGATGATCGCCGGGAGAAATTTAGGCTCTCCTAAGGTCTTCCTTTTAGAATTAACGCCAACTTTTATATTTATAGTCATATGTATCTGATGATGTATTATGTGGAATTGTATACTCAAATTCTGCAAAAAATTTTTTAAATTTTGTATGCCTCGTGTTTTTGATTCACAGGGTGAATTTTGTGAAGGAGTTACTCCGTCAATAAAATAATTGAAAGTAATTAAATAAATAAATATCATAGTCGGTCTACGGTTCACTGGCAAACTTTCAGTGTTTTCAGGAACCGTGCACGCAAGAGACACTCATGTACAAATAGTCAAAGTCAAAGGCAATGTCGAAAAAAAAAAAAATGGATTGGGATAGAATCTGAGTTACATAGAAATTAAATAATATTTACTGTTCGTTTTTGAATCCAAAGATATAAATACCTACAAGACACTTTTCAGCATCGATTATTGCTTAAGGCAAAATCCATTGATAAGAAAACAAGTATTTCTTTCATTTATAAAAACAACGAATCAGACAGAATAAAAATGTATCGCGTAGTATCAAAGTCTCTAACAACTCACCAAAACGCAATTTTGACATATAAATTCCTCGCACTCCACGCACCAACTCGTCGCTGTGGCGTTGTCGTGGCAGCCGGTACATTTTTTCTCCTCCTCCAAGTCCTTGCCGTCGTCCTCGCTACCCTGCGTACAATCGTCCTCCGCAAATTTCGAATGAAATCTGTTGTCGATCAGATTCTCCATCTGACTCGCGACGTTGCAAATTTCGCAGGCAATAACGCAGCTCTCCACTGTAACAAAAAAAAAATCCGAAACAATATACATACATATATATGTATATGTATATACAGCATGTTAGGAAATTAAATACGGAAAAAAAAAATCGGCTTTTCCTTGGAAAGTTAACTCACGCATAACGTCGACATCGACCGACGTATTCGAGTCGGAAATTTTGTTGTTGATGCACGGCGAGCAAGCCGCGTGAAGACACTCCAAGAGTTTCGGCTCGTCGTCGGAGGTGAAAGTTTTGTCGCAGAGAACACACTTGTTGAGAAACGCCCGTCCTTCCTGTCCCTGGCTCTCGGGTACACAGTCGTTTCGCTGTTCGGCATCCTCGTCCATGCAAATCGACTGTGCCTGCGACTGTTGAGCCTCCTGGTTGCCAGTGGATTGTTCCATGGGCTCTTCCTTCACCGCCACCACCGACACGATCGTCGAGGCCTCGCTCGTTCTCGTATCCATAACGCCCGATTTTGTAACGCACGACGAAAGGAATCTCAGCACGACGATGTAACGGAGATCCGACGATCCCCGTATTCAAAACTTTCAATAATAAACATTAATAAGTTTCACTGTGCGCCATAGTGGAAAAAGGGAGCGCATCTGACGCGATGCAATTCGCTAATTAGGTTTGGCGCGATGCGAACATTCTCGGCGAACTTTCGGTCACATTTTCAATCCGTCGCGGAGAGACACGATATAAGCCGTGTGAAATTTTTCGGTCTCGCGGGGCGAGAGGAGGGGTGAATTTTCTTTCTTTTTTTCTTAGTTTGGTTGGATACAGCAATGAAGCCCAAGCGCTATTCGTTGGGGTGACTTAGCCACTGTGAATCGCCGGTTCGAACCCGCGGCGCCTCAATGTGGACTCTTCCTGCTCCATTAAATTGTGTCTCGGTAGTTTTTCATGTAAATTTATACTTCACTTACTCGACTTTGGACGGTGTTATTGTTAGAGACGATTTTTTAAAAATAAAAAACTGAAAAGGCCAATTTTATTGTGTATAATTATTATTTTTATAAAAAAAAATTAATGTCATTTATTTGCGTGCTGCTATGAACCGAACGCGTGCTGCTATAAAATGATCGCAGATTCTTAAAAAAAAATGTATTCGGAGTTCTTAGGATATTGGAATTTGATGAGCAGCGTTTGTCGACGCGGTATGTAGAGCTTTGCGGAAGAGCTCTGCCCGACCGAACTCTGCCTTATCTGTTTTTAATAGTTCACGCCTCGCTCCAAGTACGGCGACACGACACAGTTTCGTCACGTTCAAAACGCCGAATTCTCGATTCGCGTTCCTATTTCCCGTACAAAATATTGACTACCTTCATCGTCTCGATACTATTGTCTACGATTGATTAATGACTTTGATCCATCATTCGGCTCGTTCTAATTTTTCATAGATCGACAGTACGATCGTGAGCGCGATCGCATTAAAATTGCGAAGAATCCACCGAGTTTGACTCGTCCCTTGGCGTACCGCGCATGTCCGAAACTCCGCTTCCGGTCTTTGTCGCGGTAGACAGCGGTTCGCTCGACTTCCGGCGCGCTATTCCGTTGCGGTAACAAGGTACGTACAGTAGTGTTCTTTGTTCTTCTTTCGCTCACGTTCATTGTTAGCCGGCGCTTTCCAGAGTGCAATTCGATCTCGCGTTTCAGCTTCGAAAGAAGCTTGATTCTTTCACGTCTTTCATTCATTTATCGAAGAGCATCTCTCGTCGATAAGTTCGTTTTCCGTGATCGCTGGTAAGTTTCGGAAAACTTTTCTTCCTTTGCGCTTAAAGGCTTTTACGGATAATTCATCGAAACTATAGTTTTCTTTAAGTTCTTTACGCGAGACAAAGAATCTCGGGATACATGAGAGTGCTCGTACAAACTACGGACAGAGTTCGCGATAGTTCTAACAGCGTGTCTCTCTAAATACGAGCCGGTGTCTAGCGGTGACCTTCGCCGTACTTTTTTTTTTCTCCTCAGGAGCCGCGGTCGTTGTTTGTACACATCATGGCTTACCTCGAACGGGAATATCAATTATCCGAGCGCAGGTACGTGTAATTCATAATCTTTTTTAATTTTCACGCCTATTCAACGTTACACTGTATTGCGTGTGGCCGTTCGGTCAAAATACGTCCGCGATTCCATATAATGTAATACGATCGGCCTTATCTGTAACGGCGATCTAAACTGCTGCCTGTACACAAAACACGATAGCGAGCGTCAGCACAAAGATTGATGGCTGCTGCTCTATGTTAGTCCTAGACAATTATTTCGAAGGTGTAATACGACGTGACAATTCGATTGCAGAAACGAAGAAGAGATCAGGATTTTCGTGGACAACTTGCCGGACGAGTTGAACGAGGTAAACATAAGATGAACAAGTGAATAACTTCAACGAAAATTACTTAATTATCAACAATGCACGCTTTTATGTAACAATTTCCTAACTCGTGCACGTGCAATCCTGCTTTTCGGTCCTGGGGAGTTAGGACAGAAATGCACCCTCAGGCATCGCGGGCGAGAAAGATACTATATATATGTATAAATACAATATGGTATTTTTTTTCGCACGGTTCCCAAAAACTAAAAGCGTGATTTGTTAGTAACTATTATGGGAAACGGGAGTCTTGTGTGAATACTGCCTTTAGTCTGTTCGGCATTTTCATACTCAAGAACTTCCTTTCCATGTCCTCGCTATACAAATAACTATTGTTTCTTTCAAGGATGGCATCGCGCAACTTTTCAAAAGTTACGGCGAAATATGCAGCCTCTTGTCGCCTCCGGGCGCAAAATATGCGTTTGTCGGCTACAAGACTTACAGAGAAGCCGAACACGCGATTCGAGCGCTCAACGAACGTAGTCCTCTGTACTTGAAGGTAGCCATGAGCAAGAAGAAACCTCAGAACAAACATCAGAAGTATGCGCCTCCTGTGGATGCCCCTGCGAATGATTTTCAGATCAGGGATTATAGATACGATAATGGCATGTGAGTCAGTCATTCATTTTTCACAATATAATAAAAATAATAATAATATTTGAAGGCTCGTTTGTGTGAAAATAACATATTTGTGCAGTAAGATTTATTTCCTCTCTATGACCTTTCGGCTCTTTACAGTTTGGCTTTCTGTTTTCTTGATTGTATCTCATGGTATTTTATCTTCTCTTATATAACATGATAAATTCTCTCATTATTGCAATCAACGTATACATACTTTTCTCACACTCAGTCCAGACACTTAATTATTTTGTCTATGCACAGTAGTTTTACAATCTAGTACGACACTGTTTCAGTATTTGTCATGCTCAATCTCCTCCCATTCTCCTTGGTTCCCCCATGTTATCTCCCTCTCGTCGCTGATCTCGCAGAGATTTTTTCGAATTCTCTCGTACATTCACAGAGTTCTGTTATCTGATTCCCTCTTAGGCTTGAAATTAAAATGTGTCCTCTGTGCAGAAGTCAGAGTGCGGTATCGAGAAAAATCAGGCCCGAGCCGATCGCTCGCCTCGCTCAGTATCCTAGCTTCAACGACGGATTCGAAGCTCACAATGCCGTTTATCCGTGTGACTTGGATCACACAATGTACAACCCATACGAGAGCGTAGGGCGCTATGCGGATACGAACGCAATGTGGTCTAGGTAAGCTCGAATATTCCGCCCAGTATACGTTCTATTTCTTTTTCACTATATTCGATTTCCGCTATTATGTATTTTTTTAAGGGGATGCGTAAACATCGACGAATATGGAAAGAGATACGTGACGATGGGACGTGGCTACACTCGTTACCACATTCCGGAACGCCCGAAGATCGAGGAACATCTTGGCCGAGTATACGAGAAACGTCGTGCGGTATGTCGAATCACAAAGTTCAAAGAGCTCGTCACCTCTGTCTGCAATCTCGATAGTTCTCTATCGATCCGTGACATTGAATTACAAAAAAATACGCAGGGATACTACCAGTACGGCAAGGACAGATTGCACTCCGACATCGGCAAGTGTCAATACTGCACGAACGTGACGAAGGTTCGTTGCGAGAGGTGCAACGGTTTCTATTGCTCGAAGGAGTGCCAGATGGCCGACTGGCCTCGTCACAAGTTGGAATGCAGACCTATACCGTTAGTATAAGTCACCCTCGCTTTGCATCCCTTTTAGCGGTACGGTAAAAAAACTTTGCACATTCAACGATCGTTTCTAGTTCTCGAACGATCGCAATATTTTTTCTTGTGAATTTAACAATTTTCTCTGGTTAATTTCATATGCTTTTTTCTCTTTAATTTTACATTTTTAATCATTTTCACATTTTTCACATTCTTACATATTATACATTTTTTAAAAGCAATTTTGCAACTTTTTTTCTTGTTGAGGTAGTTTTTGCATCGTGTCTGATACCGCTTAAGTTTGAGAGAAGCATAAAAGAGAATTACAAACACTTCTGGAAGGTGCTAAAAAGATTGTCTGTGCATAATAATAATTTCATAATGTTATCAACAAGTTACTAAAATAAATTAGAGACTACCTTGAATGCATCATTTTTTTTTTCAATTCGAAGTTACCACATTAATCATCAACCAAAAGATTGTAAAATAATGAGAAGAAAAAAAATCGTTGATCTTCGTGGACGAGAAATGTGTGTTAAATGTACACATGTGTTTCCCCGTGCTCGTAATGTATTTTCCAATAAGAGTCTCACCCGATCAATCCCCGTGCCGTTCTTTGCTTAACTGTGCTTCCGCTCGATCATCGCTAACAAAAGTAGTCGCCATCCCAAGAGAGTTCTTGATCACAGTTTTCACAGGGGTCTCGTCGGGGATGCGGAAACCACGTCGCTGTCCCGTTCGAGCAGCGAGAATCAGTTGCACGTTCCGAGAAAGCCCGGAGGGATGGATCTCCGAGCTCACGGCACGCTGCGTCGCCCGAAGCGAGTGATACAGATGGAGAACATAAAGGCCGCGACGGCCGCCATAGCGGAACAACATCGGTCGATTCTTCTCGAACAAGCGGTGATCGACGGGATCTCGATGATGAACGGCACAACGCGCCATAGCGAAGCTACCGAGCAGAATCCTCCGGAAACGTCGATTCAGAACGGCGATTGCCTAACGGGATTGCGGAAGCCGGACGTGACTGGAGATGTGCTGAATCGCAACGATTTTTACTTCCTGAATCAGAAGCGCTTCGACCAGAACGGCAACGACGTGTACAACAATGCAGACGATCCGAAGACTCTCCGTCCGAACGGCGAGAACAGACCGGCAGAGAATTTTCATCCGGGCAAAGTTTGCAGCGAATCGTCGTCCGGACGAAAGGAGTTGAGACGCAAGGTTTCGCGATCCGGAAGTCTGATAGACCTGGCGAAGGAGGATCTCATGAAGATGGAGCAAGAACTGGCCTTCCAGCGAGATCCCCGCGCCCAGGCCAATGTCGAGAATCAAGCGCCGGTCGTTTGCGCTTCTCTCGCCATCGAGCCGCACGCAGCCCGAGAGATCGCGGCGAACTCCGCTCCGACAATCGTCGGCGCTGTTCTGTCGAAGGACGAATTCACGTCCGTGATAATCGTCGTCGATATGCCCGACTCGACGTTCTGGGTTCACAGGGAGGAGGACGCGTCGAGTCTGGGGGCGATGATGATGGAATTGAACGAGAAAGCCGGTCGCTATCCGAAAGCGCCGGAACTCGTCGTCGGCGAGACTTACGCGGTGAAGTACGAAGGTTACTGGCACCGAGCCACGCTCGTGTCTACCGACCCGCCCGAGATATTCTACATCGATTACGGCAACGCCGAGCCACCGCAGTCCGATGACTTCCGGTCGCTCAACGATTTCCCGATCTATCCGGCGTTCGCAGTCAGGATACGTCTGGTCGATAGTTCGAAGGCCAAAGACGTTAAGGTGGATGACAAACTGTCGGTCAAAATGATCAACATCGACAAAGAGGGCGTTGTGGAAGTCGTCGATGAAGATTCGATTCGGAAAGCGAGCAGTGCGATTTCGCAAGCTGCGGCCGCCAGAGTTGAGTCACCGAAAGTCGAGCCAACAGCCGAAGCGCCGACCGCTGTGGCGCCAAAAGTCGCAGAGGTCCAGAAGCGATCTGCAGTAAAACTGCCGAGCTTGATCGACAGTCTGAACGTAAACGACGAAGGCTATGTACAAGTGTACATGGCGCTGAACGACAAGTCCTACGCCGTCTGTGTGCTGTCCAGCAGCTATCAGGAACAATTTCAATTGGTCTACGAGCAACTGAGTCAAGATTGCGCGAAGGCGGTCGAGCCGCAGAATTTCCGCCCTCAAGTGGGTGACTTCGTTTGCGGCAGGCGCGAACAGGATTGGCTCCGTGGCTACGTGTTCTCGACCGGACCACCGATGCGCTTGGCTCTCGTCGACGAGGCAAGGATATCGCAGGTCGAACAAGTTTTGCCGATGCCGGACGAATACGCGAACGTTTGTTCGTTCGGTGCGATATGCACCGTGGACATTGCCGGTGCCAATTTCGAGGTCGACGAGAGTGCGAAATTCACAGTAACTGCGGTCAGGGATGTTGCCGGCGAACGAGTCGTCGATGCGGTCATAGTGGAATCTGAGCGCTTGAGAGACGTAACCGTCACGCTGAAGAATTGGGCGCCAACGCCGGAGCAAAAGGGAATCGGTTTCGCGGATCTCAAGCCGAACACCGAGGTTCGATGCTTGTTCTTACACATGGTGGCTACTGAAAACAGTGGATAAAGTTCCACGAATTTCACTGACCAAATATAATTTTTATCCGGACTAAAGTTCAAAGTAAAAAAGATCCGAAACCTTCAAAAACATGTTTGCGATCGAATTTAATCCTTTATGAGTCACACTGCCCGAAACCGTACTGAAACGAGGGTAACGGACGCGGAGTGCGGGCCACGCATTGCTATGGTAGGGGCTAAGAGTGGCGATAGGGGTGTGACTTATAAAGGCTTAATGGTGACGGAAAATAATATTGTAACATTACTAATTTACGAGTCTACTAATTTACGAGTTTACTCATTTACAAGTCTACTAATTTACGAGTTTACTAATTTACAAGTCTACTAATTTACGAGTTTGCTAATTTACATGTTGACTAATTTGTTGACCAATTGACAAGATTACTAATTCACAAGTTTATTATATTACAAGTTTACTTGAAAAGTTTACTAATTCGCAGATTTGCCTGACATTGCCTGGTTTTTTTCTGACCGGTAGCCACCATGTATCGTAAAGACAAGCCCAAACAATTTGAATTGAGCTTCGAATTAAATACCACATTTCTGCGTCCCTTCGACAGGTATGTATCACAGCGTACAGCAGCGAGCGCATGATGTTCGTTCGCAGTCTCGACGCACAAACGTTGGAACGCACTCAGCGTATAATCCAGGACGTTGCGAAATATGCTCAAACAGGTATGTTTGTATAGTTTGCTATCGTACTGAAAACACATATCAAACTATTTAAAAAATGCAATCGTTACTCTAATTTTGCAGCTCCAAAGTTGGACGGACCTCCGGCGATCGGGCAACTGGTAATCGCAAAGTACGCGGATGGAAATTACTACCGCGCCATCGTCACCAAGCTGGTGGACGAAAAGATCTCTGTGTCTTACATTGATTACGGTAATCGCGATCTTACAACGATCGATCAACTCCGATTGCTCTCGGACGAATTGAAACAGGTGCGTTGAATTCAACGCGTCGTTCGATGCTAGCGAGAAAAATGTGAACAAACAAATCTGTATGTGATTGTCGTTTTTCGCAGCAAAAATCGTCAGCGGCAAAGATCTTGCTGAAAGAAATAAAGACCGACGTTGTTCCGACTAAAGAAGTTCACCGATACTTGGATATTCTGGTCGGCAAGGAGCAACCGCTCTTCTGCACGTTCGAGGGAATCCCGTCGAAGGATGGCGTTATATTGACTACGGCAAACGGCGAATGCATCAATACCCGGGTGAACGAACTTTTGACACCCTCGTGGCAAAAAGAAGATTCAGCCGAAGGTAAATTAGAATTTCGCATTGGTATATGCACATTAATTGAGTCTTATTCTGGTATCGAAATTGTGTGCAGGTGAAATACCACGGTCGGTAAAAAAAACTGTAGTCAATTTTATTCACTCACGGTTTTGTCTGATGTCAAAAGAAAAGTGTTATCGAAGACGGATTACATGTCAGATTTCGATGACACTTTTCTTTTAATCGTAGATGCTGGCGTCGTGAAAAAAGTTGATTATAGTTTTTGATAACAACTGAGCACGGGAAGGGGAAAGGGTTTCACATGCTTTTAATGTCAATTATTATTCTAGATACGAACTGCTTCATGTTGGAGAACTTCGAATTCGCTCCTCTCGGAGAGATCGGCAAAGTCGTGAAAGCTATCGTTCTCCACGCTACGGACCCGCCGTTCAAGTACGTCATGAGTCCCGTCGATCCAGAAGTCATCAGTCACGTGACCGTGGAAATGCCCACGAAGGTGAGAGTAATTTTTGCATATCAAAGCCATCCCTCCCTCTAGGCCCAGCCCGGACCTGGTCGGTAAAAAGGTTCAACATCACCTTTGATGTGAAACGACTCAGTCGGTAACCAAAATCTGTAATGAATGCGATCCAGAGACCGTAGATTTTTCGGGAAAAAGCAAAGCATTAGCGGAAGTACAATTCAATACCACGTCCGATGATGCTTCCGTTTTATTCAAAACGTCAACCGGTTTTAAATGGCATTAATTCGAAAAATGTATCTATCTCTCTCGCACTCGTGTTTCACTTGGGACATTTTTCACATCACCTTAATTTATCCAAGTCCGAGCAGAAGGCAATGATGATCGTGATCGCTATTGCATTGAAAAAAAAAATATATATATAGACAAACTTCTTCTATTGAATGTTATATTATTTGAAAAAATACTATTTATATATGTAAAAGGGGTTTGCCCGTTGATAATAATAAATAAACAAATAAATAAATGAATAAATGATTTCAGATGCTTGAGTACTGCGAGGCGACGAAGCAGCACTACATCCCGAGATACGGCGAGCTCTGTCTCGCCATTTACCTCGACCAGTGGTACCGCGGTGTTTGTCTCGATAGAGACGGGACACCGAACCAAGCCCTGATTCAGTTTATCGACTACGGAAACGTCGAACTCGTCGATCACCAGAATATCAGGCGTATGACGAAGGAATTCAACGATGTCCTCGGACTCGGCTGCACTTGCACTGTAAAAAGTACGTTGATGTTATCCCGCGGAGCCGCGTCCTTGTACCTTGCAATTCGCGAGCATAAAATAACGAGCGAAAATATTTTTCAGATCTCGGAATCGCTTTGGTGAACGGGCAAGTTCCGGCGAATGTCAAAGCGAGAATCGATGAACTCGTGCAAACGGAAAATTTCGTTGACGTGTTGATCACTAAACATTCGGATGGGGACTACGAGATCGAACTGCCCGAAGTTAAGAAGACGCTGATGGCGGAGGGTCTAGTCAAGCCGTGAGCCTCACGTCCCGGCAGCCAGATTATTATAATTTTTTTTAAACGACTACGAGACTGGGCGAGCGAACGACAGAGTAGCAAAAGGAAAAAACTCGCTCCGCCATTAATTTTAAGACACTTTACACATCGAAGATAAACCAGCGTAAAGGCCTAATGTTACATGTTTTTGTATTTATTTTTCTACAGAGCCAATGAGAGTCGAACGTTCTTTTTTATATTTAAACGATCAAGTAAGAGTTTTACGTTAGTTTCTCGTTGAAGATCGCAGATTTATTTTAGCGCCCGGAACTCGGGAAACCGTCGCTGCAGACGGTACTTTACATTCTTATTCGATATTAAGAACGCCTTATAGTATAGTAAACATTACTATTAAAAAAAAGTGTGAAATAAGTTTGAAAACGCAGATTACGCAGCTGGATTTATCATTGAACACTAAATAGTACATTTCTAATGAAAAAAAAAAAAAAAAAATTTCTCCAGATTACTTTAATTCTCCAATTTGCGGATCGAAATAATGATACTTAAGCATTTGAAGAAAATATCTACGAGGTATCTAAAATATCTATTATCAAAATCAGTCAGAGTTAAACGTTCTTTTTAGATGTAAAAGAATCAAGTCGGTGTTTTACAGTAGTGCCTTGTTGAAAACCGTAGATTTATTTTTACGGTTTTGAATTGGGCAGATTATTGCTACAGACGGTACTTCACATTCTTGTTCGCCAATAAGATAGCCTTATGGTGCTTTGTTTGGCCACAATAAAATACGAAAGAAAAAAAAGGTCAACTTACAGCAACTTCGTTATTATATCCAATATAAAATAAGTATAAAAACAAGAATTGTTCGAGTAAATTTGCCATTGAAAAATAAACAGTACGCTTCTAAAAGAAACAATTCTGTTCTTTTGCCTCGATCGATCTTCTCAACGGTGAAGTCACGTGTTCTGTCAATACTTGGTCCGGGCATAAAACCATACGGAAGAAAAAGAAGACGATGAGCGTCGTTCTTATTTAATGTAAAATAAGTGCAAAGACGAAAATTGCTCGGGTTAATTCGGAATTGAAAAATAACCAGTACCCATAAAAAAAAATGCCGTTATTTTCTCCCGATCTATCGTCGAATTGGAACATCCGTATTTTTGCATTTCTACAACGGACCAACGGTGACGTCACGTGTTGTGATGGAGCCGAGTCTAAGAATCGTAATTATTGCATCGACCTTTCGGCGTTATAATTCACATGCCGCATTGAAATGACGAGAGTAGAAGGATCGCCGAAAAGTCGAAAGTCCGCCGGGCGATCGTGAGGTCCGTCGGTCGTAGGATTAAAATCTCCGCCACATCCGCGCCCAGTAAAATTCATCGCAGCCTAACCCATCCCCGTCTCGTCTTTCTAACCTCCCGCGTTAAGTGTCATCCTCGGATGACGGGGTCCGCGTCGCGATGGACTGCAATCTTTGAACCCACGGACCCACCCACTCTCGTTCACGAACGATCGAAATAATAACGGTATAAGAATAAATATATAAATTGAACCAAAAATACAAAAAAATGAACGCCCAAGTACGCCAGCCCTACGAGGGTCTCCTGCACAAATACACTAACGCGATGAAAGGCTGGCAGTACCGGTGGTTCATCCTCAGTCCAGAAACGGGCGAGCTGCACTACTTTCTCAGCGAGTCGGAGAAGAACCAACGTCCCAGGTGCTCGATTTATCTTGCCGGGGCTGTGATAGCTCCAAGCGACGAGGACTCCAACACATTCACGGTCAACTCGGCCACAGGTAAAAATCCTCGACTCTCCGCTCGCTCGGCCCTAAATTTTGTTTGCCTATTAAACGGATTCCCGCTTCACAATTTTTTTTTCCTTTTACGTATAACTCAGACCTGCCAAGACCTGAGATTACAAAAATATGCTATTCGACCGGTACAAAAAACATTTTTATCTCTTATTTTCATTTTTTTTCAGTCTCAATTCTATATCGCTTATATCTTATAACTAAATATCAACGATGCCTATATTTCTAATCGGAACGAAGAACCTTCTTCGTCGCACTATTCTGTAACCCGCTGAGTGGCAGACCAGTAGATTTAAGCTCTGTGTTCGCTAGCTAATCGAGCTAGCGTAGAGTTAGCAGAAAAGATGGAGACACGATTTTTCTCACGGAGAAGAATAGGATTCCCGTTTCTCAGTCCCCGAACAGGGACACGCAGTGATATTAACGCCAGTCCACATGCACTATTGACTGTAATGAAAGTTTTGAGCATTTTTGTTCTTTTTCTGCAGGCGACATGATAAAGCTGAGGGCGACGGACGCGAGGGCGCGTCAGGAGTGGGTCGACAAGCTGAGAGCGGTGACGGAGATGTACACAAGAGCGATAGCCAGTAGTCATCCGCCCCTGCCACCCAGGGAACACTCGACCGGCGCGAACAGAACGCCCGTCGCCAAGCTCGAAGTTCTGGACGCCTTCGCCACTTGCAGAGAGCAGCTCAACAAGGTCGAGAAGCAGAATCAGCTCCTCGCTCAGACCATCGAGAACTCTAGTCTGCATCTGGATCCGGATCTGCTGGTTCTGAAAGCCACCACCCACGCCACGCTCCACACGCTGAATCAATGCTTGAACATACTCTATCAGTAATGCGCTATTGATTGTCCAATCAACTTCCACGACGATTTAATTGGACTCCGCGAGCCGGGAGCGCGTCTCGATTGATCGATGGCATTTATGAATATTTCATTTACCTTTAAGCGGCGGACTCGCCTCAACGGTCACCCGGCTCGCTCGCGTGACTGTCGGGACGAGCTGTTCGAAGACTATCTCATTTGTTCTTCCAAAGTTGATGTTTTACTTCTTTTTAAAAATCGTATTTTCTTTTTTAAGTACTTCGCGTCGAGACGCTGCCGCGCCTCTTGATAATCGTTTTCGGAACGTACGAATGTCTCGCCGGCGACGGGTGTGTGAGCGTTCGCTGTCGGAGCACAGTTACGATCAACGTATGCTCGGCGATAGATCGGATAAAAAATCACGAGGCATATCATGTTTCGAGAGATTCCCCGTGTCGCCGGATCCGTCGATCCTGCGCGGGAGAAACTCCGTTGTTTTCATTCGCGATAACTTTCGACGATCGCGTCCGTTACTTTTGTACGTTAATATTCTCATCGGAGAGGGTTCGACTTGATAGTCTTATTATCTGCCTTGTACAAGCTACACGAAAACTGTTGTAATTCGTGTACATTTTTTTTTTTTTTTTCTAAAGTGATTCTTCGAATATATGGCCATCCGTGGAAGAAAGGCTTGTCGGTAGAAATTTTAGAGCAAGATATTTCGAATGGTAAAAATTGAATTTTTGCTTAATTTTTTGTTGCGGAAAACGAATCCTTATCTCGTACTGCTTCGAACTCGATTAGACTTTCGTCGAAAATTGTTATTCAATACGTTCGTGTGCATAATTTTGCATCGACGAAGCGGCGAGTTTTTTATGCGGTCGGACGCGTATGATTCGCGCTGCCACTAATTGCGTTTTACACGGAAGAGAACGGCGATTATCAGTTGTATCTACTGTAATTCCGAAGAGTCGTGTATTGTACATATATCGATTATAAATAATACGTTGACTAATCGTTTTCCTCGTAATTATTTCAACGAGCGTATCGCCTGACGTTGTGTCCGCCTTGTCCGGAGCTCGCGGGAGACAATCGCCTCGGACTGGAAGCCAAAGGAGTATCAATGTCAAGAGCATAAATTTGGGTGAAGGTGAGCCGGTGAGAAACTTTTACCGCGTCGCGGGACGCTGCTGGTCCATCCAGTAAACGTCATATAGTTCGCTGGGACGTACCGGCTCGCGAGTGTTGCGCACTCCCTTCGAATCGTCTACATTCACTGCTCGAACGGATTGCGGTAAGATACAAGCGAGTTAACGATCTTTCTATTCATAAAATATTATCCCTACAATCCCACGCGATTTAAAAAAAATAAACAAAACGCATTGCATCCATATGCATAATGTAATCCGCTATTATTCGTTATAATAATCATTATCGGATCCTTGCGACATCGCCTCAAGTTGTGCGAGGTCAATCGGTGAGAAACCGCCGAATCGAATGTCCAATGGGGTACCAGTGTCGAATAAACAGAGTTATTTGCATACGATACGGGCTGGTGCGACGCGCATATGCGAACGCGACTCCAGTCGCGCGTCGGAGCCCAATTGCACAAGGGCCAAAAAAAATAATAAACCATCGTACCCCGCCTGTCAGTCGGTAGATTAATTAACGATACAGTTACCCGAAGTATGGCGGATGCAGTCGTTGCTTGTTTCAGATCGAAATTGCTGACGGAAGCCGCGGGCGTCAAGGTCGTTATGACCGAACCGGCCGAAGCCGAGCGGAATTTACCGACAATCGGACAACAATCCAGGACCTCCGTTGTGCTGAATATCGACAGTGGTGACAACGACGGGGAGAACAGGAAATCATGCGGATTTCATCTCTCGAGATCGAAGTGGGATCCGTATCCTTGGGTTGGCTACGTCGAGGCTGGAAGTATAGCTCACCTGGCGGGACTTAGGTAAAGCTGTTGTGCACTTTTTTTGTTTGTTTTGCTTTTTGTCGAAATAATTAGATGGAGCGTTCTAATGAATTTTTATCCGAACATATGACCTTAGAGCTGGTGACTGCCTGCTGGAGATCGATGGAACTGATATCGTTGGCCTTCGAGTGAAGGACATCGCTTCGCTGATCCGCAGAGATTGCGGACGGCCCATCAGGCTTCAAGTGTGGCGAAGCTTTTGTCAAGCCGATCGGGAGGAAGAGGACGGCGTGGCTCTAGCCGGGCCGCTTCCGGAAGTCGCGAAGAAACTCGCGAAGGCGGTTTCCGGCACGGTGCAAGCCTTGGAGTGCCCGGTCTGTTTGGAATCGGCGAGTTCGCCGGTTTCCCAGTGCGTACACGGGCACATCCTGTGCGTTACCTGCAGAGCGAAAACTCCGCGCTGCCCGGTGTGCAGAGTCAGACTCGGTCAAGGTCGATGCCTGTTGGCCGATCAGGTGCAGAGAAACATACGCGAGGCCTTCGAGGAAACTTCCGACGATCCGTCGACGAGTGGAAATTCGCTGCGCGAGAAACTCTTCGGGAAAGTTAAGAAAAATCAACAGGTTTCTCACAACGGCAACAGTGTCCGCATATCACCGGCCAAAGTGAAATCTACACTGGCCAGATTACTTCTAGGTGAGGATACGCTTAATTGTGACTTCGCTTATGGAAGGAGACGCGCGTAACTCGAAAGCATTTAATTAATTTCGTGATTTTTTTTTATATACAAATTTATAAAAACATCGCCTTTATAGTTTCATGGTCGTCAAAAAAAGTAACAATTCTTTTGTCATGTAGAAATCTTAAAAATTTTTAATAAATTTTTTTTTTAAAGATGTCCATCATGAAAATACAAAGGCGATCCGCTTTTAATTTTATCATAAAATAAATGAATTAATGAAGTAACTTTAGAATTTAAATACTTGTCTTGTACAGTACACGACCGCGTTTTACCCAACCGCAAAATTCCGAACGCCCGCGTATTTCCGAAAATGACGACCGCGTAAGTCCAATTCGGCCCATCTCAAGGCCCGTTACTTGCTTGGTGGGGAAACAAACGACTCCCTCCCTTTTGCTGTCTGCGAATGAAATCGTCGCTGCTGTAAATTCGACAAAGAGGGAATGCGGCGGCAGGCGTCGTGTACTGTATAGGTATTTGAATGTCGATTCAACGGAAATAAAATCTTTTTGATAAACAAGAACATCGTTTGATTTCGTCGATACGCAGGTGGATTCGACAAGGCAGCATCTGCCGAGAATCTCTCTGTAGCTACTCTCGTCGACGCGAGTCCGATAACCGGTGATCGTCCCGCCGCCTACAGAAGAGTCGGCGAATTGTGTCAGAACGATCGGACCAAATCGGCGAGCACCGGCGAACTGTCGAAAGGCAACGAGCCTCCAGTCGACTCGTCGATCTACCGACTGAGCACCGATCGGGCTTACACGACCGCCTCGGGTTTTCTCAGCGTGCCGCAGACTCCCACCTGGGGCGGTTCCACGGAGTCCATAAACAACGGATCGTTTCCCTGTCCGCTCTCAAGGTCGACGAGCTGCAGAGAGACCGTTTCCGCGGACGTCGTACTCGAGCATCTCAGCAGATCTCACGAGGGCGCTCAGGTTCATTTTTACGGCCGCACAGCGACGATCCCTCTGCCTCTTCCCTTCGATCGGGACGCCAGTTACGTCATACATCATCGAGGCGATCTCTTCTTCTTTCAGGTTGATGTATCAGCTTTTTTTGTCTTCCGTCGCGTCTAGCGAAGGTTCGAAATAAGATCGAAGAACTTTTCAAGGTCCTTCCAAAGACTTCCTCAGGACTCGCAAGGTCGTAACGACGATCAACGTTCACTTATTTGAAGATGAACCTTCTTGATTTGTGTGAAAACCTCGAAGTCCTGTAAATCAAGGACTTCGAGGAATCGAAGACGCCATGTATTAGATTTTTCTTGATTCTTTTTCAGAGTTTCTGACTGGAGCGATTTACTATCCACGTATTTATTTATTTTTTCTTCGTAGTACGAGAACGAGACGGCTTGGCTGAGCGGATCTGGAGCGGAAAACCTCGGGGAGTGGACAATGATCGGACGGAACAGCGATGGAACCGAAATGAAGCTACGAAGACTGATGGCGAGGCTCGACGATCCCTCGGCGCCGCATTCGTGTAACTTGGCACCTCTGCCGAAAGCCCTCGGCATCGATACCCTCATAATCGAAATATTGGACTCTCGGCTCGGCGAAGGATTAGAAGTTTAGACTAAAATTATGCTGAAAATGTACTCTTCTCAAATTATTAATAGCATGTTGAAAAATTGTAATTAAGTATTTCTTAAACGTGCTGAGCATTTACGGTTAAAAGCAAATTGTTACACGAAGCCGCATTGTCGTACGGTAAACTTTCTTTGAACCGGAAGTCGTTAGAACCTGTGAAAAAAATTGATTGTTAAAGATAAGTCAATTTTTGTTACCGACTGAGCTTGGTTTGGGTCGGTAACTGGGCAAGGACATAGGAGTGTAACGCCGCCTTATGACCGTAACAAAACATCTATTTATTCAATGCTCACATTCGGGTAAACGTAACTATCGTTGTAACGTATCAAAAGATGCAGCAGCATCTCGACACCAACGCTTAAAAAAACGATTACAATAAAGGACAATAAAAAACATCCGTGCATTGAGCCCGGTTTTTTAAAGATAAAAATTGTCATAAAGTATAAAAATATTTGTCACTACATTCTTCGGGCGAGATCGATTCAAGGAATAATTCTAGAATGTATTTGTAGTGATTTCAAATGTATGTGAAGACGTGCGCGTTAAATCTGCATGATCTATCGATGTAAGAGTCGTACATCGGTTCTTAGTCTGATATTTTTTATTTCGTTTTATAAAATGTTCAATACTGTGACGGAAAAAAATAAATAATGGACGTAATGATATTACGATGAAATTAAATTTCACTGTGTTCACTGGCTTCGATTATTACAGTTACAGGGAGAAAAATGTCTACTTGGAAAGAGCTGACCTCGTCGCGCTCGAAAACTCGCAAGTTGTGCAGCCCGCGGAAGATAATGAAATACTGAACATTGTTAATATGCCGGATGAGTATGACCGTTAAACATGCATGACGAGTTAAACTGCTTCTAATAAAATATTTTCAAAAATTGAAAAAACGAAAAAACCTATCAACCATGAAACGATCTCGTGCGAAAAAAATCATCTAACGATGCCCCCTGGAATACTTTCACCGGGCTCTTAAGGCCTCCACGGCGCGATATAAAACTAGTTTTTATAAAAATGTAGTTAAGATTATATGAATGACGAACGTTCACCGTTCCTTATTGCGGTATTATTGCATCTTCTGAAGCAGGTCGTCCATGTACGGTCGGACAAACTCGTGCTGCCCGGTGCGTATGGCTTGGCCGGCAAGTAGATCGAACGCTTGTTTCATTACCGCCTGGTAATTTTCTTTGCCGGGTATCTTAAAATGTACGGTATATTCCCGGGTGTCCGGCACACCCGTTACGACAAGTTTCTTTCCAGCCGGTGCCGACAATTTGCGTTTCTTAGCCGCACTGGCGCGGACATTTCCAGTCTGACGTTCGGCCTCTTCCTTTTCCTTGTCGCGTTTCGGGCAACTGCAGACCCGAACGCACAGTTTTCGCCGTCCGAGAACGTCTCCGTTTTCCGTCTCGAGGGTGAAAATGAGCTCGGTCGGTCGACGATTCATACCTGACGTGCAACTATTTTTACAGTAAAACTGATAGTTGATCGGGACGTAGTCCGAGCCGGCTTGAGGTACCCCGAGCGGAACTATTACGGATAAATGGCCACCCATCTCTTCGTAGACGCTCCTCGGGTCCATGCATCTCACAACGTGCTTCAGAACGTTAGGATGGACCAAGTTGTTGCCGACGTTGGAGGCAGCCATGTGGTTGTGGCAGCGCACTACCGGATCGCTCCTGCATTGATCGTGACTGAACACCATCGTCGTCCGCAAAAACAGCCCCGGCACGATCGGTTTCCACTCGAACCTCAGCGGCAAAGTCTGTTCCATGTCGATGAAGATTTTCTGCAGGGGCTCCGAGTACTGAAATTATATAAGCAAAAAAATCGATTACAGAGGATTCACTTAAACTAGTCAAGAAACTGATTAATTGAACTTGGTTAAGCAACTAATTAACTAAACTCAGTTACATAACAAGCTAACTTAAATTGGTTAAGTTAGCTTAATATTAGTGAAATTAACTTGGTAAATATGTAATTATGTTTAACTTGGTTAATTAACTAGTTCAGAGTGAGAAGATTATTGTAAGGTTCATTCAGATAATTTTTTTGTTTTTAAAGAATGCACAGCAGTGTAATGATTTAATTTTTTTTTTTTTTTCAGTAGAATAAATGTTTTTTCAATGGTACTTTGCGATACAAGTGCGGTAAAGCAAACATAGCATGCAGGTTGTGAAGAGTTTGCTCTTCACAACCTGATTTTTTAAGGAACGTATAATTTATACAGAATACAGAAATACTTACCACGCAGTATTTACCAGCACCCTGATTGTTCAAGATCAGCTGGAAGTTGTAGAGTCCGGGAAACTCATCCAACACGGGTATGTTAACTCGTTGTTGCGGATGAGTCGCGTACATCATGTTACACTTGTTTTCGGTATCCAAAACATCCCCTTCCAGTATCGGCAGATCGTTCATGCCGCAGCTGAAACAAATTATAAAAAACATTTGATTCTCTAACAACTCGGCGAACAAAACATCCGAAGCTCGAAAACAATGATCTGCCCCTCGTGTTCCGACCAACCTGACAACCAAGCCGTCGATCGGTGCATCAAACTAACTCTGATTCCAACCTTCGAGAGGTTGATTTTTTGGCAACATTAAAAAACCAACCGTTGTATGTGTTGGATACGAAGTTGGATTACGGTTGAATTTTTCTAAAATAACCTGATTTCCGAACCTAAGACAAGAGCTATGAGTGTTCTCGACATAAAGTTGGAAATTGGGTTGTTTTGGGAAAGTCCAACTGTAAACCAACTTCCAATCCGACACATAAGGGTTGGTTTTGAGGTATCAACCAAAAAGCTACCTCCAGAATGTTGGAATCAGAGTCGTTTTGACGCACCAATCGACTAGTTGAGTTGCAGCAGTTTGTGAAAAAACAACCCGAAAATCCAACCCGCAGTTTTACGGTCGGTTGGTCCGCGAGGGCGCGGACTATCGTGGTCACTGATGTTGCATCGAACTATTGTTGCAACAGGTGGATTTTAAGCGAGTCGCGAGTGATGCAATCTGTCCGCGATTTCCATGCGATTGTTTCCGCGGGTCGATTTTTTTAATATCGTCGAAATCATCCCGAGCAAGTTTCGAGCAAGAATACAATCGTTGAAAAATACGGAGAGACGACGGATGGTATGAAAAACGTCGCAGCGGAGTTTATCGGGCGGACTCACATTTCACTCTGGATCTCTTGCATCGTCACTTCGTCGAGAAGCACCGACTCCTGTGAATCACTGAATCCATGAACATTCGTCATCTTCGATCCGCGGGGTATTATTATTGTTCTCAAACGCAAACAACTGATCAACGTACACGCTACGTTGTTGTTCCGAAGCCCAACAGACCCGCACAGACCCGGCGGCGTTCTAACGTCTAACCCCACGCAGGACACTCTCAACTGTGGTGTGCTGTGGTCGACGCCATGTGCAAAAGCTTCGGGGAACAAAAAATATGCCGCGAAAACGAGATCGGCCTGTCATTGGGCCAGCAGGAGTTACTTTCGTAATTTAATTTCTCACGAGTCACAATCATTCGAAGAAATTCCAATTTATTCATCGCCAATTACAGTTACTCGAAATTATTGTAATTCATTCGTTGTCGATTACAATTCCTTGATGTGATTCTAATTTTTCGTCGCGAACTACAATTAATTATTTTTCGTCGTGAACTACCCCGCTTAGAGAATCCCATTGAACTCCATAGAACCCGATAGAATCCATTCAATTGGTCCGATTGGCCGATAGCCCATTTATCGGAATGAATGGTGTTTTTTGTCCATCGCATCGGTTCCAATGAGATTTTCTGAGCAGGGTAAAAGCTCAGCAATCGAAAAACGTTGCTGTATGCGTATCGACGTGCGCAGGAACCGACTCCATCCGCGATATCGCCAAACTTACCGAGTTACAAAAACAGATGAGAAGTTTCTATTTCATTTTTTTTATGTACAAAAAATAAATTCCGTATTTCTCTCGCGGTTCTCTCACCGTAATCGTTCGAGCGACGATAAACGGTCCACGTGCGAAGCGCATCTCGCCGCCTCTCAACGGGCGTAGCAACAAGTGGAGTGCAATAATCGCTGAAACGAGTTTTCGCTCGTCAAATGAGTAAACAGGAAAAACACATCGGCGATCGATGGATCAATCGAATAAATTGCGTCACCCTGCCGTCACCTCGACAGCATCATCGCTTCCGTCATTCGTAGTTGGGCTCTGTCGGTTACACTGAATACATAATGCTTTCCGTGTGGAGTGTTTTTATTATAGTAGCGCAATCGTTAATGCTGAATTGTTTGTTCGCCCAGCTGCACACCACCGGTCATGAGCCAGGTTGTTATAAAAACTATCTAGTTCGCCATAATTGCCTGTATCGTTCGCGTGTCGAATTGTTAAATTCAACAATCCAAATCGATGGTTATTTCTGTTGCAGAAAGTTCGAGTGTCTCGCCAGGGAGAAAACCATCGGACCCGTGGTCCGTACACAATAAAAACCCCTTTTTTAAGAATCTTACTATATACAAGAGAAATCCGTTCTTGGCGGTTTCCACGGAAAACACCAGCAACGTTACCATTACGAACGCGACACCGGAAACAGCTGGTAGCGTCGCAGACGTCGGTGCACAAATTCAATCCCCCTTCAGCCCCAGTCCGTCCGTGAGCGTGCACGAAGAATCTCAAGTTGATGTACACACACAAAGAAGAAATACCTCCCCTGCATCTCCAGCGATACGGACTCGTGCGGCGATCAGCGATGCGTCTCGTTCCGAGCAGAGTGAGTGATTTCAGTCGATTTTAGTTGAGTTATAAATACAAGATTTTTATTTCAATCGGTGAGCATTTATTACTATAGACGATCTGGTTGTAAATCTGTCTGTGTATTAGACTAACTTTTGTTAGAATTTTTTTACAACTTCTTTGGCATTTTGCTTCCTCGTAGAGGAAGCTTTGTTTTTGGTGAAAAAAAAATTGAAATTTTGATGTCACAGCACTTGAAATAGTCTGAAACGTCGTTTTTTTTAAGTACTCGGCGTTGACATTGAAAAATAAAATAAAATAATAATAAAACAGGGCTGAAGGACTCAGGTCGATGGCCCTTTGACAGATGTACAATTAACATAGGAATAAAACTAATATAAGGGGACACTTGTATAAAAATTAATAAGCACTTTCAATAAATCTCTTTTACCACTAATAATAAAACGTAAAAAAAAAATATGTGAAATACTTTAAATATAATATATCTGTCTGCAGAATGCACGGATTACAACGCCGAGGTCGTGAGTTTATCACCGGTCATGCCATTAGACGCGGCAACTGATACATGGGCTTGGGCGGTAAACGCCAACGACGACGAGAAGGCCGTTCATCACCTTGTTGTCGGCGGAAGAGACGCGGCTCCCGAAGAATTTCCTCACGTGGTGGCACTCGGACAGACCAGGGGCGGAACGTTTTCCCTCTACTGTGGAGGCTCTCTGATCGCTCCCAGCTGGGTCTTGACAGCCGCTCACTGCACCCACGGTACACGGTAAGCATTTCCTGCTCGAGCAAGATTATATTGGCGGTTTCCTCGTGATACACTCTGAATTTATATTCCCGATCCATTGATATTTTATAGCGGCGGTGTGAAGGTTGCGCGATTGGGTATCCAACACCTGAGCGACAATAACGGAGAGACAATTTCCATAAAACGATCGATCCGCCATCCATCGTACCAGCCGCCCGCGATGTACGCGGACATAGCGCTTCTGAAACTTACGCGACCCGTTACGTTCAGCAGGACGATAAAGCCCGCTTGTCTGCATCAGGGATTTCTCAAACTTCCAACGCTCGCGTGGGTCTGCGGCTGGGGAGCCACGGAATTTGGTACTTTGGCAATATTCGACGTTGAATTAATCCACTTATGTCCCCTACTGACGATTCCCAAGTGGCATCCTATATAAAATTCCTACGTGGGATATAAAATCCCACATGGGCCCGGTATGGGAATTGATAAATGGGAACCCATGTGGGTTCCACATGGTTGTATAAAAGTAGACAGAAACACTGTGTTTGCAGGGGTGTGCGAAAATACTGTGGAAACCTTGATGGGTTTTCACTTACGGTTCCATATAGGAACCTCTATAGGATATTATGTGGGATCCAGTGCGAAGACCCATGTGGGTTCCCGTGTCCAAAAAACCCACGAATTCTTACATGAGATCCGCGATAAGTTATCACATGGAAAAATTATCATATGGAATTAAAAAAAAAACGATGAATGATCGTATGGAATTTCACGTGGGATACCATGTAGGAATTTTCAGTCGGGGAGAATATGCGGTCCCACACAAGAACGCATGCGGGTTCCCTGATTGAGTTTCCACTGGAAATCACTCAGAGGATCTAACAAGAGTTCTCATGTGGTGTCCTATGTAAGAATTTCCAGTTGGGCTTTATCTGGGGTAATTAAACGTGTTGATCGTTATTACAGGCGGAACCGAGAGCAACACTCTGCAAGCGGCCCAGCTCGAGTTCATTACCAACGTGGAGTGTGCGATGAGGCACAATCATTCTTTATCGGTGCCAGACGGCGTGGTGCCGAGCATGGTCTGCGCCGGAGCTCCCAGAAACAATTGGAAACAGGATTCCTGCACCGGTGATTCCGGCGGACCTCTGCAGGTCGTGCATCCGAGTTACGATCGCCTTTTTCAAATAATCGGTATCACGAGTTTCGGATCCGGGTGCGCCTTCATAAACTCGCCGGGAGTTTACACCAGAGTATCGCACTATCTCGACTGGATCGAGGATATAGTCTGGCCGGAGGACAGCTAATGTTACGCCGGTTATCGTATTGTACGGTCTGTAGTCCAATTCACCAACCGGACACTTCTATACGGAAGGTAGAAAAATCGTCAATTTTATTACGTTTCCATTTACGAAGATTGTGATATCGACAGTCTTGTGGATGCTTGCAGCACCAGTGGAAATTGGCTTGTCGCCGAATACTATTGCATGTGTAAAAAAAAAAAAAAATCCGAACAATCCAAAGCGATCACAGCGGTTCAATGGTTCGCCTTTGTAAAGGGAGAGTCGCGAATCGTTTGTGATCGTTGCACGAAGACAAGCGAGTATTGTAAAGACTACGTACGTTTCAGTTCGAAATAAATAATGAAAGCGCAAGATAAAACCGCGGGAGTCTCGACAATAAAAGTTGATGAGTTCTTGACTAGAAGTATCCATCTACGTATCTCAGCTCCATTCGTAAGTTCGTGTCTTAAAATCGTGAATAGTTTCCCAGGTGAGACCGTTGCCGTAAGGACCGTGAGGGGACGGAAATAATACGTGCCACCAGCTCCTGCAAAAAATAAACATATATACATGTATGTATATCCAACTCCCGTAAATGTACAACACATGATGGCTTCATGGAGAACCGGAAAATCAATTCAAAATGAATGGAATAAAAGTCGGTCAGCAAATGAGGGAAGTGTCAGGGAATTTCAAAATTGATCTCAAGACTGGGATCGAATGGAGCAAAAAATTTGACCGAATAGTTGACAAATTTTTAAAAAGTCATCTGAAAAAACATATTTTTGATTAGAAAAAATTCTTGAAAATATTGCATTGGCTGAACATGCTTAAAAAACTACCGAAAATCTAAATGAACTTTAACATAATCTTTTCAACTGAAACTAGTTACTTGACTTAAGTGAAATGACTATAGCAAACGTTTCTATTCTATCACCTCAACTCACCTGCCCCGCAGGCCCAGAAACAATCGCCAATTCTCTCGAGGACCGAAATCGTAAGGGTTTTGATAAACTCTGCCCATCGATTTGTACTTCGCTGACTCCGTGCTGTTTATCCTCGCTTCGATGCTCGTTTCTCCCCTGGCTATAAGACCCGCGTGCCACCAGGTCAGCGATCCCAGAGCCGCGAACGTCGCTACGCATATCAATCCAGCGAACTGGATTACCCGTTGTCTCCACTCTTTCTCCTTGGCGTCCGCCTCGATTTTAACTATTTCGGCGAACTCCTCAGAGGTCAGGTGTTCGAATGATTCAGTCTGCAAGGGTACCGTTATTGATTATTCAAAGCAATCGTTCTAGTTCTTCGTCGCTTCATCCGCACGAACCATAGGTATTAGCTCGTTGTTGACTATTCGCACGGGATGACCGTACAACTCGGGTTCCTCTTCAGGGAAAAACTCTTGGTACGCTATCTCAACACCGAAGATCATTATGAACGTTATTCCCAGAACTGTGAAAGCCATGTACTGGAGGAAGTGTCTGTGGTTGTAGTAACCCACGCAATTGTTTAACCACGCTATTAATTCGTGATTAAGGAATAATAAGAATTTGCAATTCCCGGATTTCCCCTGAACGAATAACAGTTTTTTCCCGACTAAAATTCAAACTAATCGACCCAATGTGATTGTATAAAACAATTTTCTGGAAATTGTCCAAAATTATAAAAAATTTTACAATATTGTAGACAAATTTTCACCGTATATGCACGGTTCTCCACAAACCAGGTCCAACACCTGGTCCCTCCCCCTAAATGTGTAAAAAGTGTGAAAAAGAATATATATATAAATCTTCATGGAATCTCGCCTCAAGGCAGAGATGTACTCCCTGGACGACAAAAAAATTCTCTGACTGTTATCCGAATGCCCGAATCATTATTTAATTCCCCGACATTTCCAGGATTTTGCAGTTTTTCCTGAGCGCCATCCGCGGTGATAAATCTAGAAAGGATACGACAATGATGATCCATCTTGAGAACGCACTTGTTGCAAATCGAGCAGTGATGAGTGCGCGGGGGTTTTGGCTTTATGCACTTTTTGCAAATGCTGACGGCTTCGGGAATGAGTCCGCCCTGAGGTGGATAGCCGGCCGGTACTCTAACGCCCATGTAATAGTGGAAGCAGACGTTCGCCAGTAGCCAATTGCCGACTATCATTAATAGCACGGTGGTCGGAGGGCTTTTTTCCCACCAGTACGGAAAGCCGATCCAGTAGGCTATGTAGACTATCGTCGCGGTCAGAAGGACCACCATTACGACCAATACCTGCAAGAGAGCGGAGCGAACGATTATAAACTTTATCGATCGAGCAACAGAGAGCAACTACTGTAACGCTCTTACCGGTCCAAGGCAGGCTGTGAAATTCTCGACGAACCAAAACATCGGCTCCATGAGTATGTCGCAGGTGTATCCCCAGTCCAAAAAATCATTGTAGAACAACGATTTTACGATAATTCGGAGCCGCGACAATTTCTCCTCGAAGTTCGACCTGCACTCCGAACACCTTGCGCGGTCAATGGAAGATTGTAATTTAGTTAATCGGAGGACATCCGACGGCTTACCTGAATACCTTTGGGGCCCGGAGCAAGGCCCAACTTATTCTTGTCATAATGCTACGCCGATCGGACGGAAATCACTGATAAGACATCAATACTCTGATAACAATGCTGGAAGCCGTTGTCGAGAACCATCGGCATTTTTGCGTGGAGATTCGTGCGGAGGCGCGGGATTTATCCGGATGCGGGCATTGCTAATTAACGAAGCGGTCGGAGTAGTTAACGTACATTTAGTGGACTAGTAAATGATGAGTAAACATTGGAGCTTAACTCGGCTTGCGCGGCTTGTAAATAATACGAACAAAAAAGGTTGCAGGTGATTTCGGAAAATACTCTCGCGGCGTGTTTCGAAAGGACCGTCAGAGCTGATCTTCTGATCTGCGGATAAGCGTCGATAAAGTAGATCGCCGAGCCGAGGTAGATCGCCGCATGCAAAGATATCGATACAGTGATAACTGATAACAATACAATGATAACAATGCGAAAGCGGATGCGGGCATTCATCCGGATTGGCCATTGCGAATTCACAGAGCGGCCGAGCAGTTAACATATATTTGGTGCACGAATAAATTTCGAGGAAAAGTAAGAGTTTAACTCGCTGTGCGAGGCTTCTAAATAACAGGAAAAGAAGGGTTGCAGCTGACTTCAGAAAATACTCTCGCGGCGAGTTCCGCACGGTTCGTCGGAGAGCCGATCTTCGCGATCAGTGAATGCGCGTCGGTAAAGTAGATTGCCGAGCCAAGGTAGGTCCATTGCAGATTCTACTTTCCAGCGATGGAAAGTGACGTTGCGACGTTTGAATTTGGAACACGATTTTACATAGCAGGGAACTCGTTTTTATTGTACGCTGATAACCCGAGTATTTCGAGTTGGCCTTGAAACGCTTGGAGATGAAACAATTGTGAGATTGTTTGCAGTTTCGCTCATGGAACCCTGACAGACTGACAGGACGTTTTTAAAAATTAAAATAAAAAAAAAACGATGAGGCTATAGATTTTCGGCGATACTTTGGAGACATGATAAATTCCAGTTTATGAAGAAAGGAAGAAGCAGGTGATACCAAAAAGCTAACGGCACGTACGAGCGCCGTGTAAGCCGGGCTGCGAATGCCCAGGCGCCGTGATGTCTGGCAAAGTAAGATAATTCTGTCTAAATAAAAAAAATCAATTTCACAGCAAACAAGTAGATCCTTCTCAAGGCTATTTCCGGAGGGTCCCGAAAACGGATAATTATCATGAAATAAATGATAATTTTTTTCATATATTTTATTAACTGCAGCGTGAATGCATCTCCATTCACGTGGGTCAAGCCGGCGTCCAGTTGGGTGCAACGAGCTGGGAACTCTACTGTCTTGAGCACGGTATTCAGCCGGACGGGCAGATGAAGGAGGACTCTGCCCGATCGCGGGAGGACGACGGAATAGACGCTTTCTTCGTGCATCCAACGAAGGGAAAGTACGTGCCGCGCGCGATAATGGTCGACCTCGAGCCATCGGTGATCGGACAGTTTCGAAATTCTTCGTACCGTCGTCTCTTTCATCCGGAGCAATTGATATGCGGAAAGGAAGACGCCGCGAACAACTACGCCCGTGGACGATACACCGTAGGCAAGAGACTCATCGAGACCGTCGCCGACAAGCTGCGGCTTCTCGCCGAGAATTGCAACGGTCTCGTCGGCTTCCTGGTGTTCCACTCTGTCGGCGGAGGTGCGAACTATGCGCCTCAAGGCGATGTGTAACATCCGCCCGCGCCCAAACTCGCGCAAAGCGCTCAGTCGGTAACAAATGGGTTTCCCGATTTACCGCAATACCAGCAATAGTATTTTGGTCATCCGCAAATTAGGCTTTCGTAGGTCGTAGATAGAAACACAAAAGCCTAGTTTCCTGTCGACTGAAGAATTGACCGTCGCGAAGAAAATACGGAAGGCCGTTTGTTACCGACCGCGGTATTTCACATGCGCTAAAGCCTAGATTACTTTTTTTTATAGCGGCCACCAAAAACATTGGACGAAATTCCCGGAGTTTTCCCCTCATTGTCCCTAAACAAATTGTACTTTTTTCTCCGTCTAGAATTCAAACTAACACCCAACCCGCATGGCATGAAAATATTTCTGAAATGTTTAGAAAATATTTTTTTGAAATATTGAAAATATTGTACTAATATTACAAAATATTTCGTGCTATATGGGAACCAGTAGAAGGTTCGAATCAGAGTCTCTTTGACACACCAATCGACTGGTTGAGTTCGAATGGATTAGAAAACAACCCAAATCCAACCCAAAGTTTTACGGTCGGTTGGTCCGCAAAAGATCTCATACAGAATTTTTTGATGTTCTTCGCAGGCACCGGTTCGGGTTTCAATACACTGCTGATGGAGGACATATGCAATAGATTCGGAAAGAAGTGCAAGCTCGAATTCACGGTGTATCCATCCCCGACCATAAGCACAGCGGTGGTCGAGCCGTACAACGCGATTCTGACGACCCACACGACCCTCCACGAGTCCGACTGCTCGTTCATGGTCGACAACGAGGCCCTCTACGACATATGCAGAAGAAAACTGGACGTCGATCGGCCGATGTACGCGAATCTCAATCGCGTGATAAGCCAAGTGATATCCTCCATAACGGCGAGTTTGCGCTTCAGCGGTTCGCTAAACGTCGATCTGTCCGAGTTCCAAACGAATCTCGTGCCTTTTCCGAGAATTCACTTTCCTGTGTGCGCCTACGCGCCCATATCGAACGCCGCCAAGGTCGACCACAGCACGATGACCATAAGCGAACTCACGACCGAGTGTTTCGAGCCCAATAATCAAATGGTCAAGTGCGATCCACGGAGAGGAAAATACATGGCCTGTTGCTTACTCTATCGCGGCGACGTTGTTCCCAAGGACGTTAATTTCGCGATAGCTTGTATAAAACAGAAGCACGGAATTCAATTCGTTGATTGGTGTCCGACGGGATTCAAGGTAAAAAGAATAATCGGTTCGGCAGGTCGTTTACCCGGGTAAAAATAATCATGTGTGATTCATATACAACTCATGTTCGGCTCGTATGTGAATCATTTGGGATATTTTTGGCTTGCGAAAAATCGCAACCCCAACAACGATTATATATGATTTATATATAGTAATACTAAAGAGGGCTCATGAAATTAAAAATATTTTCGGGCACACACCTATACATATATATACAAACATATATATGCTCCTCACTAAATTCATATAATTCATACAAGATATATGATTCATATATGACCATTTTTTTCCGGTATGGCGCTGCGGAATCGAGTAGTTACGATTAATCGATTGTAATTCATTCAGGTGGGAATTAACTGCGAGCCACCTACAGCAATACCGTGGGGTGATCAGGCGCGGGTTCAACGGGCAGTCGCCATGCTGAGTAACACAACCGCGATAGCCCATGCCTGGAAGAGATTGAATCGCCAATTCAATCTCATGTATTCCCGAAGGGCTTTCGTTCATTGGTACACGAACGAAGGCATGGAACTTGAGGAGTTCACCGAGGCCAGTGAAAATATCGCCGCTCTCGAGATGGACTACAAAGAAATCGCCAAAGATACGGAAGTGATAACCGGCTATGGATCGAGAGACGACGACGACGAGTACTGAAGTATCATCGAGGGTGATGCAATGGGAAATGGTGGATTTTTTACTATAATGTATTTTTTTCGGTCTTTGATGAGGATTTTTTTTTGCGAGGTATTTGGTATTGTTGCGAGGTAATTGGCTTTTGCCAATTAAATATTATTCATGATTTATAAAATGTAAAGCGAATGTACAGTTATTTGGGAGTCAATAATCATGCATTCTTATGGCAACGTCCAGCAAGCGACAGAGCTTCGTCTATCTCGGAAAAAATTATCATACGGTAGAAGCCCGTTTATCCGAGGTAATGTGAGGAAAGCGTTGTACCACAATCAACCCACTCTGGCTCAAATAAACCACTTTTAGTGTGTGACACATTTTCCACAATTTTTTTAGATTTTCAAATCGTACCGATGAATACGTTAATTTATTTAATCATAAATAATTGTAAACAATTTTTTTTAATTCTAATAAAAATCTGAATGCTTTTGCGAATTGATTCAGTCATCTAAAAAATTGCGGGCCCGATCCAGGATGTGAAGAGTTAGGTCGAAATGGTATGGAATGCCCCATGTGGACTACATATGAATCACAAATTATCATATTTCCCGGAATATGACGCTATTTATAATAACATCTTTCGCGACTATTCGTTGAGCTACGAAATGCTGTGTAAAAATCCAAAACGCAGAAGAAAACCGTCGATGATTTGGATCCCCGAATTCGAGAAATCCACACTTCTTTACATCGCTACATCCACATCGATCGAGGATACCGACCAGTGCGTACATAAAAACTGAGCTTTATTTATATAGAAAGGTAGATCGGTAAATGCATAGATATATCTTTGAAGATAATATTTAATATATATTATGTATATCACGTAATGATTTTAATGTATATAATTTATACAATGTATAACATCGGTAGATTGTTAATTATTTAAAGAGTAATAAGGTACAGGAGAATCACACGAGGCGGGACCGCGCGGGGTCGCGTTTCTCTTATGCATTGGTCGGCTCTAAATATCTCGCGAGTTGCCGTTTTTCTTCAATCGCTTACTTCGAAGCTTAGCATTTACAGTATTGCCCGATTAGCTTGAATCTCGTAATGTCCATTGTATTTATTTTTTTCAGATTGAACCGTGCCACGCCAACATCGCCGATCTCTAGCTCGACCACGGACAATTCTAAGAAATTGGAAATCCATGAGAAGAATATAGCAATTTCGCCTTTCACTCGAAAGTAGTTTAATAAAGGGGAGAGATTTAGAGAGAAGAGGGCGGCAAGATCGAAAAGGATTCGCGTTGGCCGACACGTTTATTCTGGTGGCCAAACTGAGCGCCTCCTATTCGTACGTCGGGTGGCCCAGTAAAATTGAAAAGAAGAAGAAGAAGATCGAAAAGGATCCAAAGTATTGATTAATTAGAATGAAGCCTTTGCTCGATAGGGAAGAGGATAAAACTTTCATGTTTCAACGTATTCCGGCCTTCCTTTGATTCTCGTGCGCAGGATCTTCACAAAATCTAGATTTTCTTTATGGTACTATAACGATTCGCACACGATAACTGTATCGTGTAGATTGTGCACGAGCTCTCTGTCGTTAATTTAGAATGCTTTGATAATAATATGTGTGAGTTTTTCTGTGTGTGCATGTGTGTGTGTGTGTGGGTATCTTTTTGTACGGTGTGTACGGTAGCATATTGATCACGCGATTATCGTCGTGCACGCTTGAAAGAACGGGTAGGCGGTGTTTATGTATAATATTAACAAGGACACGCGTTTTCAATGAGGAATATTATCGGAGCTCCCCTACTCGACGACAATGAGGATATTGCCCCGATCTTCTCCGCGGTATCTCTCGTTGCCTTGACGATCGATCAAACATGCGGAGCAGATTCACGGATATCCTAACGAACTCGAAGGGCTTGTTCGGTCCTCGTAGAGATGCCGGATAAATGTAAGAGCCTCATAACACGGTGTCGAGGGTGTCCAGACTCCGCAGGAGCTGCTCGTCCTTCGAGCACCACTGGACGAGCTCCTCGATTGTAACGACGCCATCCTTGTTAGCGTCGATCAGCTGAAAAATAAAAGAGAGCGGATATGTAGTAGCCATACCAATCGCCACAGGGAGGCAATTTTTCTTCTCATACGAGCCGACAGACAACAACACATAACAGCTATTGGCTACACGAAAAATATCACCACATTATATATGGTTCATATATAATTGTATATAAATTATATCGATAATGTATGAATTACATTTCAATTTTGAGTCTGATCATATCTTGCCAAAATTAATTTATAAAACATACATGATGGTCTATGACTACATACGGATTATAAATGAATCATAGAAGATGATTTTTTTTTCCCTGTGGTTTTTACGTATGTGATGTAACGGCTCGTCTGTGTGCCGTTTGAGGCACGTTAGAGGCGGGCTAATTGCACGCTACATGGGCGAGCCACCCTTACGTGAAAAATCCGATCGACGTGCTCCCTCGCTGCCATCTGAGGTTCCGAGATTTGTGGCTGAGTGTAACGTCCGAGCATCTCGTAAATCGAACCAACGACGTCCAGCATTTCTTCCTTGCTGATGAGGCCATCGCCGTCCAGGTCGTAAAGGCCGAACACCCACTGGAGCTTTTCCTCGACCGAGCCTCTCGATACTTTGGACAGGATCGACAGGAACTCCTGCGAAACCGAGAATCCCCGTCTGCATCTCGAAAAAATATCTTCCCGATCCGGGTAAAATTCATTAATGATATTTTTAAGCAGATATCTCTCTCTCACTATTCCATATTGCAACTCAGAGATTATTACCTCGAAGCTAATCTTTCCCGATGGTTTCCTCTTCATCGTGTTGAATACGTAGTGCGCGTACTGACTCGCATCTAAGAAAAGCATTTAACAACTATTTCTAGATCATTGCATTAAAAAACAAAAAAAACAAAAAACAAAGCAGCTAACAGACATCACGAAAGATGCGTGGAAGTGAAGGGGGCGTAAAACTGAAGTATCGGCAGAGAATCTTTCGAAGCGGGGTCAGAAGGAAATTAGTTCGTGAACTCTGAGCGTGGTGTGGTATGATAAGAAAAAATAACAAGCTTCGAGTATTGGACCGTAAGTGGCGTGTTATGCGTGACCGATGTGTCGGTGAGCTAAGTTCAACTTTATCTTCGCTATTTGTACAAAGGGAAGTCTTGCAAAATATTCCAGTTCAGTAAAAAAGCGAAAAAGAGAATGATAAGAGGTTGTAAGGACGAAACCAAAAGAGACAACAGAAATATATTCAGCTGCACATAGATGTATAATGAAAATTAGTTGTGTTATGTTTAATATTTTGTGAGGATTGAAAAAAACGCGAGCCTTTCGATATAATGAAATACGGTGTGTGTCGTTGAACATTCATACAACACTCGCATGAACACATAAAATACTCACATAGGCATTCACACAAGTCACCCGCACAAGACAGTCGCATAAAACAGAAAGCACAAGACAGACAGCACAAAACAGTCGCACAAAACAGACAGCACAAGACCGTCGCGCAAAACAGACAGCACAAGACCGTCGCTCAAGTCACCCGCACAAAACAGACAGCACAAGACCGTCGCAAAAGTCACCCGCACAAAACAGACAGCACAAGACCGTCGCACAAGTCACCTGCACAAGGCAGACATCACGAGACAGTCGCACAAAGAAGACATTACAAGACAGTCACACAAGACAGTCGCGCAAAGCAGACAGCACAAGACCGTCGAACAAGTCACCTGCACAAGGCAGACATCACAAGACAGTCGCGCAAGGCAGACATTACAAGACAGTCGCACAAAATAGACAGCACAAGACGGTCGCACAAGGCAGACATCACAAGACAGTCGCACAAGAATACAGTCACATTTGAGCCTGACCTGATGCGAAACAACCATCTGCTAATGTGTGTAAAGTGATAGATTTACGAAAGGCCGCGAGGGCCGTTACTTATATCATCTCATCCGTGATCCGGCGGGACGATAGATCGATCGGACTCACCGCCCTGTGGAAAGAATTGGGAAAAGATGTGCTTGAAGGCTTCCTCATCGACGAGGCCGGTCGGGCATTCCTGCTTGAAGCCACGATAGATCAGCTGTATCTCCTTTCGGGTGAATCTCGTCGTGGCGGCGAGAGTCGCCAGCTCTTCCGGTCTGTGACGACCACCTAGGGCAAGACTCGCTGCTGCAGCACCCGCTAAAATGTCTTCCTCAAGCTCGTCCTCTGCAAGAGTCAACGGTCCTCAACTCCTTAAGACTGTACCGCAAACGTTCGAGATGCTCTTTTTTCGTAAAAGTTATCCCAGCCGGAGAAAGATACACAGAAATAGAGACAGCGAGGTACTTGATATATTATTCTTTTTTTTTTACTTACAGGAACAACAGTGCAGCGGACAGACATTCTCGTTTGCGAGAGAGTCAAAGATGATGGATCTAATGTTCTTTCTTCGCGAGACACGTGCGAGTCGAGGTGTACCCGAGGTAGTGCAGAGATGCCAGGCAAGAGGTATATAGATATATATGTGTAACATATATCGCCGGCTAGGAAACAGACCAGCGCGTCCAACAATGTTCAACGTGGCGATATATGTAGAATACGCCTTTCTGCTTCTTAGCAGCCGATGTACGGAGGAGAGGATGGTTATCAGATACAATCGATGATGTGATTATAAAAAAGTTATTCATGTTATTGCATGGAGAATCATGTATGATTCGTATTAAGGTGTTTGTAAAAGTCGTTTTTTTTTATTTTCCTTCCACCTTTTTAAAGTAGAGATTTCTTCCCACTGACAATTGAGTTTGAGAGGTGCCGCATTTTTTGGGTAAGGTCGGATGCGGCACCTCTCAGGATTTTTTTGCTAGGGACCGCCTTTCGTGAGGTTCCGTTTGAGATCGAAATCTATACCTTAAAATCGCGAAAACCAATATGGCCGCTAAACATTTCAACAGCGTCTGTTCTTGTAGGATATAAATATAATATTTTAGAACTGATATACTTACGCAAAACAATTTAAAGAAGGGTAAATAAGTGGTCAAAAATGGGTCCAGCATCCCCTTAAGGAGGGTTTGAAGGATTTCAACGTATTACAGGGATACAGCGCTAGTCGTTCACAGATTAATCGGATGCGATGATACCGACGAGAGCTACTCTCGTACCCTCGGATCTAGCCTTCGAAAAGGTATGCAAATGTTTACGTTCGAGTAAAGTACGTGCGGGTCGATCGAGAGAGCGTGTTGCAGCGTCGAACGAGCGGGCTCATCGCTCACGCGGAACGCCGATCGTAACTCTGCGTAACGAAATGGGATATAATCTCGCTACGTGATTCCAGGCTGAGAGGGAAACGTTACTACGGCGCGTTCGCTCATGCAATATTGTACAGGTTAACATCGTTATTGTTACATGTGTCGTATAATTTACAGTGGAGTAGAAAGGTAGAATCGAGTCTTATCGCATGCCTCAAATGATTGCACCATTGACGAACTAAAAATCGCACGCTCAACGATGATATTTTACCGGGCAAGCTGAACAATACAGATCCGTTTGTAGATGTGACGAATTTCCGAGGTTCGAAGATATTTCACCGTACCGCAGAGCGAACTCTTCGTTGACCGAGCCAATGGAACAATAACCGAAGAGTGGAAGATTCGCGGCTACAGAAATGGATGTATACCGAAGCGGGACACTTTATCACGACAAGGACGCACGAGGACCGTCCTCGCGCGTCCAACGAAGCGTCGACCTATTCAGCGGTTCGATGGGGAAACATGGGCGCCGTCCTATATATATATGTGTGTACAACGTTGCAGTAGTAGTCCGGCTCCGCGCGCGGAGGAGCTCCCGATCCCGGGCATCCGGGTCACCATGACAACCGGGCCAGCTCTCTTACTCCGTGGCCTGTATATTCAGCCCCCCCGGAGCAACAGCGGGTAGCACTTTGCGCGATCAAGCCGCGGATCCTCGAGTGGAGTTTCCTCCGAGCCACGAGAGAGATGAAATTGAGAGGGTAAAAGGAACACTCGCAAAGAAAAACCTCTCCCACGTGTAAACCCTTCTTCGAATTTCCGAAGGTTCGACGTTGTCGTTAATGCAATTACAGTCCCCTTGTATGTTTAGGCGGAGTAAATTTACCCGGGCCCCTACTCATAATCGCACGGTTGCAACTTAAAAAAAAATTTAGCCATCCATAGTCGAAATGAGAATAAGATTGATCGCCTATTGTTTCGATCGTATTGCGACTGTTCTCTCAATCCTCCGAGCGACGTCACTACAAAGCCACATGTGTCGATTATAACCCAGGATCGATGGGGAGGGACAGGAGAAAGGATCAAACGAGAGATCTCTTTGAAATCTTCGTTACCGCTTTCGTATCTCGTATGTCCCGGCACCTCTCGACTGCCGCGTAGTGGCACTCGATCTCGCGCGTCTCAACGTTGGCCGCCCTTGAAAAAACACAACTGACGATGCCGTCGAGAGGGTTACGACAACGTCGCAGTTACGTACAACCGTTCGAGGTTCGCGAGCGTCTGTCGTCACGCTCCGCGTCCTGCTCGTTCGGCATTGTCTCGATTATCGACTGGTACAATTACTTGATGAGGATATTCTCGAGCGACCACTACAGTCCAAAAGAGAGTGTGAGAGAGCGCGCGAAGAGAGGGAGAGCGAGAGGTGTGCGCCTACTGGTGTTTTCTTTTTGTTGGTTTTATTGTTTGCTTCGTGGGTCTGTAAAACTTACTTTTCTCTCGGCCCTTACGTGACTTCTTGCCTTGGGGCAGTTGCTGCTGCTGCTGCTGCTGCTGCTGCTGTGGGAGATCAATCTTGAGGCGTTTGACGCGCTCTAGAGCGCCCCTTCGACGATGCTTAATTTAATTATTTGCGAATCGTCGCACTGGCGATATGCAAACGGGCCTTTGGCACGTGATTATATCGCTGAGCGAATTTTTAATCGCGGATGCTGCACTACGGATTATAACCCTCCAATCAACGATATGCAAATTACACGGTTACTCCCACACCCCCTCGCGGATTAATTTGCTAATCACGGGATTTTAGCGGATCAAACGGACGAGCATATTATGCTGGCTATACCGTGCGACTTGCGCGAGGCGAGCGGAGTGGAGAGGACCGCCGATGCACGAGTCTGCTTCCGCTGCGATGAGACACTGGCCGTACTCCACGCAAAAGCACGGGGTTCCGTCCCTGCGCGCAAGTCCGATGTGGTGTTTCTTTTTTCTCGGGAAGCTCTCTCGTGGCCGCAACGACGCGCTCGCCGTACGATGCGACGCTTCTCGCTCTTTCGATTTCTTCCTCTCACTTTCATCACAATTCCGTCGTGCATATTTTAGCTACAGAAATTCCGACAATGGAATGTCGCAATTTATGGGACACTGCGAATTGTTGGCTGCTACGTTTCCAATATTATCGTATGATATCTGTTATTCTATAAGTATCTATAATCAATATGTACATTATACCCGATATTGATATCGAGAAAAATAAACGTCCTTGCTGCTACCCTTCCGAAAGTATTACCAAGGTAAATTGGAACGCTGTAGAAGGGAAGAACAGTATATATATATATACATATATATATATTCACGTATATTAGTGCTTTTGACTGAAACAAACTTAAATTGGCGATATTCAAGGACGTTCCAGGACGGGCAAAGTTCAAGGACAGTTTCAGGACACCACCCACATAGAGCGGAAATATTTCTCAAATATTGAAAATATTTTACCAATATTACAAAGTATTTTCAAATTTTTGCAAGATATTTATTATAGATAATTCTTCAATTATAATAATTATATTTCTAATTATAATATAATAATTATATTTATTATATATTCTAGATGAGATTTCGCATTCTAGGTGAGATATCACCTAAGCTCTTTCCACACCTTATTTTTTTGTCTATTTTCATTACACTAAACAAGTCTTTCCGATAGCCTACGAAAGCACGATTTATGAATACCAATTTAATCGAAGAGCGCACAAAGCCGGCCCGTTAATGTAGCGTAGCGCATTCAAATATTTCGCGTCACACCGGTCCAGTACTATAGACACATTTACATATATATATTCGTCTAACGACAGTGCGAAGAAAGTTTCCGTGAATCGTCCCGCGTAAATGCCGGCGCTGTAAGGTGCCGCGGCACATCGGGTAGCAGACGATTTCGGGATATCGGGAGTCGTTACAGTGGCCAAAGTGATCCCTCCCGATAATTAGTTGTATCGCAGTGCTACAGTGTATGATATAATTTATCGGAAATAAGTGCCGCCGAAAGCATGAACGAGACAGACATTTCTAATTTGTCGTACAAGGAGCTGCAGGCCTTGGCTGTGCGATACCGGGTGCCCGGTAATATAAAGGTAATTGTCGATATTCGGACCGCTGTACAGTCGTGTTCGTCGAACAAAGAGCCGAGAACGACCGTCTGACAATACCGCGATATTCTTTTTTTTTTTACCCCGTCAAACCTGGGGCACTTTGGGATTCCGAGAAACCGAGACGTATCCATCGTGATCGTGTCGAGTCGGGTTGTATTGTCTCGCGAAAAACTGCCTCTAATCGCACGACCCAAGTGCCTGCCCGAGAGCCATGTATAAAAGTAAATTTTTTTCCGTCGTGCAGAAGCATCAGCTCGTAAAGGTACTGCAGGCCGTGCAGAGCGGAAATGAAACGGAAGTGTCAAAAATACTCGCGGAGTTGCAGCAAACTCGCAAGAAGAGAATCAAAAAGGTAAAACGGGACACGATCAACGTAATATCGACACCGATTCACAGCCCGGCTTACGCCATGTCCGACGATTACTACTATCAGCAGCCACATCCGCCTTACCAATGGGTAAGAACACTCGACATCATTCCTATTTATCTTTTTACATCCGTTCCTGTATTCCTCCCGTACAATTTCCTCCGTGCGCCCTTTGATCGCCGCATCGTAGTTTTTATCGATCTCCGCGATCTCCGTTGATCGCGTTATCGTTCCCCGTGTCGGCGACACGGAGGGTGAACCAATATGGCGGCTCGACGAATCATACGATCGACCGACTTGCGCAATAACCGTCATTTATTTTTTATTTTTTTTCCTTTCGCAGATCGTGCGTGAAAAGTATCATTTCCCCGCACAAACTTAAATTCGCGTTTCCTATTCTTGTAGGACCAATGTTGCCGTGTTCTCTTGGTAAAACCTGGTATCGATGGCTGAGAATCGAAAGGGCGTAAATCCCTATGCTTCACCATGGGTGGTTAGGCCCTTCTGCTTCCCAGCCGCGGTTTCGGTACACGAATTTTCGCTACGTAAAAGGTGTTCTACATTGATTTTCAGGTGGGAGCCGAGGAGGAGATCTCGAGCAGAGAGGACGAAGCTTTGAGATTTCCGAATTACGACGAGTTCCAGCAATTCCTGCTGCGCAGAATACAGAGGGAGTACAGTCCGTACACGATGCAGGATAACGACATTGCGCAGATACCTTCGATCGTGGATCTGAGAATGGGCGCCGGTTCGTCCATAGTCAGATCGCAGCCGACGGAGGTCGCCAGAGCGAGAGCGAACGACCCAGTGGATCCTGCCGGCTACGAACCACCTCTGTCGGTGAAGGGAGAGGTTCGCATGGTCAGGGACACCAACGGAAACACTCAGATTCCTATACTCCTGAAGAAGATGCTGGAGGCGCCGGTCGGAGCCAACCTCGGACAGATAGCGAGTCCCGAGACCGAGTCGTACCAGGTCACTTCGCTGGCACAGAGGCCGAACAACAGCAGCGACCCCATGGAGGACTCCGACACCCTGACCGCGGATTCCGACGACGACAACGACGATCTCTGGAATTGCGCCGACGTCGGAAGCAACAATAGGAGCTTCTACTTCGTAGCGAACAACGGCAATCTGATGATCAATCAGTCCCAGTTGCCAGATAAAATCGCGCAGGATATCGGTCAGCTGCCGGCCAGCTTCGCGACCAATCAGTACGCGGGCGCCGGACCCGTTTCCGAGGTCCAGGCCAACTGCCAGAAATGGATCGCGACCAACAGCTTCGTCGGCAGAGACCCGAATTACGCCGAGACTCACGCTGAGAGTTCGAGGAGCTGCAATCCCGTTTACTACGATAACTCGAGCCTCGCGACGAGAATAACGAAATCGAGGAGTATCGAACATTATCAGAGCAACGGGACGAGCGAGAATATCAGTTACGAAGCCAATCAATCGGGACTGCACGGACAACCGATCAACGAGGCTTATCAGTATTATCAGATCAACGGCGGGACTGCCGATTCGACGGTTAATCCCAACGAGTCGTATTACACGCAGCAAATGGCTAAGCGCGTCGGCGACGCAGCGCAAAAGTACTTCGGCCATGGATCGAGCGATAATTCGCACGTGAATATTGTACACGGCGACGATCAAGCCAGTGCGCAGGGAGCGATGGTCGCTCAGTTCGGCGAAAACGCTTACGGCAGGGAAACCGGAGGTTTGTTCGATAATCCTCTGGAGAGCAACGGCTTTCAGTACAACATGGGATATTATCCTCAGTACGGCAATGAAGACAATCAAGCGCCGGCTGGGTATCTAAACTCGGCTCAGCAACAGCAGCAGCAATTTCAGTATCAGCAGCAGCAGGAACAGCAACAGTATCAACAGCAGCAGCAGCAGCATCAGCAGCATTCGCAATTGCAACAGTATCAGCAGCAGTCTCAGCATAATCAGTATCAACAGCAACAGGCGAACGTGGCGGCCGTACAGGATCTTGCTAATCGCAGGAGCTTCGAAGAGCCGGCCACGTCGCAGCCTATCACAAACGGTGTGTTTACACATCTCTATTACATTCACGAAAGACGATTTTTTTTTGCTCTACAGACAACCCTCCCAAGTTAACGATTTCCTTAAGACATGCATTCGCCGTGGGTTTTATGAAGAAAATCGTTAACTTGTGAAGAATCAGACGCTGTACTGTAGAGTCGGGGAAAAACTCGGGTAAAAGTTAGAGATTTTTTTTCTAAAATGAAGTGGCCACCATGAATCGTGGAGCTTAATTTACGAGGGCCGCACTCCGCTACGTTAACGATTCCCTTAACATTTTATCCATCAGCTGTATGAAGATACCAATAATAACGACCGAAGAACGGCACCGATTATGGCATTTTTCACGAAATATAGACCATGTCATTTTCAATTTCCATGCCATGGCTATAGATTTCACAATACCACATAACCATACGTGTTTCAGACCTGCAACTTGTTTTTCGTATCTCGCGAGCCACAATAAATCTTTAAATTAAACAAAGCCTAGTCGCTTACTTATTGAAAGTCCATGTGTGAAAAAGCCATTTAAGTAACACGGATGTTTTACTTTTTTGCAGGAACATTGGATTCCTTCTGGCCTCGCTGGCCCATAAATTCCACGGTCACTTCGGTCGGGCAGCTGGAGCCAATTTTGAATCTGCTTAACTACAACAGCTTCGACTACGCGAGATTGGATAGCGAAGCGTGCGTTTACTGTTACAAGGCGCCGGTGATAACGCAGAGGAGGATTGAGAGCCCGAATCCGTCGTGCACGCAGAAGAAGCGACTCAGGACCGAGTGTAGACAGCACTCGTTTCGACCGAATCCGCTGGTCTACAACGATTCGTCGACCGGTATGAGAATGGCGGTGATAACGGAGATATCCGTTCCGAAGGAGTGTCCTCAGGAATCGCCGAACGACGGTCCGTCGATCTCCAGTATGGAACTCGATTCGGAGAACATGGCGTCACCGGAATCGAGCGACGATTCCATAAACGATGTGTGGATGTGCACACGCTATCCCACAAGTTCCGACTACGCTCCGCAGAGCGACGGCCTCATCATCGATGAGAACGAAAACGATTTGCTCTCTCTATGAGAAATGAGATTCCCAGCAAATGCTATCAACGCGTGGCCTCGAGATTTCGAGCCCGTAGATTTTTGCAACGGTCAGTGCAAAAAAAAAACAAAAAAAAACGGAAAATCATGTTCCTTCAGTACACAACAGGGTATACGATAGAGCGAAGCGAATTAATGACGTATATTAATATTAAGCGGTCTCTAAAGGATCCTGCGATGGTGGAAAATAATTGCAAGATCACGATGTTCCTCTAGTTACTAAAAAGTACAAGTTCACGATGTTTTCTCGTGTAGTCTTGTCGCTATCGCAACATGTCTTCATTTTGATATCCATTCGAGTACAAAAAGGGTATTGCGCTATCGCTACCAAAAAAATACCCGTACTAGTCGTGCCTTCATTATGCGTAAGTGTAAAGTGCCTTCATCATGCATAAGTGTAAAGTGGCCTTCATATTTTTGTTCTTTTTTTACTTGCAAAATAAAAAAAGTACGGCATTGCGTCCGTAATTCGAAGGGTATCAGCGGATTGTTTCATGCTATCGTGCGGATGTTTGAGAGCATGTGCGATACGGCCGTCGGTAACAAAAATTTTAACTAATGCCGTTTTGAGGCCGCAGACATTGGAAGAAAAAGGAAATTGTCACGTTTTTTTTCTGTGCTTTAGATCCTGCGGTCTCGGAACGACATTCATTACAGTTTTTGTTACCGGCCGAGCGCGGGGAGGTTGAGTGGGGTGTACCATTTCCCCTGGAAGCGTAGTCCCATACCGCGGTCAGTAATAAAGACTGTAATACTTTTTCTTACGGTCTGAAGCTCGGCGGTCCAAAGGAAACAGTATTCAACTGCGGGGCTAATAGACTCAGTGGAATCTCATTTTCGTTTGACTCCAGGGTTTCATCACGCTCGAAAAAATAGCATTACAGTTTTCGATTACCGACCGAGCCCGAGGTAAGCTAAAGGTAGGTAAAAATTGTACTGAATGCTGTTCTGAGACTTTTTCCCCAAAAAAATTAGCGCCCTTGAGAAAAGTTCATTACAGTTTTCATTACCGACCGCGATATTTCACTTCCGCTTAACAGTCAATGAACGTGGTCCGAAGCCGATACTCACCGACGACATTTTCGGCCTGGAATTGAGATCTAACGTAATTCAAGAATCTCAACGGAATGGACTCTCGTCGTCGATGACCTTTGAACAAGGCCTCGCTGTCCTGAGACCGCGAGGTACTCGGTCGGTCCGACGATCTTCCTGGCGTCACGTGGACGCTGTACATCTTCTCTGAGATGCGCGATGCACCGATACTCCTCTCTCTAGGTGTCGAATTGAGAACTTTCGGAAACTGTAAGACGAATCAAGCACGGAAGGAACGACACTTCCGGTCGGGTTGCGAAACGCGGACTAACTGAAATAGGCTCGCTGCGACGGAGCAAGTTGCATCTAAAAAAAAGCGGCGACATGTGTTACGAGTACTGAGGTCAGCCGGCTTTTGCCTTGCTGTTAATGGGATACTCGAAATGCAAGACTAATTATTTTCGTTGTCGTTGCGGTCGTGGTCTCCCCCCCACACGTACACGGTGGCGCTCGTCCGCTACGTCGTTTGACCGGGCGAAAATTTGGTCACGTGACAAACGTAATTGCGAAATACGCGACAGTCAACAACGTTAATTAAATTGCATCCAACAAAACATCAGTCGAAAGAGGCGAATTTTATGAATCTGCGTAAAAGCTTATAATTGCGACGAATGTCAAGTTTCTGGACACCGTATAGTACGCGAAGTGGCACTCGCGGCTAAGACTGACCTATATGCGTTTTTTGTGACTCTCACTTTTCTTCACTGTACGCGCTTCATAAATTTCGCTCGAGATATTCGTCGGTCGGGCATTCGTAGTCCATGTTTCATCGGGAACGATCGGGTACTGAGATTGCCGAGGATGATAATAGGTGGTTAATTATAGGAATACAAGTGAAATATTTTATCGACGGATCGATGAAGTTGTTAAAAAATTACCGATGGCCGAACACCTAAGCGAGCAGTCCCAGTCCTCGGACATTCATGAAAAATCGTATTTCCGTCTCTCTTGCACGCAAGCTTCGTCCGGCCACTGGGGCGTTTACCTTACAAATTCTCCAGCTTCCCGAGCGTCACACAGTGTGTCCTGCAATCTGAAACGACCACCTGCTATATCGATTATTACATATTCGTGACGAGTCTATCACTGGTCGTCGTTACTCGCAAATTACGAGTGATTATGTCGTTGACATACTTTTTATATTTCAACAAGTGCGCGCACAACTTATATTTCACAGGAGACATCACTGTGTGCCGCTATCGATATTCGATTACCGGCCGCGCAGAAAACATGCGAATCGCGACCGCCAGAGGTCGCTTGTGGACCCGGCTGTAAGTTAGAATCGTATTTAACCTCATTTGTCGTTTTAACAAACACACTTTTGTGATGATTATGCGAAGAAAGAATAACCCAATATCGCTTTGAATATCCGCAGTCGAGGAAGAACACGTTGTTACAACCGATCCATCAGTTGTCAATTGCAGGTGGGTCGAAATTCGAATCTAACCTCATTCATCGTTCGACAAACGCACTTGCGTTAGTTGTTCGAAAGAAAAAGGATACACTCGATATCCTCGTAAATATCCGCAGTCGACGAAGTATACGTTCGTTTTCCCTATCCGGCAGATGTCGATTGCAGGTGAGTCGAAATTTATTGTAAACATTTGTTTTCAATTCCCAGTCGCCGTTCGGTACGAAACGGCTCTCGTCGCTGACGAGCGCGATCGTCGTAAGGTTTTGTATTGTATTGTTCATTTAATTCTTTGTTTCCGGACAAGTCCTCTACGAACAAGTTGGTTTATGTACGAGGTAGTGATAACGGAGTAAAATTATATTTGGTGGGACCGCGCTTAGCCGACCTTCGATTATCCGAGTCGGTGGGAATTTTATTGTTCAAGATCAATTTTTTTTTTTCAGTGTAATTCAAAGTTCCTGCAATGTTACCGATCGTGACCGGGGCGCTCGTGACGAGGCATCTGGCTGCCAGCGAGTTTCTTGGACCCAACGCCGTCTACAAGCAGTTGATAAGATGGAGAAAGCCTCTGTGGCTGGGCACGGCCAAGACAAAGATTTTCAGGGTACCAAAGAAGATTAAGATACCCGAGGTGGAGTTTGAGGAGATCAAGCGGCTCAATAACGAATACAGAACATACAGAGAGTCCATAAGGTGTGCTATCGTTTGTGCCGATAACTAGGCTCTTATTCTTAACGGTGACTCAGAAAGCCTTTTCGACTGAGAAGACCATTTGAGAGTACCCTGTTCAGATCTCAAAACGGTATTCAGTACTCAATCGCTGTAATCATTAGTTCTCAATTTTGTAAGGGGAAATAAAATTTCGCGGTCGGTAATGAAAAGTGTAATGAACTTTTCTCAAGGCGCTAATTTTTTTGAGGAAAAAGGAAACTCGAGCCGAATGCGCACGGTAATTTCGCGACCGGCCCGAATTCATTTTGTTCTCAAAAAAATTATCACCATTGAACAAAGTTAATTTGAAAATTGCAACTATTTCTCTCGCACGCGCAGCAGTTTCGTATCTAACAATGTTTTCTCTCACAGGCGATACTATATGGATGTATCGGCGCAGAACGAGGTCCAGTTCGACGAAGAGACGGTCAGGCAAGCCGAAGAAGAGGACTTCGCCCGTTGCTTCCAATTGAACGAGGAGTGGAACAAGAACATGGCCAAGAGTCGCGAGGCCCGCGAAGCCGCGCAGCTGGAAAGTCGCAAAGAGGAGGTACTTAAAAACATAATTGCCAGGGACGAGAGGGAAAAACTTCGGATGGAGGAGGTCGACGAAAAAGTGAGAAAAGCGAAGGCCGAGGCGCCGACTTTTATCACCGCGGCGAATATCGATCAGGCGATCGAGAAGGCTCTCGGGACTGTCGTGAATTACAACGTCGCGATCGACAGCGAGGGTAACAGATACGAGGGAGAGTACGTTCCACCTCCAAAGGAATTGCCGACACAACGACAACTGCAGGCTCAACAGTGAATGCTTTTCAGATAATCATCATCGTTATTTTGTAACTCCATCGTAGATATAAAATAAATAAATGAACACACGCGATCTAGCCGAAAACCACGATAATCTGTTATCTTTTCATTGCTCATCACGACACAATTTATTATTGAGAAATAGATATTGTATACCTTTACAGTTCGAGTTTTTATCATTAGTATAATGGTGAGAAATGGAGTGTGTATTAAATGTGTAATTGTACGATGTATTTTATCTGCTTTACAATTAACAACGTCGAAACATCTTTGGCATAGACACGGTGATATCAGTTATTTTTTTCGGAAATAAAAAAAAAGGACTATTCGAAACATAATCAGCCCATTTAACAGAACGAGCCTCACGACTCAGTCGTCGCAATGAATATTGTTGTTTGCGTCGGTTTTTTTTTTGTATGAGTAACGTGAAAACGGTGTGAATGGTTCGTAATATATATATTAATTTTTACAGTTAAATTCATCACTCCGTTATTAATGCTAGGTGGGTTAGCGCAGACTCCATTTACGATTATATCCGTTGTACATGCGTTTATGTATAGTAGGTGTAGTATTTTATTTCTAGTTTTTCTTCATTTTTTTCTTTTTTTTTCATAGCATTCAGAAACACAAGTCTTCGAGTCTCAGGTTCGATGAATAACGGCGGAACCTACGAAGATGGGTAAGTAGAGATATCGGATACTGTGCGAAGCTAAAATAGTGTTACAACGTCACAGGACAGTATAGTATATTTCATTTGGAAAAATATCTTCCGAAAAAAAACTGATCGTCTGTCATTCACACATCATCCATATCGACTGCTAAAAATTAAAAGAGTTTAACCCACGTTTGAAAGTATAAGAGTTACGCCCTTTTAATTGTCCGCAATCGATGTATACGGTACGATTGCATCTGAATTATATATAATCATGTATGCATTATATCCAAATTTTGAACGGATGTGGGCACGTGCCAAATTCATACATAATTCACATGCGTGATATTATACCGATTATACCGGTCAAAATGCATACACAGTTCATTTGCGATCATATCGGTGGCTCAATGCCATAACGTCACTTAGACCGTGCATAAGCACAGCCTGTATGCCTTTTTTGGCATTGGACCATCGATACATGCGTGTATGTAAATTATGTACGAATCAGATACGATCATTTTTTTTCCCCCCCCGAGCTATGTCCGTATCGCAGAGAAAAAAGTAACGGACTCATCGATTATTTTCGAACACGCTACTGGTCCGCGAATATACATGAAAACAAGTTCTACTGTCATGTTCTTGTTGTGTGAGATCGTTCTTATTATTCGAGACGAGAAAAAAAAACATAGATAACCTACATACAAGATGAAGGGAAAGAAGCGTCGAGACAAATAATAACAAATCGACAGAAAGGTTCCGCCGTGCGGGACAAACACAATGATATAACGTATCGGTAGGCAGATTGAATCGCTGGTAGATCAATGCAAATCGTTAATAAATTAATTAAAAGATAACTCATTGATTAAAATTATCGTCGAGGAAAAAATTTAACGGCGCGACTATCTCTAGTACATTGTATAAACCTATCGGTTGCTCTCCTATAAATCGTTTCGTTTCTCGATTAATCGCCACCGGCTACGCAATTACGTACATACATTTTAGGCTATTGTATATCTTTTGTGTGTGTGTGTTTTTTTTAAATGGTGTGGGATCGATGAACTATTGCACTGTGGTATATCAGTTCTGTAATATTTCTGCATTACGATAATGTGAGACGGAGGGTTTTCAATTGTCGAGAGTTTTTCAGTTCGATCGCGATATTTTTTTTTTTACACGTACAGAGATCTCGTTATTGTAGCTCGACGATGTTTATCAATAAATAGTAAATGTGCGTCTCTATCTCTCTCTATCTCTCTCCAGATCTCATTCTTATGGCCGAGGTGCTACTAATTGTTCCAGGTATGTATTATCAACGTCTAGTATAACTGCTTATCAAATAAGTGTACAAATATGTTTCTCTGTGTCTGTGTGTGTGCTTTTGTATATGTGGTGCAATCGAGTCGTGATTTAAATCTACGCGTTTTAACTATAATATAATAATATAATGTTACTCGGCACCCTGTGGAAAGCTAAATTGTCGCCTAGTTTATATTCGTCCCTAGCAACACGACGAATGTGTTAAAAATATAAGCTTCGTAAAAAAATTCTAAACATTATATACCTGATCTTATTTCGGTGTACAGTACATATGAAAGAGATGGCACATGCGTTTTCTTTATCGTGTTTTTTTTGTCTTTTGAGTATAGACTTGGCGGTAAGTATGTACGGTTCGCGTAAAATTCGTATGTTATTTGTACCGGGTTTGAAAAAAAAAAAAAAAAATTCTGCCAAGTGTATTTGAGAATTCGTCGGGCTCCGGTGTGTATGCTTCGCGAATCATGAAAGAATTCGAAATTATACGAAGAAAGCCCGAGTCTCGAAGCCCTCACTTTCGGACTTTTGTTCCGAGACTTATCGATCAGATTCGATCGACTGTCGTTAACACTCGCGATTCGGCACAGTCACGTGAGAAAAAAAAAACAAACATCGCTGAAGCGTCTAACGGCTGTGTCTCGCGGCTCTCTCGGACTCTCGCTCGAAACTGTCGAACACAGAAACAAACAAAAACAGCTACGTTATCTCTACCTCAGTTTACAACACAGCGGGGATCTGTAATATTACTAGAATAATGCTCATCGACAATGGAAAAAAAAGACGAGCGGCAAAACGATTTTCGTCTACCAAAAAAAAAAAAACATATCCCGAGACGTCGATAATCATTAATATCCGTATTTAGATATCTGTTTCAATGTGTTGTGGTCGTAAATTTGGTCAACTCTTTTTCTCTACTTGATAATGATATCAAATATTGTATAAGAATATTTTGTACGAATACATAATAATAATAATTAGTAATTAATAATAATAATAATAAGACGATAGGAAAACAGTAAATATAATTATTTAACAAGTACCACGTAATAAAATTGATTGTTCGTCGGAGGAGAGCACGGTAGCGCTCCGCGGGACTTAAGCGAGTTAACCGCGCGCCTCGGCCGACCTCCGTAAAACGACAACGATAATAATATTAAGAATATTAATACGGCGTTCTAAAAGGAACGGATAAACTGATCGACAAATGAAACCAACAAGTGTAAGAATGTCATTCAAGACCTGAAAGTATCTAACGTTCCTTAATTTTTTTTTTCTTTTTTTTTTGGTTGCAAACTATTATATTATATAGTATGTATATATTACCTATGCTGTACCATAAGATTTTCTTTTACTCACAGTGCAGCCACAGTGTGTTTAGCCAGACTGCATTCGTCGCACTCTTCAGTGCTCATTCCTCACATGTCTATTCGCGAATCACCTCCCCAGGCTCTCCCCTACGCATATATTTACACGCTCCACAAAAATCGCTTTTTTTCCTTGTCTAGTAATCACGTCTAATCGTTTTCTCATTCAATCGAATTATTGAGCTTAGAATTCATGTTATATTAACGTACAGTATATCATTTGTATATGCGTGTTGGTTTTATCCTTTAATTTATCTTACAAGATTAATCTCAGAATACAGAGTTATCACTCCGATTATCGGTAGCTCCCGAAAGCGTGGCGCGACTTGATTAAGAATTTACCCTCGCGCACGCCAGACCTCTGTTGCCAAATTAGTTATTTTTTCTTAATTTCTTTCTTCTCTTCTTTTCTATCCATTATACTCGAGATTGCATTTGGCCGTCTAGTAAAAAATAACTTTTTCTCCCATATTATCCACCGGCACGACCCAATTATTTCATACTCATTCAAAATTCGTCTCTTCTTAAAAATAATTTTGCACAAGAAGAAAATAAGACTTATTCATTTCTCCATTATACGACACACCCACGATTTGTGTTTTTGTACGTTTGTCTGTAAGAGCAAGGCCATGGCGCCCACACATACTTCATCACTACGTCATTATATCACGTGTAAAATATACAAATTTTCCGAGCTGATAGTCGCTTAAAATTTTTTTTTTCTCCGCTCGACGCTTTGCGAGACATCGTGTCGTTCGGCGACAACGGGGTTACTTCGTTGCCGCGACCGCTGAACGATTTCATCTACGTCATACCTGATCCGTTCGGGTATCGACTTCCGAGCGTTGATTCGAATATTTTTTTTTTAATTATTCGATCCCTCGTGGTCCGTCTATCGGCATCGTGTGAAGTACCTCGTCGAGAAGTTGCAGGGCTCGGTGCAAGTGTACCTGTGTCAAACAATCGTCAGTGAAACTTTTTACGATCGATTGGAGGATGGAACATTTGAGAAAGAAAAAAAATGGCACCTCTATCCAGCACGGAGTCTCTTTGATGCTCTGCCTGGGATAATCCGGACCCCATCCTTTAACGAAACTAAGACGGAGGATACAGAGACGCCGAAGATCGTCCACTCCGATCCCGGCAGCTGCACTGAGACCTTTGTAGATAACAAAAAAAAAAGTTTCAAATATCGTCGATCACATGAGGAATTCTCACTCGATCAGTCAATCTCAATAAGTGGCGATCATTTTTATAATTTATTCTACTATCCCCATTGAATTTATTTAATTGCTTATTTTATTTGCCTTTAATTTTATTTGTTTGTAATTTCTGCATTGCCTCTTGGAAGTATTACATTTTGGATCTGATGTTGACGCCCAGAGAAGATCGAGGCGTGGAATCTCAACCTTACATATATTTCGGAAATTTTGTTTGTTTGCTTGTTCCTTTATCCCAATTTCCAGGAATCCAGGAGATCCTCCTCCAGCCCCCCAGTCCCTGATTATTCTAGTTCCCTAAGGAAGTTCCCCTAAGGGCCTTCATCCCAGATCCAAATGACTATTCCTCTATTATACTATTCTGGTTTTATTCTATTCGTCGTGATGAGTTGTGCACAATAGCGCTGGACACTATACACGAACGAAAAAATTATAAAAATTTTTTTTGTAAAAATACCATTTTTGTCGGAAAATTGTAAGGGTACTTCCTATGACCATAAAAATTTCTGCATCTTTAAAAATTAACTTTGGCAACTTGTAGCGCCTAAATTATCGGCTTGGGAAAAAAATCTGTCGGGACTTTTTGTTCCTTTTTTGATTCTCTACCGACGCATTTTCTCGGATTTTTTTTTAATTAATTTTTGAGCTAGTTTTTATAAATATAATATTTTGGCACGCTGCCACAGTTTAAATAATGAACTTAAAAAAAAAAATCTTTAGGACTTTTTTTTCTAGTCACGAAGTAAAATCTAACGAGTGAACTCACTCTTCGTAATGGGAGCACCGTGCGTCAGGTGACCCGCGACCGCTGCAGCCTGTGCCGCTGCCGCAGCCTGCGCCGTTGCCGCCTGTCCTCTCATTTGTTTGTGACATTGCCGAAGGTCGAAAACTTTGATATACGCCGACGGATAGATCTTGTGCACAGCGTCGCCGGGTGCCCGGCCGGCTTCTCTGTCCAGGTAATACGATTGAACAAACACACTGTGTTCGCTCTGACATCGCAGCCAGACATCTCCTTCGCCCCGTAGATCCAGGACGACTCCTTTACCTAAATTGCCAGATCATATTATACTCGCCAGTTGTCCCCTTGGCTCGGCCAATCACTTTCAGACAAGTGATCGGCACAGCTCATGACTATTATTTTTATTAATAGCATAGAGCCAATCCGTAACGGAGCCTAGTATAGGTTCGAAATAAAATTCAAGGACTTTGTCGTGACTTTTGAGGACGTAACATCGATCGATGTTCAGTTATGTTCAGTCAGTCAGGCACCCACGTAGCACGAGATACATTATTAATTATTTCAGTAATATTTTCAATGCTTCAGAAAGATTGACAATATTACTGGAATAAACAAAGAAATATTCCGTGCTGTGGATACTCATATGTCGATTGTCCGTTGGCCAAACAGACTTAATTTCAACCATGAACAAGATTAAATGGTTCCCTAAAACGAACGAAAAGAAAATGCTTCATTAATCTTAATAAAAAAAATTGAAATAAAAAAAATTCAGAACATTTTCGAAACTCTTCAGAGAACAAAATTCAAGGACTCTGAATGAAGAAGCGATGCCTTTACCTATGTGAAGCCGAGCCTTCTCGCTCTGCTCGGTGCGATGAACGTTGCTCAGTGCTCCCAGGCAGAAGCGATTTCCTCCGCTGGGATCGACGTACCCGTCGACCGTTACCGTCGGGCATCCGCTGCTGACTTTGAAGGTCTCCCCGACTTGGGTGTCGAGCTCGAAGTAGCCGACGGAGCACCAGTACTCCGGTGCCGGCTGAGTCGACAGCAATCCGCCTATACTGCCTCCGACTTCACCACCGTGGCCACCCCCTGTATTAGTCGTATCTTACATACTCGACGCCAGGCCAGTCTCGCCAACAAATTACTGATAATTCCTTCGACTCACAGTAGGAGGTCGCGTGAAGATGACGATGATCCGGTGGCTGCATGCTCTGGGTGTAAGTGAGCGTATTCGCGCCCGTCCATTGCGGAGCCCCCGTGTTGTAAGGATTCGCCGTCGAGGCAACGGCGAAGCCGTTCTGGTGATGAAGATGCACCGGCGAAACGGGCGAGCTCTGAGTCCCACCCAGAGAGGCCGTCAATGCGTCGACGTTCGTCGCCGGCTGATTCAGATCCTGAGGCGGCGTCGTCGTACCGTAGAACGGCTCGGTCGCTTGGCCCTGACTCGGACTCAGGAGCTGTCCACCCCCGCTGCCGCCGGCTGCGTTCAGGGACTGCTGCTGATTGCTCACTCCGTGGCTCATCGGATGTACTACGGCTGGGAAGTTCAAGATACAGCGTTATTTCTGATGGAGCAGCATTGTCCGAGGGGTCGGGGCTTACAAGTGGGGTACGGGCTTCAAAATAGCTTCCAATTACGTTCGGACCAACAACCATTTCCTAGTGACATACTCGATTTAACAGATTTAAAAAACGAAAACTGTTTTCAAGCGGGAGACGTAAAATAAATGTAAATAAATTGCTAATCGTAAGTGAGAAGAGAGGTTGGAAGGATTTTGGAGAAAGAGAGAGAGAGAGAGCATGAATAAGCTTCTTTGCGTATACGTACGATGATGCATATTACGCGTCGTCGAGTGATGAGGCGTGGGAATCCAGGTCTGCCGGGGACAATTACTGTCCTCGATTTTGGTGTGCGGATTACCACCGTTACCTCCCCCGCCAAACATACCCTCACCACTAGCTGTGCAAAACAACGATAAAAGGAAAAAAGAAAGAGCGAAGAAAAATAATAATAATAAATGAAACACAATTGTAATGCTATGTAAATCGATCGAGCCTCGGATTGATCAGTTATCGTTCTGCAATTGTATTGAGTGACGACGGGAAAAAATGATCTTTTATGAGTCGTAGATAATCCAAGTACAGTCAGATATGATTATATGTAATTGTGGATGAATCATATATGATCGTTTTTTACCCTGGCTGTGATTTTTCGCGGGAAAAATTAATCATGTATGTTACTCATATGCGATCATGTACAATTACACCTGAAATTGTTTATGGTCATTTCTGGCGAAAATTCGGATGTGATGCGTACATGATCGTCTATGATTTATATACAATGGTATGTGACTACACTGTAAAATTAAATTGTTAATTGAATGTACTGGCACTTGAAATTTGCTTTAATTTAAAATTACAAATCGTTTTCCTGAAATTTACAAAAAAATTTCATTAAAAATAAAAATTTTACTGTAAATTTGCAACGTACATGGGTTTGAAATTTGAGAAACAGCTTATGTAAAAAAAAACTTCCAATACCGTTCGTTAACTTCGAAATAATTTTTTTACAGTGTATATAGGGATTATCTCAAATATCCTGCGCAAAATTTCCCCGTTCATCGAAATTCCGAATGTGATTGCTGCATGCTCGAATTACGCAATGCACGAAAAACGACAAGAGTGCAACGGCAAAGATATTCGTTTGTACGTGACGAACGAGTAATCGAGGACTCACTCGAATTTTGAGGAGGCAAGCCGGGTATGAAGGCTTGCTGAGCCTGCTGTGGATTGTTGGGCGCCGGTGGTTGGGGCGGTGGATGATGCTGTATCGTTTGATTCATTTCCCCATCGACGTCCATGCCGGAGCCGACACCCACGCCGGCTCCGGAAGCGCCGCTTCCTCCGCCGCCGCCGACGGTGTACTCGTCCTTCACCAGTCTTCCACCCGGACCGACTCCGACTCCCGACTGCAGCGTCAGGCCCGAGAGGTCTGTAAAGAACGGGTCTGTGCGGGGGAAACCAACCCATTCCGTCATACACCAATGCGACAATGATAAAATAATATAAAACATAAAAATTGTTTCAGCAAGCGCTCAACACGACACATGTACGATAACGATAATAATATTGTTACAATTCAATTATTGCATAATTAACATGGAGCGCAAGCCGCGCGAGTAAGCGAGAATGAACGTGCGAGTCATTTAACGGAAACAAAAAATAACACGTGAAAGCTTGAGCAGAGTACGGAGAATAAAGTTTAATCGTTCGACACCTCTCGATCGTAGGAGAAGCTGTCGTCGGAGATGATCCGTTCGTTGACGATATTGCTCGAAAGTTTTTTTCTTTTTTTTAAAATTATTATTTTCTTTTTAAGCGACCATCTACAACATACCTATTCCAGGGGACACGACCCTCTCGTAGTGGTACGGATTGACGCAAACGGAGTCGCATTTGAGATCAAACGCGAATTGGCAGTACTTGACATGCTTCAGTTCGTTTTTGTGGAGATCCGGCCATCTCCATATTCGAGCGTATATAACGTGAGGAAAGCCCTTTCTGCCGGCGACCTGCAGCCTCCCGTCGAGGGTCCTCTGAATCGTGACGCATTTACTCGGATGCGCGCCGTTCGTAGTTATAGCTGTTATGAGACTGTCCAGCTCGTCTCTTTTTTCCTGCGGTTCAACGAAATAGCACAATTAAATTTCACGGGGTCGGGAAAGCTGATCGGTTTATGGCCAAATTTTTTTTTTTTTTTTTGTACTTACTTTGAGCTTTTTGACCAGAGATTCGATGGCACGTTTGCTAAAACCCTCGCTCTCGCCTCCCTGCCGATGGCACATGAGCGAGTGGACTATACTGAGGCAGGCGTCCGCGCTCGTCGGCGCACTTGGAGTTATTCCCGTCATCTCTCTCACTGAAGAAACATCGAATTCCGTTAATCGCAATGAAAAAATATGCAAGTTTCGTTAAAACCATCGTTAAATAAAAATATCAACTTGTAACGATTATTCTTCAATGAAGAATAATTATTCAATGTCTTATGAGTATAATTTACAAAATATTAATTTGTAAAATTTTCTTCAACCCTCCAGTGCAATTTTTTTTCCATATCTGCGGTATTATACTACATAACAGCTATTTTTTCAAAGTTTCTTCCAGAATGCATGATAAAATTGATTTTCCTAACACAAATTCATTATAAAATCTTTTAATTTAAGTATTAAAAAAAATGGGAAAAGTGGCTTTTTCAGAAACTTTGATTGAGGACAATATTTCGTTTTTTTTCTCAATATCGCAATGTATTTTCTCATTTCCGAGAACATCTCTCCAACACTTTGTTTATCTCTCCCTATTCCAATCCCTCCATTCCGCTAAGAAAAAAAAGAAATTTTCACAAATAGTATTATTATCATTATTGTTATTATTAGAATTTAAGTAAATACATTTTTAAAAAACATAACAATGCATAAAAATGTATGATTTTTCAGGCTAACGACAATCCAAGAAATTAACTATTATTTTAATAAAAACAAAAAAAAATGTTACACTCACGCTCCGAAGCGGGCTGCATGGGGGGCGAGGGATAAAGGTGTCCTCCCCCGCCCGCCAGTCCGACCATCTCTGTGAAAGCCGTGATTGCGACGCTGGGATATCCTCCTTGTCCGAAGGGCGGCCTCTCGTCTTTTCCCTGCGTCTAGCCCTGAACCTCTCTATCCTCTTACGCTCTACCATCTAGCGAGACTCCTCTTGCCATGCGTTGTTGTTGTATTTTCGGGTGAAATAAAAAATAAGAGGGGAAAAAAAAAAACGAAAATAGCTTCTCCCCAAGTCGAGCCTCGCGAACGTCCGTTCCGCCGAGCACAGAAATTTTTGCCGCGAGGACCTTCGAAATCGTTCGCCGAGTGTCTCGCATCCGCGATGCAGTTACGCGTATCGTTTTCGCCAGGCGGGAATAACCTCGACGGCACCGAAAGTTCGGACCTCGTAGCCGACGGTTCCTTCGGCGACGGATCGACGAGCGACCCTACCGTTTCGCACACCCGACCATCGCACACCGCTACCGTGTACCTGGTATTTGAGACTAAGAAGGAAGAGAGAAAAAGAGAAAAAAAAAAAAGATCACACGAGACGGTGTGCTGAACCGTCAGTTCGTACGATGATTACACTTATCTTCGCTATCTGTCGCGACGAAATTTTGGGTTGAGCGACGCGTTTTTATCAGCGATCTTTTCTCTTACTTGACGAAATTTTTCGTTGAATCGAGCGGATCGCGAGGCTCCTCGTGTTATCCCAGTTCCAACGTTGTAAGATTGTTTGTTACGATTGTTCATGGAAAAACAAAGCCCCTTGCGCTCCGATAATAAAATCCTTGTCTCGCCAGGCGAGAAGCTAGTCTCCTGGCAGTAGTGTCGCGAATGTGCGGCGAGAAGTTAGCCGCGAGCCCGGAGAGGAAAGCGCCTCCGTCTGTCAACTAGCCTGCGTTCCTCGATTCGTCCGCTCGCTGTCACCGAGCCTGCATTTCGGATTGACTCCGAAATGCATTCGAGACGAGTCGCGCGCGTCCCTTCGCTTCCCTGCTCGATTGAACCGTTTCAATCACCGACTCGAGATTAATTCCTGATTCCTTTGATACGCGTTCTTTTGTCCACTTCGATGTTGTCTCGGCTCGTTACCGGTTGCGCTTTTCTTATCAAACGGTATTTTACCTCAGCTGCGCGTTCCTTTATCAATCTGCAATACCAACAGAGATAATCTGTGTGCGTTCTGCTGCATTCTTCAATTGAATCCGGTACGAATGACGAGGAAAAGTTCGCGAACGAGGCAACTCGATGACCGAAAAAAAATAACGTTCGTCCTCAACATCGGATGAGCTTGAGAAACACGATGTTGCACTGAGACGTTGCGAATGCTGCAGCGAGACGCAGAAAATCTCGGCGACTGACAATAAACTACGGAGAGGGAACGGAAAATAACGCGAACAGCATTCCGACCATCCACGTGCAAGGAAATTGCATCTTGATTTTACGACCCATTGTGTAGCGGCTTGTTGCATGGCATTATGTTTTTCTTTAAGTTTTCATCCTCAACTACCGAAAATCTGCGTCACAGATGTTGCTCGCTCGTAGGGGGAATTTCGGGGGAATTTACAGCGAGCTTTGAATTTTCTCATTCGTGACGCAAATTTATTCAATAGCATTCGTAAAAAAATACTCCGTTCAAGATACGGTGCGTCTTTTCATTTGAATGGCATTGTAAAAATCCGCACATCCATCGGCAGAGATGGGCTCGTTTTTTATCTCCTCGAGATATTGTTCCAGAGCGCTTCTACCGAATTCCGGTTGAGCAGACGACTTTTTCGGCGTTACTTTCTTCGGCACCGGTACCGCTGGCTTGAACACGACTCCGGTGGGGTCGTATTCTCTGTAAATATCTTCCGCTGAACTGTAACAAATCAAGGCCATGTTACCCGACCGAGAGCAATTAATCGGCGCATTCTTCGGCGGCGAAACTTACAGCTTTCCGATCTCTGGAGGCAAGCTTCCCTCACCACTCGTAGGTACACCCGATGCGATGTTCTTCGCTATTTTTTGAACCGTACTGTGATAATGCCTCTGCAGAAGAAAAATAAAACAAAATAAGTATAGTAAGTATAGTAAGTATTGGCGAGCTATGGTAGCTTGCACGCCACATATATTTTTGTAAAATAGGCCAGATCGACCCATACCCTTGGCATGGTCTTTTACCCTGAGTATTTGTAAGTATCTACGACTATCTGTGAGTATTTTTAAGTATCTACGACTACCTGTGAGTATTTGTGAATTTTTGTGCGAGTATCCAATCGACACGAATTTGATTATAATGTGGATAGTAAGTATAGTAAAGGTTGCATTGCAACTGCTCAGGATTTTGAAAAACCCACAAAACGTACCTGTAGAGCGACGAGCTCCCACAAGGCTGTACAATGAGCGTTGCAATACTCGGGCTCCTCGAGTTCCGGCTGATAGAAACCGTCGCCCGCGTTAGCGTCGGTATCCAACAGGATATCTACGCTTTTTCCCAGTTGCATTATCGACTTGATTATGCCGAGAATCCCGAGGGTTCCGTTGTGCTGCAGCTGAAGGGCCATCGTCGCTATTCTCTTGATGAACGCGATCATACGGTTTTGCGTAACTCGCTTCCGTCTGTGAATTAAAACCTCGACCAATGTGCAAACTATTATCTCAGCGTCCGCGTGATTTTTGCCCGCGTGCACCGTCAGCAGGTTCTTGTAAAGATGCGAATAGAATCTGGAATGATGAAAGAAAGACTTCTTGCATAATCCACTTTCGATTGTATCAAATAGAGTCTCACCTGTATGGATCTATGTTCAACGCCGATCCTTGGCCCGACAGTATCGTAAAGACCGTTTGAATGCAGTGCAACTGTTCCCTCTGTCCCAAATTACCCTCCTCCATCAAGCCATTTATAACGTTGACCAAGTCCTGGTAGAACTCGAGATTTATGCAATGCGCGAACTTTGCCAATCCTTCGAGACAGACCGACAATATCTTGCTGTTCGGCGCCTGCTTCAGTATACGAAAGTATATCGTGAATACGACACTCGTTATTTCCGTCAGAACCTTTTGCTTAGTTTGCTTGTTCTCCTCGGCCTTAGTCTCCATCATCTCCTGCTCGACCTGCTCCAATTTCTTATTCTTCTTTCTCTCCCGCTTGCTTAACGCGAGAATCCGCTGTTTGTGGCTCATCAATTTTTTCTGCTTCGCTTCCTCGTCGCGCTCCTTGTCCAAATCCACGTCCTTGATGCGAAGGGCGAGAAGTATCGATACCACTTCCACGTGAACGGAGTGCCCTCGGAGTTTGATGTACTGATTCAAGCGCCGAACGATCTGTAACGACGAGAAAGATAATGTAGCTGTTTCTCGATTTTTTTGATTGATTTTAAATCAGAATTTTCTTGCTTACAGTGAGAGTCAATTCTCCCCGTTTGTCCTCCTTGAATATTTGCGTCAGACACTTGGCGATTGTCTCTCGCACGCTCGGTCTCTTATTGTCCAAGAGCGGCAGCAGAAAATTAGCAATGTTCACGGAAAAATTGAAGTAGGGATGAGTGACCAAGAGATCGCACATGCAGTTGACCGCGAGCTCTCCCAGCTGTATCTCGCGTTCACCGATGACGCGGGTGTCGCCTCTCTTCTTTCGCAACTTGCCGCCCGTGCGTTCCAGCTTCTGGAGGTAATGCTTGTAACCTCTCAGCAATACACTCTCGTAATTTTGTAGCTTCAACGTCTCTTTCTTGACTGAAAGATAAAAAAACGCGATGGAGCTAATACAGAATGCGCGAATTCCGCAATACCGTACTGCGGTTACGTACACCTGACTCCTTCCTGTTGAATCTGCGTAATGTGATAGGACGGCAGAAGATCTTTGAAGACCTCGAGAAGCGACACCATCGCTAGCTTTCTCACGGTTATGTAAACCTCCGTGTTACTCTCGTCCATCAGTTCCAGAAGTATCTTCAAGTTTCCCGATTTAACTTCGGGATTCTCTAATAAGCTGCTCGACAACAGGCCAATCTTGAAACGTCTGGATTTTAAAACTTCCTCCCTGCAGGCCAGTAACTCGGCCGTGGATACCGGCGCTTCATTGGTGCCTTCTTTCTTTATCTAAAATGTAAAATACAATGTTGCCGCAGTCGTTCAGCTGTTATATGTCGAAAGATACAAGATACTTTGTAGAAACATAGCAATAGCACAGCAAAAGCAATAGCAATACTGTTACTATTACCAGTCCTAGGTCTTTTAAGACGTAGTAGTTATGTCTCAAAAAAATCTAAAATATGTTGCTACTATGTAAAACTTTGAAAGTATACAAAAAATCAAAATGTTACTTTGTACCTCGGAAGTGAGTTCTGAAATAGCTTCTGTATCGCTATTTTCAGCTTCCTCTTCCGCTTCTTCATTCTCAACCTCTTCGGGCTCTTCGTCTTTCTCCTCGACTTCATCCTCCTCCACTACTCTGCTCTCGATTACGCCGTCCTTTGTTTTGACCGGTAGGAGATGTCGAAGTTTCTTTGGTCCTGATTCTCCATTTTCCTTAAGGATCTCGTCTTCGTACTTATCCTCGATCGGTGTTTCCTCGTTTTTTCTTTTGCCCTTTCGAGCTTTCGCTGGATCTGGTCTGCAATGCAATGCGTTTGTAACAGTCACTGGTAATATACAGGGAATTATAAAAAATACTATGTCTACGTTCAACAATCTGTTGTCTGCACCTACAACTTTCTTGTTTCTAACTTTTATGCAAAAATATTGTCAAATACTGTCAACTATTGTCAACTATTGTCAAATATTGTCAAATATTATCCGAACAATTCTGTATATGTCAAGTAATTGCTTGTCAGCATATCGATTTTACAAAAATGTGTTTTTATTACGGTGGATGAAACACGTACTCGTTTAAGCGTATCTGCTTTAACAAATTATAAGACTTCTGGGATATGGCGTTTCTCAGAAAGTCAAGATCGTCCTTCTCCACCATCTGCATCATATCTTCTCCGTGATCGCTTTCCTCCTCCTCGACTGTTTCTTCGGGTTTTGGCAAACTCGGCTTTTGCGCCTGTTTCTTCGGTTTTCCATGACGCTTCGTTTTCAATTTACCCTGCTTCGCGAGTTTTGTTTTCGTTTGATTGTTCCTCTTCACTTTGCTGATCTTCGACTGTTTCTTTTTCTGTAATGTAGACAATCGGTCGCGTTACGGTGCAGGTAAACACGGACTTCGAGGTTAGGATAAACTCGTACTAAGGAGAAAACGGAAATGAGAATGTTTCAGTAGAAAATACAAGTTGGAGAATACGTACAGCCATTCTGTTTAAATTTTATGATACAATAACTATTTCACAGTCACAGAATGTCGTTGTGTCAATTTTGCAGCAACCGCGTGTACGCTCACGTGCCTGAACGCACATTGGATGTTGCACCAAAGTTGTGCGGCGTGGGACTTTTTTGTTTTTCTCCTCGTCCAACCCGGGCCCGGTCGGTATCAAAAACTGTAGTCAGCTTTTTTCACGAGTACGGGCATGTACCGTTAGAAAAAAATGTTATCGAAAGATGACACGATATCCGCTCTCGATGATACCATCGGTAAAAAATGTTGATTACAGTTTTCATAACCGGCCGCAGTATTTCACACACGGTGCACACGCACTGTAAAATAAAAATGTTGTATGAAAATTTCTTCAAGGGCAATGAAACAAGTTAATTTTCAAATTAACTTTATTAAATGGTGCTAATTTTTTTGAGAAAAAAATGAATTCGGCTTGCTGAACACGAAGAATTATTATTATTATAAATATACGATAATTGAGATATTTTACTCAAACTTAACAAAAACCAAAATTAATAAATAAATAAATGTAATGCAAGGATAGAAGGAAAACTCTCGAACGTAATCTCGAAGTCTAGATTTAATAGATAGATTTTTTTTACAAAAAGTTATACAGATCTTATCACGCAATGCGAGGCCTCCACACATTTTTATCTATATTATATTACAACGATCATCTATCCAGAGATGCATTTAATTCGAGCAATTTCTTCAATTGGCTGTAGAGAAATGACGGGCATTATTTTTTTTTGTTTTTTTGTGAATGTCATGATTTCCTGTATATTCGCTCGTTTATATTTACTGTACGAGGCCAGTCAAGTAGATGGTTGGAATAAATTATTATATCTTCGTAGCTACGTCGGTGATTGCATTCTGTAACGTTAGCTCGTGCATCGCCAGCTGCACCCGAAGCTCAACGCAGGCATCCTTCTCCTCGACGATGCTGCGTATGAGGGTCATCATTTTTTTCTGCAAATAGGCAAACGTATTTTTTTTACACAGATCTAAAAAATTAAAAAGGGCTTGAAGCGATGTGGAATGGCCTCCCTACCACTGTCTCAGTCGGTATCAAATAAACATTTGCGACTGTTAATATTTTGAATAAACGCGAACTTGGTTTTCGTAGTGAGCAGGTAGACGCGTTAAAACCTAACATGCTCTGGTAAATAGATTTTGTAAAATAGACGCAGTGGAATTCTGTAAGCGATAGCAACTGTAATGACATTACAGTTTTCCTTGCCGACCAGGCTCGGGCGTGCGGGAGGAAAAGTGTGACCTTTAAGTCGTTACACTCACGCGCATCTACAACGTGTTGAGACTATTCTTTTTTCCTCAGCATTAAGTACAGATTTTCTTACCGACGACTTACAGGTTTTTTAACGATGCCGGTATTTCACATGATATGAAACGATCTCGCATCGTGTAATTAATTAATGCCTGGATGGTCTAGATAGGACCGCTACAGGGTAACAGGCCGGACATGAATGAAGGGCAGTGTGCAAAATCAACTTGTTCCTCGACGACGGCACTTTGAGCGAGAACTCACGTACCTCAAGCAATTGATTTTCTTTGGCCAATTGAATCATTGCAGTCATTTCCGCCTCGTTCGGTGAGTGTATCCTCTCCTTTGGCTTTGGTTTCTCCGGTCCCTTCTCCGCCAGCATTTCAACGAGCTTTTTAATCTCGTTTCTTTCTTGATTTATTCGCAATTTCAGCAGAGATTGCATGTTCAACAATTCCTCGTGGATTAAACTCTCCCGCAACTTGTCGATCGTGTTCTCTGGACTGGGCGCCGCGGACACTGTCGATAAAATTATTTACAATTATTGTTTATAATAATTTTTTAAAAATGTGAGCACATATTCCATATCAATAACGGGGATCTTACGTTGCTCTTCCTCCTGTGGCGAATCCGCAGCCTCCACACCTTTGGACGACGAGCGTCCGAGCGTGGGAGTTTCGGTCGCGGCGTCAACGGTGTCTTTGCCCTGCATCGAATCTGTACGGTCGGTCTCCATCGCTTCCACGCTCGTACCCGAGACGCGCCTCCTTTGAAGCTGTGTTTCCTTGGACTCTTCGAGGGCTCTCACATCCGTTTCTTTTTTCACCGAAGTTATCGAGGACTGACGAGATTCGAGTTTCACGTGACCCGCGTCGCTCTCCGACAGAGTCTTCGTTCTGGCTTCGCGCTGTATGCCATCGCTCGGCCTGACCTCCTCATCGAGACTCTTCTGAACAGCTCCCTCGAGCTTCTGTACAGTCTTGTATTTTCTCTGAAAACAACACGATAAATTTTAAACGAGTCCCGACGAAACAAAGTTGTTCGAAGATATGAATTCGCACCTTTAGCTGAGTAATTATACGCTGAACCTCCCACAACTGCTCCTCTCGCGACTTGGTGACGAAACCCGCGTTCATCTGCATGTGAATTTGCAACAGCAGAGATTCCTGCTTGGCCAGCTCGATTGCTATGCTCTCAGCGCTGTCTGGCAAATTGACCGTACCCGACGGTAGAGGTGGAACATACTTTGTCAATCTCGTCTCGGGAAAAAGAGATTTGCAATGAAAAAGCAGAGCGAGAAGCAAACGATGGCTCATCTGTAGTACCGGACTCAGTGTCATCGCGATAGTTTGCGCGTTCATTTTTGTAGTTTTTTCCTGTAACATAAATTCGTGCGATACAGTTCGATAATATCGTCGTTAAAATCTTCGATCATCGGATATTATGAAAATATACCCTAGCCGTTATGTGATCCAAATGCAGCGTGACCCACGACACGAGAACTCTGTTGCATTCGGGAAGCTGTCTGGTTAGTTGGGCGAGTTGGGTTTCTCGTTGTGCGAGATCCTTCGTCGAAGCGGCCTGCTCGAACCGGGATATTACTTCGCTGCTCTCGAGCACGGGCTCCGGCAGTTCCCTGGACAACGAAAAATGTTGATTAGCTAGCAAACAGTCGGACTATTTGAAATTTAAAAAAATCGTGTATACGTACCTAAGAAAAAGTATCAGCAGACTCGTGGCTACGGTTGGCTCGACTTCGGACATATTTACAGGTTCGCGCTGAGTGTACAGCTTCTTTAGATGTTGAACTTTCGATTTTACTCCCGGAACTCGGTACAAGCCCTCGGTGTTCATTCCGTACTCTTCGACGTAATCGATACAGTCACGAACTACGAGAGGAAGCTCCACGCCGTCATGACATCGACTTCTTTCGACCGCGAGGTGCAGGCTCACGCCGAAAATCGGTTGGGCCTCTGCAGATTAATGAAATTATAGTAATAGTTTGATTTATGAAAGAAAGAGCTTGAGGGGAAGTGAAATATCGCGGTCGGTAATGAAAACTGTAATGAACTTTTCTTAATGTTGATAATTTTTTTGAAAAAAACGATAAGGAACGCAATTTATTAACTGAACGCGGGGCGATCACCTGAAAGGCGTTTAATATCGCCCAAAAAAATCGCTGGAAAGCGGCCTTACCACCGATCTCCAGTCCCTCTTCTATGTGCTTGCTCTTCTTCCGATCTTTTAACTTGTGCTTGGACTTGTCCTTGTCTTTCTCCTTGCGCTTCTCCTTGTCCACGTCTTTTTCATCTTTGTCGCGTTTCTTCTTGTCCTTGTCCTTGTCGTTCTCCTTCTCCTTGCCATCTTTCTCACGCGACTTCTCTCGTTTCTCCTTCTTCGACGGAAACTTGAAGGCTTTCGTCTTCTTTGATTTTGACGGACTTCTGAAACAGTTGATTTCCAGCTACAGTAATGTTATCGCCGTCCCGCGAATTCTATCGACCTATACAGTAAAAAAAAGAGTCTACTTTTTACAACAACTTATCGTCTACAAAAGTACACCATTTTTTATTTTTTCATTTTCCATTCGCGCCGTCCGGCTCGGGTTTTACAAACAGAAGTACAAACTAAAATTTGTTAATGACACGGGAAATAAAAAGACGGGTTTTTACATTCAAACCCGAACAAACGAGTTTGTCAATTATTTAACAAAATTGTTGTTACGAAACTTTGTATTCCGATTTTACGTAATTATCGTTTGCCGTCTATCGTAACTTCTCTCGATTACAGTTATTACCAGACAACATCACCGACAAGAGTTAGCGACGGCCGATGAGAGAACTCTCACGATGAAATACCAGTTTGCAATGCAACTTAAAATTAAAACAAACAATACACAAAGGTCAAAGAAGTTTGTTATCAAACGATTGTCGGTCATGATCGACGGACGAAAAAGGGGATCGGCGGCCGCGCCTTTCCAAACGAGACGGCAACAGCGAACTGAATGCAACGGCGGTTCGACGCTAAAGATCGTACGATTCTCGGCCGGGAGCAAAACAAATTATTGCAGTCTTGCTAATTCGTTAATTAAACCTCGTGGTTGTCGCGTACAAAAATAGATTACTTTGTCTCTTGATCTTCGTCCGGCGAACTTTCGCCCTCTAGAGTCGCATATCCTCTGTCCTTGCGATCCTTCTTGTCCTTCTTTTTGCCGCCTAGCAACTCCTTCTTTGAATGTTTGTCGTGGCCACCCTCGTCGCTGACTGCGCGCAAAAGCAAAGAATCGTAGTTAGGATCGAACGGAATAGCGAAAAATTATCATCATTTTTTTTTTAATCTTCGAGTTTCATTGGAAATTTACGAAAAAGGGACTGAAACGGCAAAGTAGGAGGACGGATTTCGAAAGTCCTGTGTAGATGCGTGTGAACGATTCGATTTATTTGATTTATGTGAGCGATAATTTTTTTGAGGTTATAGAATGCGTTCGTCTGTCAAACGTAAATTTTTGTTGTGAATCGTGATCGAATTAATTCGCGAGAAACTTACAATCGCTCTCGTTACTCCTCCGGGCCGATTCGGACGCGTAGAGCCCCGGAAATTCCTTCTCGACGTCCGGGCTCTCAAAGTCCATCCTACACACTTTTCTTTTGACACTTCACTTCCGACGTTTGTTCCCTATTTTTTTTTTTTTTTTCTTTTCGATCCACCACGTTGGTCAGTCCTCTATTGTTCCCAATCCCGTCTGTTCCGCGGATCTAATTTCTCAGGAGACGCTGGGATTTTGAGTGGCGGTGGGCGAATTGTTTTCAACAACATTGATGCGTTGATAAGCTCGTTAGAATATAAATTACAATTAACGCCTACAATTTGTACACCGGAGGACTATGTACGAATGCAGCTTATTTTGCGTGCTAACTCCTACTCTCGTGTGATTGGTCAGACGGTCTCGTTCCCCTCCAAGCGGCGAGCGACTATAAAACTCAGTGGGCAAACCCCATTTTGATTAATTGATAATTGATCATTCAATTATCTACACGCTCGGTACTATAGATGTCTTTTTGTCCGCAATTTACCCTTCTCCACATTAATTCTCCTCCACAACTCGATCCTCCACACATTATCGCCGTCGGTTTCGACTCATGAGACTATCTCACGTTGGTAACATAGAGCACAGATTTTGCCAACAATGAGTCAATTATTATATGATTTATTTGATCGGTCCATTCCGTCAGATGGCGCTAGTATCTGCCGGAATAGACCAATCACAAGAGTCCGCAATTCTAACTTAATAATTTTCGCGGCCGAATGGAAAGCGCCAAAACTTGGCCATCGCGGCGCTGTTGTCCGTGTGCATCGACGGTTTGTTTATGTTTATTATTTATTGGCCTAACATAACCATGATTCCAAGCAACAATGAATAAAGCGGCTACGGTTTATAACTGATTGTAAAAATTAACGAGTCTCGTTGTCGCCGAAACATGACGGAATATCGTTCGCTGATTTCCGTCGAGCCGTGATTTGTCGTGGACGAAATCGTCGAGATAACAAAATTTCAATCGCCCCGTAACTATGACGGCCGCTGGTGCGTTCGACGCACCGTCACCCTTCGCGCTCAAACAAGAAAAGGACGATTATTCGAACGACGACGACAACAATGACGACGACGCGAACAGCGTCTCGTCGCTGGCTCAACCCTCGATCCTCGACAAAAATTGCGTCGTCGATCCCAAGGACGAATTTCTCCGCCTCACGTCGATGGTAAAAATATTCCCTCCGTATTCGCCATGCAATCATTTATTTTTTTACTCGTGTAAATTGCTTCGAGAGAAAATTGTCCATTCAGGTGCGTCGCGTATACTTCTCGTATCTCCACAAATCCGTCATCAGCAACTACAATACGTGCTGTCAGCGGAAGGACAAGGCGGTATCGAAATTGGAATTGAAGAAATTCGCCGGACAGATGGAACTCTCCGCCGTCAAGTCTTCCCTGGAGGCGTCGCTGTACAGACAATCTATGCTCAAAATGGCAAGTCTCTCCTGATCGCGGCTTGTCGCCATCCAAATCCAGACCTTATGCATGTTACGCTCACTTTTTTTATTAACCAATCGCGCACCGGAGGCTGGCCGGGTCCTCCGCGACTTTGTCAGTCTTCAATTTTTTTGTTATTACTTATTTATTTACAGAAAATCATTGATTTGAAATATAAATTTCGGATAACAACAGCACACCATATATTAACGATAAAAATATTATATTACACGAATATAGTATCGTAATATCGAGTGACTTCCGATCCACTCAAGGAAAGTCTTGACGCACATATATTTACGTTATAACAGATCTATATGTGACGCTGATATTACAAGTCGCCACTTTATTTCTGCAAAATAATAATAATAATAAAAATATTTCAGATAGCGGACATGAAGTCTAGCACCCAGCGCAGCAAGGTGCACAAGAAACTGATGATGTTTTTGGAAACTCCACCCAGCAAAGCAGACGCGGCAGTTCAAACCAGCGAGGATTACACGTGCGCCCCTTCGGTCTACCACAGCACCCATCCGGCGAAGGACGTGCACATCCAGAGCGCTTTCGTCACGTCGAACTTCGACGAGAGTTTGGCGCCCAATGAGACGAGGGAAGAGTCGAAAAATTTGGACGAGAGAATCTCAGCGTTGCTCAGCACAGAATCGGCGGTGATTGCGCCTAAGATCGAGGCGAAGGAAAAACCGGCGTGCGTTCCGAAAATCCGAGAGACCCGCAAGATAAGAGTAAAACGGGACGTACCAAAGAATCCCGTCGAGGAGCTACGAAAGCGCGAAGTTCGCCAGAGCATCGCCGATGCTCTGCCGGTAAAAGTCGAGGAAGAGCGGGTGGTTGCCGAGACAGCGGCCGTGACACAGCCATTCGATAACAGTAAGATGTACAACGATATGCAGGACATATTCGGTAACGACGAGGCGAATACCGAGCCGGCGAGGGTCGAGGACGAGTCGCAGGACTCGTTGATGCAGCATCTCGAAGACATGTTCTGCGAGAGCGACGACAGCAGCGATCTGACGACGCTCATAGAAAAACACTCGGGCGTCTCGAAGGCGAACATCGATTCGGAGATCGGCAAAATGTGCCCCGAGGAGTCGATAATCGATCGGCCGACGACGCAGAAAATTTGCGGTTCGAAAGAGATCGGAGGAAAATCGTCCGACGATTCGGGAGAAAATACGACGACGAAGAGAAAATTGAGTTTCAGCAGTTACAAGAAAATGAAGAAACGAGCCATGGGCGAGCCCGAGACTCCGCCGGCCGAGGAAACCTCCGAGGAGAGACAGATGCGCAAGGTCAAGGGGATATGGTTCGTCGAGCGCGTTCACCAAGTCTCGAGGCTCAAAGCGAAGATGATGGAACTGTCGGTTACGAATTACCGGAAACACGGACGTCTCAGACAAAAATTTATCGAGCTGTTTGGGGACTCCGAGGAGGAGGAAATGATGCCCGACTCGCCGATACACATCGAGGAACATCTCACGGCGTGCAAGGAACGCATAGCGCCGTGGGTAGTGAAACACCTCATGCCTTTCTACACGAAGGGGGTCATACGTGGTCGATTACTCTTCAAAGCCGTCGCCAAGCACATCGCCGATATGTTGATTATCGAAAATACATTTCCCGGTTAGTAGATTTTTTTTCTTAAATGACGATAATTCGATCTTCAAGATTTTTTTTTGTTTCTTCGAAATATTTATACCGTTGCTCTGTCGTTTCAGAGGAGGAATGCGTTGGTGCTTACGTGAAAGACTACTTCCGCAATAAGACTTCCATCAAGGCGGAGTCAGATATTTATATATAAGTTTTTCTTATTTCTGTTTTAGCGACTAGATAACGATATCAGTAACTATAGGTAATCATTTACGTTGTTAAAATCACGATTCAACCAAACGTATAGATAATCAAAATACTCAAAAGATTACGTTGAAATATGATTTTTCAATAGAAAAGTTCAGTATTAAAGTGTCTTGATTACCGAAACAGAGTCATTAGATTTCTTTTCTTTTCGATTCCCGCCGACTATGATTACTGTAGTACTGTGTACAGTTAAACAATGTATATATATTTTTTTCATTATATCGCTGACCGCTCCAACTTGTTTTATTTTCCACAGAGAGCCTTTTTTAATCATGTCGTCGAATCGCAAATAATTCGCATAATATTAGTCACTGTATTTCAAATACATGGTGATTACAGATAAAATAATTATTTACAAATACAGTGAGTTGCCCATTGTGATTCTGAGGTAGTCAAAAGAGGAATCTTGATTAGCAAACTTCCGGCTTTGCGACGAAAGTCCATGCCCATGAAGCAATATTAACGGGATATCGTATCTTGTTCTTCTTACACGTTCATCTAGTTCTTATCAAACTACTGTTCAAGCTTTGATCGTTTAAATTATATCTCTCAAGACAACTGTTTTGACTAGACCAGCCCTTTATTTGCTAGAGGTGTGTAGAGTCAATTCAAGCGTGATTATCGATGACACATCGATGGAGTGCACTTTTCTCTTTTTTTTTTCATCCGTTTCATAACATGATTTCGACGGAACAAGCATGGCACATAATTAATTATAGCGTCCGGGCGTTACCGATACGCCCCTTAATTTACCGGGATAGAATATCACATATTGGCGGAATTAATTTGTTTGTTTTTTTGGTTTTTTTTATTCCTCCTGGCAATATAAAATGTTTTTATCTATAGCTATATCATTGGAACCTCCACACGGAATAAATCGACGATCTGTACTATCATACTCAACAATTAGAAAAGAATTTCTTTATCTGCACTTACGAGTCCATTTTTTGTTTGTTTTTTTTTCTATTGTAAATGGGAACATTGACGCGAGCCGCGTGGAAAGTTTGTTCCTGAACAGCTTTTAGGAATAACGCCTATAAAGCATATTCTATTGTACACCCTACAATCGTCAACAGCACCAGACAATTCATCGAAGTTGGGAATACAATTTTTTTTCTCCTTCCCCCAAAATGATTGCATTGTACATTTTTATTTATTTCTTTTTTTGCTCTTTTTTGCAATTCATGTATCGTTATATAATTTTAAGTGCAAGAAATATAATCTTAGGATTTTCTAGGACTGTTTAAAACAATTCCACAACACTTTTTTTATCTACAAATAATTAAAAGCGATCCACCCTGTACCCTGAAACCTGACAGAGATTCGCCCGAATACGTTACGAACATAAATTTATATCAAATTAACGAATACAGTCTATACGGTAATTAGCAAACACACACAATTTACAAATTTAATAAATCCTCTACCGTTAGGAATTAACCGCTATTGTCCCAATAAGCGAGATCATAGCTAACATCGTTTGGGTATGCCTGTCGCAATTATTTTGTATGCTTTTTTTTCTTTCGTCATACATATTTATCCGTTAGATAGACAAAAAAAGGGTATTTAAATTGTCGTGATTTCATAGACAAATGATTTAATACGATGCGAACGAAATACGGACCGACGTGTCATTCGAACGGTTCTATTGTGTCCACTACGTTCAGACTGTACTGCACGAGACTCATTATATCACAAAGAAACATAGTTGCAAAAACAGCTCCCCGATAATTTAACTGGAAAAAAAAATGAAAAAAAAAATATAAAACATAGGTATGGGAAATATATTTGAATGTAATATATGTACCCGCTATACACATCTACGACGAACATATATATATATATATATATATGTATATATACTCTATTTACAATTGTAACAAATTATTAAATCGGCGTCGATTTAAGGTTCCTACTACGGAAAAAAAAGATACAACGATGATTATTTATAAATACGTTTTCGTGCGTACTTCACTGACAGTATTAACTACACCTTTATATAATCCTCCCTACGAGTCCATCACTTTGTACCTCATGCTGTTTTGACTACATTGCATAGCTCGATTAGTGTCCAGAATTCGCAATTATCACCCGGTGTATAGCGTCTGGCTTATTTACCCCATTAATTAAACGTTTATCGCCGATCTGCAATTACGTCACAAAATTATGCGTGAAAATCGGTTTGCCTTGTCCATTTCCATTTCGTTTGTGTATATGTGTCTGTGTATAATTCTTTTTTTTTTTTTACTTTGACTCACCAGGTTTCCTTGACTCCCGGTGCCTCGCGATTCCATATCTTCATAAAATATTGCACAAAAAATACGACAACGATTACTATAAGCGTGTCGACGAAATTTTTCAACATATTCGTGTTGTTTTGATCGCGGTTAACGCGTTGCCTCGCGGCGAGCTGTTCCATCGCGCGCTGTATGCGACCGAGCTTCTCGCCGTGATCGAACATCTGACCCTCCATCTGTTTCATCATGTTGACGATTCTGCAAACGCAAGGATCACGTTAACGTACCAGCGTGAAATTTATTGGCGCCTTAATGTTTCAGTATTTTTTTTACTTATATCATGTTATTTTGTTAATATTTATGAATGCTCCAAACCCACGTGCAAAATAAAGTATGTTTGAATTACTACGGATAATATATAAAAAGAATACATTTTTTCCGATTACGCTAAAAAGTCCCTATTTCATGCCTGCAACCGGCGTGGCCGATTCTTGACGAGCGGGAAGAGTAATAATTTAGTGGGCTGAACAGTGATTTTAGCGGGCAAAAAAATAATTTAGCGGAAGGAAATGAATTTTAAAAATTGCGAAAAAAATAATTAGAAATTGCGAAAGAATTGCAAAAAAAATCCGGCTAGTTACGCGAGTAATGCCCGAACGCGGCTCTACAGCTAGAGATTGTGCCGTTGCAAGCGACTTTTTAGCATAGTCAGAAAAAAAAAGCATATGCCACTCGGGAGGAGTGCATTTTCATCTCGTGTGAATGTCCGCCCTCGCTTCGTTCAGGCATCAAACTTCACATCCGTTGCAAAAACGCACTTTCCTCCCTTGGGGCATATTGTACAATTTTTCAACATATTAAATTTGAAAGTCGGAAATCCTCACCGCGCCGTGGAACGTCTTCGTTTTCCTATTGACTGACTAGAGTCGGAATGTACATCCGCCGAGGAGCTACCGGAGTCGTGCGCCACTTCCGTCAGGGGTAGACTATTCGAGAGCTGGCGCTTGGACGACTTGAGAACGGAAAGCGAGGAACGTGATTCCGCCTGTAGTAACGGCACCTGGAGTAATTACATTGTTTAACCTGAACCTCGCAACCCGCCGAGTGAACATCGAATGACACAGAGGATTTTTTTTCCGGTGTTTCGCATCATCCGCGATTATCATACCTGGAGAGATTGTAACGCGACGATATGAGGAAACAAAAAAAATCTTAACATTTATATTTTCTTTTTTTCAACGACAACAAATGCGACACTGTTACGACAAATAGACGTTTTATGAAGTTTTTTTTCGTTGATTTATTAGGCAATGTATGTACAATCTGTCCAGATAAACAATAATAACGTGGAGGTGTATGTGTGTGTGTTTTTTTTGTCCACTCGTTCACAGCCATTTTCTTGAATTCGTGGGAGGTTTCGTACGCGGGTTACCAAGGAGATTTCTTTTGCGTCGATCTGATACCTGAGTCTGTGGATCCGAAGATACAATGCTGCCGGTTCGCATTATCGGCGTCTTGTGTCTCGTCTTCGTGCACACCAAGTAGTCATGCTCGTACTGTACAAGGTCGTTCCTCGGATCCCAAGGCCGTATGTCGGCGTGACGATAGAGCCAGTTACCCGTGATGATGTCCTGTTCGTCAGCAACTCAATATTAAAATTCAATCTCTCGACGCTCGCGACGCGCGGCTTTACCAGCGAATATATCATGTCGGTCGAAACAGTTTTTGCATGTACGAAACGTGCGAATACAAACGATTAAGTGTTTTTCTTTTTTTTTTCTTTTACATCGTTGCGCATACAACGTACGACGATTTAAGATTTACCTGTACGAAGTATTTCGGTATCCATTCGTGATTGCTCATTTTCCGTTCTTTGGCGCGTTCACGCTGAGCCTCCTCGAGAATTGTTTTCTGCTCCGTGGCTGCGACCTGGTCATCGTTGTTGATAGCTAATGTGACGGCACTCCAGAGCTTCTCGCTCTCCCACTCGCTCTGGTGCTCCAGAGGCACGGTATATTTCTTCAGGCGCTTGCGACGGACTTCCGGTGTCGGATTAAAGAATACGGCCTCCTGCTGCAATTTTACGATTAATTAACGATTTATTATGCCACGGGATGTCACGACGCAATTTTTCGTTATGTCTGACGCCGAAAAAATTGTCGAAAAAATTCAACAACTTCTTTCTTTTTGGGTACAACGTCGAGTGTGGCACCTCTTAGGATTTTTTGCTCGGTACCGCCTTTCGCGAGGGTCAATTTGAGATCGAAATCTGTACGTTAAAAAGGTGGGAGGAAAATAAAAAAAAAGAAATGAAAAAGTATATTTGCACAGAGCATGGAATTATATTGTGACCGTATCACGGAATAGTCCAAATAGACTCTTCCTTAATATTATTATTATTAAAACTTACCCCGGTTCGTTTGTCCGTAATCATAATCTGTCCGTCCCAATAGCCTGAAATAGTCGCCAAAGTTTCTTTGCCGAGTCTTATTCTACCGACGACTTGATTCATTTGTTCGGAACCACCCAAGAACGGCTGGAAAGTTCATCGAAATGTTTATTCACTCGTGTTAACAAACGATTTATTTCTCAGTTTTAAAAAAGGTCTCCACCGGAAAAACGTTAAACATGCTCGTGCGGTACACGTAGTTTTCCGCATGCGGTAGAAAAAAAATATGTACACACAAACAGTGATCATCGATCGCTAGTCAACGATCATTCTATTATTCAAAAGTGGGATGCCTTTACCTTGAGCTTGAACTCTAGTTCCGTGTGGTAGCCAGTTTTTTCGCATATGACGTTGACTTTGCCACCGAGTTCCATGGACAAGGTACCCATGAGAATTCCTTTGCAATGAGCATAAGGAATAGTCATCGTATAGTCCTCGCCACGTGGTAACATCGTTAGCACAGCCGCGCCATCCAAAACTGCCGAAGTCGAGTTTCCTATGAGAGGCGATGACAAAAATTCAATGAGATATTAATCGACGATTTTTTTTTTTATAAATAAAAAAAATATATATATATTTCTATGAAGTTTTGTCATTCGTAGACTCACGGGGGAAGTTAACCCAATCACAACGTACCATAAAACTTCGACTTGGCAATTATGGTCGCGCTTATTGTGAACCCATCTCGCCGATTGGTTACGTAGAATCCCGAGATGGGTGGATGATGAGATATCTAAATACAACACAATCCAAAAAAGCTGAGTATAAGTTTTAGCTTCAAAATACCATTCACGAATAGTCTCGCTCGCTCGGAGTCGTTAGAAGCTGGGTTACCTGTTCGGCTAGATAGAACGTGCGCGAGCCGTTCGGGTGTTGCCAGTAGCATCGAAACGTTTCGCCCAAAAGCGGATTGTAAGGTTTTTTCAAACCTTGAGGTTTCTTGTAAAATCCCGATAGATACCATTTTACGACGCCCTTCATGCGCGTCAGTGCGTCGTCCTCCAGCACGGCTCTGCGTCATTATTGCCCCGATGAGGATTGAGAATAAGCTTTCTCGTTTCTTTTGTCGTAACTCGACGGAAAAAAATCTAGCAACGATTTTACTCACTGCGACAGAAGATCCGCGTGGTAGTAAGAATCGGCGAGTTTCTCCAAAAACGATCTCGGCTCGAGGATGAAAGTAGGCAAGACCACTTTCGAGAGATCCATTCCCGGTCTCACTTGTTTCATTAGAAACCATATCAACGATTTTTGCTCGTCCGGAAGTTCAGCGACGACCTCGCCAGCCTGGGGAAAAATTAAAACGACAATTATCTACTCTGCAAAATTGGGTCTATACTGAGAAAAAAAGTGTGAAGATCGAGATTTACACCTAGCTTTCTGATGTATTGTAATTTGGAGTACAAAGCTTCTGTGACAACATTTTTTTATGTGACTTGTTTTCGTCGTAAAGGAGGCGTTGTCAGTAAAAGATGAAGATCTCGAAATAAAATCTCGAAAAACAATTTCACCAAACAAAGCTTCCTCCGCGAAGCAGCAAAGTTACCAAAAACAAACGGTTCCTCCCATAGTCGCTATATCATACTTCCTTCGTATTATTGATTCGACCGTATTGCCTTTGCTCCGAACTTTTCGATTCTCTTTTACTAAATTATATCCGCGTGCGAAAAAACTGTTACCACCAATATCGAAAAGAAAAATCAATCGTTTTTACTACAGTTTTCAGGGCCATCAGAAAGCTCGTGCGTAATTTCTTTTTTTTTTCATTTTAATTCTCACCGATCCAAGAAATTCGTTTTCGTTGGCGACGTACGGTGTCTCGACGTAATTTTCGGGTTCGTCCTCCTTGACCGATCCCTCGGACTCGCTGTCTGAGGCGCTGATCTCAGCATCGGCGACGACACCGTTCTCCGGCTGGCTGATATCGTCCAGGTCTGTGTGCGAGGTGTATACAGGGTCTAGCGTTACTACTTGGTGGGTCTCGTACTCTAGGACATGGACGGAGGGAATGGTCATGCGTCGGGATGCACCGAAGGGAAAGTGAGTCGTCAGGTTGACCGGTGTACCGGACGAACGACCGTTTCCGCGATCGGTGTCCAGTGGCTCATTACAGTTCGACGTGCTATCGGGATCGACAACGGGAGTCGGTGATTTACCGAGCAACTGTTTCTCCCAGTAAGCTACGGCGTGATAGAGCTGGTGGAACATCGGTGTCGGCGAGGGACAGAGGCTGTTGGCGTCGCGCGTATTGAAGCCCGGGGACAAGGTTTGCGGACAAGATAACAAGCGTCTCTGAGGCGTCGTGGGCGAGCGTGGTGCATAATGGCTCAAAAATACCGACGGCAGGTCGAGTGTGCTGTGCTCTGTGCGTGTTACGGGGCAACGATCATCGTCGGGCAGCAAAAGGGAGGGTCAACGATAATTCGAACTTTCGTTAGTCACATTCTTGTCACGTTCAATTAAATATTTTAACCGTACTCACTATATCTTTCTAATAATCGTATGAAAAATTATAGTTCATATCGAATGAAAATAAATTAATCAAAATATTAAAATACTTTTTTTTTTGTCATTCGAACCAGTGACCGTCAATTTGAATACACTAGTCTGAACCTGATCAACGGAAGGGGGATTGGAGGTTGTTACCTTGCGCGTGCATATTGGCTCAAGCGAAATTAGATAATATGTATGTACGTGTATACATATCGTGTGAAATACTATACCACGCTGTAAATTAAATGCGTACGGCTTTCGTCGGTGGTAAAACGGCTCACCGCTGGGACTTCAAGGCATAGTATTTTGTTTGTTATAGACTGTTAGATAAGTTTATAAGGACATCGATGAGAAGTTTTTCAGTCGACCCTACGTCATACACGCGTCACGAGATAGACTCTCGTATGTCTTTTTTTTTCGTTTTTTGTTTAAACTGAAGATCATATTTGATTGTGAGTTTATGACATGCCACGGTCGCAAAAGTTACGAGATAATAACTAACAATTAAGTGAAGAAAAAAAAGTTACAGCGTTCCGGTTGTGATTTGCGGGGCCGTGATATATCGACCAAGTACGTTCGGTATAAGAGTGCTTTCGATACTTGTATCGAGAAAAAACCTGGCGACTGTGAACCCTTACCGTGGTCGTCGAAATGTTTCTCGTAATCGGCCTCGCTCCATTGCGTCTCGTGAGTCGTCGTTCCGTCGTGCTGCGGCGAGCGCGGTATAGCACTCGTCGAACGGACAATCAGCGATGAACAACGCAGAGATAACTCGAGGGCATCGAGCCAACACTTGCCGGCGGCTTGCGATGGCGCGCGAAAGATGAGATAGGACGTCGGTAACGGCTGCACCACTGCACCTGCAGTAAAAATATTTGTATATTTTTTTGTCCTTCAATAAAAAAAAAATAAAGACGGATGATATGTATTTTTTTTTTTTGCTTCCTCGTAGAGAAAATTTTATTTTCATAAATTTTTCTTGATATTGGCACGTTCAGAATGTTCTACAGCGTCGAAAAATCACGTTTAGAAAAAATGTCTGAAAATAACGTGTTTGTAATTAAAACTAAAGTACATGCGGAAGCTATGTGAAATTCACGATTTTCAAGTTTTTTTTCGTTTGAATTGAGGCTCATAATGCCACGTACCTATCGCCTCTTTTTCCGGTCCTCTCGGAGCCCAGATCGATTGCTCCAGGGGATGGAACAATTTGAAGCAAAAACCGTCTTTCTTGCTCGGCCGCTCGATCACCTGGCACGTCGTCAATAAAACCGTTCCCACCCAGTGATTGCTCTGCGAAGTAAAATAGACGCGAATAATTCATATCAGTATTATAATAGTCAGACCCGGACAAAGTACCGAAAATACTTAAAGTACAAAGTATCACAAGTACTTGAAGTATCAAGTACTGTTTGTACTCGAAGTATTTCTCAAGTACTTTTCGCATAAGGATTGCCATATACATTGTTACACTGTTGTTCTAAGGGTGCGATATAATGTCTACATTTCATAAAATTTAAACGATCAAAATTTTCCGCAAAATTTTATTGTAGAAGATCGCCAACTGAAATTTTTGTGATTCATCGTTTTGAGGCTATTTTAAATCTATTCTTTAATTTTATCTATTTTAATCAATTCTTCCTTTTTTATATTTTAATCTAATCTTCTATTTTTCGTATCAATCTATTCACTTTAGACCAGAGGAAAAAAAGGAAAAAAACATACACACACACACACAAAACTCACCTTAATCTTTGGATTTTTGTACAGTAGGAGTAAACCCGGCTTCAGAATGCACCAGAGTTTGGTCCAGCTTTTGAGTGTACCGCGCACCTTGAGCCAGTCGCTCATAACGATAACAGTCGGATCTTTGAGGGAGCTCAGTAGCTCGTTCGCGACGCGTTTCTTCTCCATACGATAATTCTTTCGCTGCGCTTTGTAGGATTCCTTCCTCGTCAACTTACAAGTGTCGACGGACTGAAATACACAAATAAAAAACCAACAGGTCAATTCATTACACAACAGTACAAAAAATACCGATTTACCTTATCCGACGAGTTGTCGACTTTGAGACTACTCTCGCCCATCCCGGACAGTCCTGAAACAGACGGCGAAGCACCGTCTAATCATGTTCAATAACAGCGGGTTTACAAACTTCGAAAATTAAATGGTCTTAGCATATCATACCTTCACCACTGGCATCTCAAGTGACATATGTATATGTGTATATATATATATGTGTGTGAGTATATATATATATATATATTTAATGATCATGAGATTACAATTTTAACGAAGCGGATGCATACAGCCATGATGCTATGAATTTTGGTGTTTTATATTGTACATAAAAAAAAAATTAATTTAAAAAAAAATCAACAGCGTGAAGACGTTTTTGATAAGCCGAATAATGATTGTGATTTTGTGCTGTAAAGCCACGGTTCGGATGAAATTTTTCGTTCGTGTATAAAAGCTGTACTTTAAATGCCAATGGACAAAGTGAAATGCCTGAGGAGGGTTATTAAAAAAAAAGAATAGGTGCGTATCGAGGCTTTCCGGAAGTGAATACCTGGCGATAGAGGTGGGGCACCTGTTGTGAGATTTACACTCGCTGTAAGAGACTCCGACGACGGTAGCTTGGGCAATTGGGGTGGCTGATTATGGACACTGCCTTGTCGAGGTCGGCGATCGTCCGCTGGTGCTACACGTTCATTAAAGCGTTACAACTCTGATTGCCGGAACTTAATAATATAGAACGACAAATGCTTCTCCTACTGTGTTTCGCATCACGTTAACATAACAATCGTCTCGTCCAATACAACACAAACACGACGATTTTACAACACCGATATTTTGCATTTATTTATTTTTGTGTCTGTATTTTGGCAGCTATTCTTTGCCACACAATTCTATTCACCACAGTGTCGATCCAACACATTCGTTCGTCCACGAACTCTACCACGCACATAGTTTTTGCTTCACGTTTTCAAAGTCCACGCGCTTTTTCCATGCCATTTCGATTACGCACATTCTCTACCCCGCAAGCAGTTTGAACACACTTAGTTTACCGCGCAAACCGATACGCTACAGTCTCGAGCCAACACATTTGTTTCTCCACCTCTATCCGATTGTACAAACTGGTATCCCTTCACATTTTTATCGTTCACTCGCTTTTTCCACGATTTTTCGATCGTACACATTTCGATTACGCACATTGCTTGCTGCACGGTCCTGATTATCCACGCTAAGTTTACTACACAACCTATTTCTCCGCAGGCTCTTTGCTACGCATTTCTATTCACCACATTCATTCCACTAAAAACTTTTCCAACACATTTCGATCGTACACGTTACCGCTGTCGATACACCACATGGGAATATCACGCGCGGGTAAGGTAGAGCACTGAGCAGTTTGGTTCTATTGCGATTCTATCAGTATGGGCTAACGTAACGAGTTACAGCGCAGTGTAACTCGTTAAGTGGAAGTGTAACAGCGCAGTGTAACTCGTTACGTTAGCCCATACTGATAGAATCGCATGAGAACCTCTGCCTATCAACCAAACTGTTCAGCGCTCTACCTTACCCGCGCGTGATATTCCCATGTGATGTATCGACAGCGGTAATGTGTACGATCGAAATGTGTTGGAAAAGTTTTTGGTGGAATGAATGTGGTGAATAGAAATGCGCAGCAATGAGCCTGTGGAGAAATAGGTTGTGTAGGAAACTTAGGGTGGATGATCAGGACTGTGTAGCAAGCAATGTGCGTAATCAAAATGTGTATGAAAGAAATGTGATGGAAAAAAACACGTGAACATTAAAAACTCGAAGCAAAAACTATGTGCGTGATAGAGTTTGTGGATGAAGAAATGTGTTGGATCGACGATGTGGTGGATAGAATTGTGTGGGAACGAATAGCTGCCTTTTGTTTTACTTTGAGATTTAATTCCCTTATTTATCTTACCTTTTTTATTGGTCAACGTTTTAATCCATCTACCCATCTCAAGTGCGTGTTTTTTTCTTTAATCTCATCGTCATTTTATTTATTTCATGCAAAAAGGAAAAAACTGTTTATCGTCGTGGGATTTATAAACTGTATTTTAGCGGTGTGTTTTAAACCGAGAAAACCAATTCCATGCAATATCGATTAAGCCCTAAATCAAGCCGCAGCAGACACTCTATTGCATATCCATTACATAAAAAGTCATAATAACAACGGCAGTAATAATTGTTTTTCTTTCGAACGACGATAGAAAGCGTATGTGTGCTTAACCAAGCTCGACTCTGTACTGAGTCGTCGAAGGCGGAATAAACGTTCGAATTGTCCGTGTTTGTGTGTAGAGAAATAATATAACCGTAGTGTCGCGAATATTGATTTCCATCTTTCCGACAAACCGACAATTTTCGTTGAGCCGCGCTTATTCATATTAATGAGCCCCGCTGTGCGACACACAACACAACTGACCTTGCCTCAGTTCAGTAGGCGACGAGAATTGTTTATCAAGGATTTCGCCTCAAACAGTTGCCCGCGACATATCGGCACGGTATTCATACGGTTGCGAGTGCATCGTACAATAACAAAAAAAAAAAACCACCCCCACTCCAATTGACTCTAATTGATATTAATTCGAAACGTTAATTCGTGAATAAAAATAATGAAAAAAGAATTGCGTTACGTGCATGTGCTGCGCGTTGGAAGTCGTACGAGGAAGTGGAGAGTAATAAAAAAAAAACCCCGATGCAAAAATGGTACGTGCGTTGTCTGACGCGGATCGACAGGCTAATTGTACATGGGAAACTTTAAGTGCACGTTATTACCGCGACGGGATCAACATGTCAATGACGAGTGACAAAAGAAGAACCGTCGCAAATAAATTCCATGCGGGACCATTTTTCCGTTTATATCAAAGGAACAATCTCAAATCTGCGGTCTCCGTTTAATTATTTCTATGTCATCCTCGTTAGACATTTTTTTGTCCGGATAAAGAGGAACTTTTTTTTATCGACATGCCGACGGGTAAAGTAGTTGTCATCAATTATTTGTTTTCTTTGAACATTCTTTATCTGGTCTAGTCTCACAGTCAGATCAATGCCTGTGCTAAGTCAATACGTGCGGTCGTAAGTTTAAGCGGTTGTAACTTTTTTAATTCGTTAGATGGGAGCTCTAATTTTTAGGATTCGTTTTTTTTTTTTTTTAAATGGATTTCTCCTTTTACAACCGATTTACATTAAAACACAATTCAGAGCTCGGAATAATAAATGATATAATAATAATAGATAATAAACTATAATGGAGTTTAATAAAACTCCAAGCATTGTACAACGTTATTGCATACATTAAATGATTTAATCATTTAAATTACTATTGCGTACCTTTATTAAATTATTGCTCCTAAATTGAATTATCAAATTATTGTTCCTAAATATGAAAATAACTTTCATATTTATAGTCATACGTATCTGATGTTATTTTTTATCAAAAACCGTTACTCTGGATTGTATATTATGTGGCAATGTATATTCAAATTCTATAGTAGTGATGTACATTCAACTTTCATGTGCCTCGTGTTTTTGATTCATAACTTGAAATTTGTGCAAAGCCGTTACTCCGTCAATAAAAAATAAAATAAAAATAATCACGATATCTCTGCGCGTGAATTCCATCTTGGGACTTTGAAAATGTTATACATTACTATTGCGCACCGATTGCAGAGGAGAAATCCGTCGAAGTAATAAATGATCAAATTGTCGTTTCTTTAGTTACGGAAGCTAATGGGTGTTTAACGAAGGGAGAAAATGTGCCATGCCAAGTCCGACGAAATTAGATCTCTAGCCGGATCTATACATAGAACAATTGTCTACCGCGTGCTTGTTCCGTCTGACATTCTTGTGAGAAACCATCGTCCCTAAACATTCCATGTGCGATGCGTCTATACGTGATACGTGGGAACGGCAGAAAACGCCCAACGACAGTGAAATTCAAAGTGTACAAAAAAGATAAAACTCACGGCTGCTGAGAGATCTACTGACGCTCGGCGGCGTCAGAGTTTTGAAATTCTCTCCGCCGTGTCCGACGGACACCGAGTGTGCGTCCGGCTGAGGACGCCGCTCGCCACCCGGAACCATGATGGGCTGAGAACTCATGTTCTTTACCTGCAAAAAAAAATAAAAAATTTAATATTCACGAAATACCTTGAATCGACAGAAACTCCACAGAAACTCGTGAATTTAAAACTATTCGGATAACGACGCAAAAAACAAGTCGAGTAACGAAATTTATTTACGAAATCGATCGAACAGCTGTCGTGCGGATAGCGTCGACGAATGCCTATAAACTCGCAACGAGTTTTTACGGAATATCTAGAGCGAGTTGGTAATAATAAAAAAAATGAAGTTGCGGTCTGGTTTTTTCATAAACGATAAGGTCGAGAGTTGGCAGCGGATGGGAACGACGTGGCCTGCACTGCGGTCAATACACACACGCTAACGTCAAAAATTGATGAACGGGAGAAAAAAACGAAAGGATTCTCGAGATAAGATCCGATCTCGTCGACATCCGCGACGTTGTTCCCAACGAAATACATGATTCTCACCTCTCGAAGTCGATTAGTTCCCTTTCGTCGATCACTCGGTCAATTGTAGCGGGCGAAAAATGAGCTTTTCGCGCTAAATAAATACTACGCGATTCCCGTCCACCGAACGCGACATCGTGGCGAAAAAAAAGTGTTGACCAGCGCGTCGGAATATACTTTATTGATCGCTCACGATAATCCTCGCCGACGAGTGACCGGAGAGGTGTACGTACGGTCCGCCTACGTGCGGCACGACCCCAGTCCGAGAGTCGTCAACTTTACCGAGTTGTAAACATTTTCCACCGATAAGCAAATGCGCAAAGTGATGTTACGCACGTCGACGGGACGACGAGGGTAGGGAGGCTTCTTATTATTATTATATATGTTTTTTTTTAATTCGCTGCCTCCCGTGTGCGAGCGCGCACTGTGTCACGATTGATCACTATCTGCCCGAGAGCTCTCGAGCCGCAGTCACTTTCCGAGGAGGCGTTGCTAGAGAGACCCGATAGAGAGAAAATTGCCGGATGTGCGCCAATCGCGTGGCGGCGCTCGATGATGCGCCGGGCATGCGGTACGCGCCGAGGTTAAACAGCAATGAAAGCGTAAATTCTCATCCATGAGACGTTGACAATTATTTCGATTTCTCACCGTGCGAGGAGTCTCAAATTATTCGCGAGATGCCGAGGCGAAGTAGCAATCTCTTTTTTTTCGGCAGTCTTAGCACTGACGGCAACCGATAAGCGACGACAAAAAAATATTAATATTTTCAGAGAGAAGCCGAAAGGGCAGCGATACCGATGGGTTTCGAAAGAGATACGGAGTAACAAAGAAATTGCTGAAGAATCGATCGGGCCGCAAGCAGGTGAAGTACGAAGAAAAAAGCTCGATATCCGGATGCGAGGATAGGGGAAGAGTTCCAGTAACCCCGCAAATGATACGCTTGGCGGTAAAGGAATTGCATACCAGAAGGGTTTTCGTTAGTTCCTCCCTGATAGCCAGTCACTTGAGACGATGTTATCCGATCGAGAGCGACCCGGCGGTACTGAAGAGGGAGTTGGAGGATAAGCTCGCCGCCGCCGTCTCCGTCGGTCTCATAGCCAAATGCGGTGCTGACGCTTATTGCCTGCCGACCTTGCGACAGCAGGCCACCACTCACAAGACGGACTTCAGCTCCTTTTGGGAACGATACAATGTATAGAATAATTCACATAATTATGGTGAAGTGACACACCTTCCGACTCGCATTTCCGGCGCCGGTCATTAATGGTTACTGTAATGCTATTTTTTTTCGAGGGCGCTGAAACTATTGAGGTGAAATATCGCGGTCGGTAATGAAAACTGTAATGAACTTTTCTCAAGAGTGCTAATTTTTTTGAGGCTAAAGCAAATTCAAGCCCGATGCGCACGGTACCCTTATAGACGAGCGCCACGCAAAGTATAGCGATATTGGCGCGATACTTACGACATGTGCGCAATTATTGCGCACATGCCGCAATTATTGCGCCAACTGCTACTTTTCGTGCCGCTTGTCTATCAGGGTAATTTCGCATGCGGCCCGAATTCATTTTTTTCTCGAAAAAATTGGCACCATTGAATAAAGTTAATTTGAAAATTGCAACTATCTCGTACGTACAGCTGTTTCACTTCTCTCACGGATTTTGACCGTACATGCGAAAATTCGAGCCTGGCGCGAAATTACCGCACGTATCCGACTTGAATTTGCCCTTTTCTCGGAAAAATTCGCATCATTAAAAAAAAGTTCATTATCAAAAGTTATGTGAAATACCGCCATCGGTAACAAAACTTGTGTTGAATGTCGTTTTAAATCCGCAATGAGCTCATAAAAACGAAAGTTGTCATTTTATGTTCAGAAACGTGGTCCACGGACTCGTCGGAAAAACTGCTTGGAAAATCCGAGACAAAGTCTGAAAAAACCCCTGCAACGCGGTCTGGCCGATTATCCTGACAACGACGACAATACCGCGGATATTCCGTAGACACTCGAGGAGCGATACGCAACAAACTTTTTAATGAAACTTATTTGAATTTCCTGCTCGTTCGCAACTGGCGAGAGCTTCCATCTGGCGGGAATGCACAAATGTCGGTAACAGTCGACAATACTCGGGACACTTTTACGCAGTCGAGTGATTCTTCCGTCTCCACGAAATTAATACTCCGCGTTTCTAACCTGACTGAGTTATCTGTATTCTTTAATAAATCACAATACTCTTGGATATCCGAACGCCGATGTTGAAAATATATTTATTTACAAAATGAACGTACTGCGTACCTGCACTCGCGGTGCACTTTCGGCTAAACGACTTACCATTGCGGATTACACAGGTAGGTTTTTTTCAGCATTTTAACATCTAGCATTTATTCAGTTTTATTTTTTTGAGGCTGAGATAATTACGAGGTATATCGATGTGCCTTGCGTTGATTTGCCGACGATTATTTGCGACGAAGTATTGACTGTCATTTACATTAGCAGGCAGAAGGTGCATAGCCAGATGGGTGAGTCCGACGCTCAAGCAAATAGTCAAACGCAAGAAGAGATTGAGCCCGCAACCGGAACCCGTGCGCAGCAGCTTTCTCGAATGGAATCATAATTCCGAGATGTACGCCTTCAACGCCAGGCTGTCGGAAAAATTCGACTCCGATCTCCTGCAGCAAGCCTTCACGTTCAGGTCGTACGTTGTGCAGGAGGAGGAGAAACAGCGAGCCGTCGGCATAGCGGATCCAAAACTGGACATCCAGAATAACACCGAGATGGTGGAGGACGGTCAGAGACTCACAGAGGCAATTATCAAGGCTTATCTCTGTCAAGCTCTGCCGCGAGTTCCCGAAGAGGGCATTTAGTAAGATTTTTTTTTTTTCTGAGCTTTTAGTACTTATTTTTATTATTATTCTCATTATTATTTATTTGCAGAAAGAAAGTTAACGACTTATGCAATCTACGTCGTGTACTTAACGTTTAGTAGACAAGTGTTTATCGAGTCTGTTTTTGTTATTGGTTGATTATCTCTGATTCGATTACTTTGGCTGGTACTTATATGATGAATTTATAAGATAAAACTAGTATTGTTATCTAGGGAGCACAAATGATAACAAACTAAGTCATTTATTTATTGAAATGCTCTATTTTGATGAAATTGTGAAAGGAGTAATCCATCAAAAACTAAAATATCAAATATCAAAATTTATATGATAAAGCTAACAGTATCTTTTTCTTTTTTTTCAGTGCGCTGCTGGATTATCTGATGTCTCAGGAAGTAGTCGCAAAGGCATCAAAGCACATTGGAACTACGGACCTTATTTTGAGCGCAGTAAGCTTCGAGAGAAACATACTCCTTCGTTATGAACAAAAATCTAACATCCGCTTTGCCCTAAGTTTATTTTTTTTATTTGTCACAAGACAAGTTTTCGAGATTGTTCATCACACACTTTTTTTTTTTAATAAGCCAGAATTATAATTGTAAAATTATCATAATTTCATTCTTGACATTCATTATTTCGGGAGTGATATATTTTTTCAACCGCTGATCGCACGTCCGCCGTTAATTTTACTCCTAGCTCAATATTCGATACGGAAGCTCGCGATGGAAGTAACGAAAAAAAATCTTATTTCCGATTCGTTCACAAGTTATTGTTAAGCCGGAGCCGCTGATAGCAATGAAATCTAAGATCTCTTAAATCATTATATTAAAACTATCGGTCATTGCAAACATTGATACCAACAACGTTATCCGAACCGGCAAGTAATTCAACCACTTTTAGCGCCGGAAAATAAGTATTAATCATTACAATTTTTGTTTGTTTTCAGGACCACCCAGTTCCCGAGGAGTCCGTGGCCTGTACATTCTTCGCCCTGGTGTCCGCGCTCGCGCAGAGCCCGAACGTCGACATCGTTCACGTAGCCAATTTCGTGCGTGATTTTCTCATAGCGTCGCTCGCCGACAAGGATCTCAACGAAATATGGTGTCCCGACGATGCCGAGGCTATTCTCAACGACATACTCGTTCGGGAGAATCGCGAGTTGGCGGAACCACGTTTGATCGGCCAAGCGGGAGTCTCGAGCCTGCTGGCCGCTTATCACGTGGCATTTTATTCTAACAAAGAATTCGTCGGAAAGGGTGAGCCGACAGTTGCGGGTAAACATTATTTCACGTCTCTCGGCCGTTATCGATATTATATCTTTGTGTTCCTCAAGGCTTCGGCGAGACCGTGGAAGAGGCCAGACACGCAGCTGCGATGGACGCGCTCAATCGGATGTTCGACCTGGGAGATTCCGGCAGTCCGATAAAGTACAATCTCGCCATTGACATATCGTCCAACATAAGAACCGAAAATCTACCGATCACTCAATGGTGCACCGAGAATGTCGAGAAGATGATTCGTGTATGAAGAATCGACGAAATTTTGTTTCATTGTAAATTTTTCTATTAGTTAATAAACACATTACGAAATATGTGTCTCTTGAAGCATTATTACTCGCTTCGCACCGCATCTGGAATCCAACTTCGCAACAATCTTCGACGGTTTTTCGAATCAACGATTCGTCTTAGGATATTTTTTTCTACAGTAGAACCTCGCTTATCTGACCTTCGATTAACCGAAGCACTCAACTTATCGGAGGCCTCCGCGTTAATCGATATGTAGGATCGGATAATAAAGAAAACTCGGATAAAACGGATAAAGCAGCAATGTCCACGAGATTTCACTTATCCGACGTACGCTCTCTTCACATTAGCTCGGATAAAAGGGGTTCTACTGTACTTCAATTTCTACTACGACTTCGCGTATATTTTGTTCGTCGCGCGATACCGCCGGAAGAATTGTTCGAAAAAGTTCATTCGCCGAACGAGAAGCGATTGCAGATCGCCGTCATGCTCCGCGTGTGTCCTCCCATGCCGGGTAATCGAGACCAGGCGAAACGAGTCTCGGCTCATTCGCGTAAGGTTGGCGGAACCGGCCGGGCATTGAGGACAAGCTCTCTTCCGTACAGGCCCGGTGTCGGGCATAGTTGCCGTATACTACACGCGTCCGTCCACCCACACGTAAGCGCAAGGTTAACGAAGCATTCAGTAAGCTTGACGCAGTTTCCCGCCGGAGATTCGACGCGGCAGAAGCATCACTGCGACCTTTCCTCGCAGCTCCGCCTGTGGCCACGTGGAAAATAGCCTGCCGTCCGAATTCCTTTCGAATCGCATGTTCCAGCGTCTTGCGAATTCTTTTACTCGGCTAAGGCCACTCCTGCCTTTTTATCTGCGTATACATATACATATATATGTACGCAGAGCCCTATATACATGCCGTGCAATAAACGAAAATATCCCTGCAAGGAAATGTAATTATTGTGGTTCAGCGCCCGGCCAAAAAAGACAATACTTTCGAGCAGCGTAATTATCGGCGGATCGAACAACGAAGAAGAATCGAGACTCCCCTTTCTGCGAGCGACGCGTCTATATTTCTGCTTCTCGAATCTAATTTCCCCGGAAAACGAGCGCGTCACCCGTAGATATATTGATTATTTACCGCTCGTACTATCCCCTTTAAGGTGGTTCATCCTTGTTCCCCCTCCCCTTCCACGACAGCGCGCTGCTGCTGGCCGCGGACTCCCCTCCAACGTCGCATCCGACTCTGTCCTCCTTCTCGTACCCTCTCCGTTCTATTTCTGCGTGTAACGACTCAATGGCGCTGCCACACCCTTTCGCCGTCCAGTAATCAGCGCTATTGTTGTTTTAACTCTTGCAGCGTACCCCACTGACGGCGAGAGCCCCCAGTCTCGTCCTCTCGTATATAGCATGTATACAAATGTATCTATGTATATATATATATATATATACATACATATATACGCAAAAATTTTCTCTATCGTCTCTCCATATGTATATCTTTTGTGACTCTCGGCTCTGAGTTCACCGGCTGTTGGTATCTAAAGAGTGACTTGCGTCCGCGTCGTTTCACCTAAATTGCGAAGGGTTTGGGTTTAATCCAAGCATAAATTAGCAATGGTCGCCGCAGCCGCGTGCTCGACAACTTTCGCCCAAACTTCTTCGAAACGTGAGGATAAATAGAGAGAGAGCTCGAAGCTATTCGGAAACATCTGCGCGAGGAGATGAGACGCGTGACTTTGTCAATTCGGGGAGAAACGGAGGCTGCAGGTGCGTGTTCGAACTCGCTTCGGCGAGAGCGCGATGAGGGGTCGCCATTCTATTCGAAGTTTAGAGAGCAGAAGCATCGGAGATTGCAGGTACAGACAGTCATTGAAAGTTCGCAGCGAGCCAAGTGTAAACGTGCGATCGGTTTTCTTTCACACCCACACAAGCTTCAACCCGGTTCTCCCTGCGAACTCTTTCGATCACAATTGATGACAATTTGGAGGTTAGGAAGTTAGAAGCTACACGAAAGATCTCCGGGAATCTTAAAACATTTCCGCTCGATCAACTCGACACCTTGAGGATGCGGGCTCCGAAGAATTAATTTGGATCCCGCATCCTCGACGCGAAAATTTTTACACGTTGATTCGATCAATGGTTGCAGCAAGCCAAGTGTACACATGCGATCGTTAATTTTTTTTTACGATTCTTGTTTATTTTTTTTTACACACAAGCTTCACCGGGATCGCATCGCAAACTCTTTCGATTGCGATCGATGACAATTTTGAGATTAGAAAGTTAGAAGCACCTCGAATGTTCTTTATGAATAAAAAAAAAATGACCGTTCGACTGATGGGTAACATGCGGGTGCCCGAATGCACAAGATGTTTTCAATACTATCTGACTAAAAACGGAATGTAAGGCGGACAGTAGATAAAAACATGATACGACTTAATAGGCGAAACGATACAATACAATTCGCATTCCCGCCGTAAAAGATCGGAAACAACATTGATGTTACTGAGAACATCGTGTGCATTCGGGCACCTCAAGTTACCTCGACTGATTCGACACCCGTGATTATTTGGATCCACGTCCATGACGCAATACGGATCCAATGTTTGTACGTTGATTGCGTCAATAACCGTAGATACGTGGGCGAATAACCATCGACTTTCTCGTTTTATTAAATTTCACATCGAACCCGTCTTTACGGTGAGGCATGAAAATGTCGTGTTCGAATTTAAAAATTCATCGAAGCGTTACTCGTTCCCCGGATTTCGTGAATTCCCTGAGGCTTACCGAGAGTTACGATTTCCCGAAAGTTTTATTTTTTATATTTTTTTAAATCGTCCAAGCCGGATTAACCGCAGCGACCGGAAGTTGGATAGTAGCCGAATGAAAAAAAAAAAGGAAAATCAAAAGGCGTTATGGTACGAGTGTGTACGGAGGAATGAAGAGACGTCATGCGAGGAATCGTAGGTGGGACACGAGCGTATTTACGCGCGAGGCAGGTGGTTGATTGTCGTAGAGGGGTATTTCGACAGCAAAAACATTGCCCGGATTCCCTCCAGCGCCCCCTTCCGTCGCTCGCGGTGGCCGACGCCGGCCCGGGGCCCCGCCCTCTCCCAGTTCCTTCTTTTCAGTCTCAGTTGTCTCCCCACCGCCGCTCACGGCGCGACCGACAGAGGCAGCGGCGAACGAGTCTGGGAAGCCCTTTTCCGCGGATACCAGCGGACGAGAGATAACCCACGAGGACGACGACGCCGACGGCCGTAACCCGTTTTTTCCCCTTCGCGTATTCCCGTCGCACTTGGTAAGGGCATCGAAGCGGTCCCGGTGCCGCGAGGTGAAGCGAACTCACACAGCAACCGAGGGGCTTGATACCTCCGTGGCTTTATACATGTGTATATAAAAATACATATATATACGCTTATACATAGGAGATAGTGTGTTATATAGCTCGAGGCGGCCGACGCGTTGCAGTTAGGATAGGCCGCTCACGCTCTCGAGCACACGCAAGAGAGGGTCGCGCACACGGTGCGAGACGTCAAAGCGCAGCAGGGGCATCCACAGGGCCGTTCGACCGGGCAGGGTCGACTCGCACCTAGTGACGAATCGGAGCGTGCGTTAGAAACATCGGCCACTCACCGACGGATCGACTACGCGCTCCGGAGAAATGAAAAAAAAGACTAAACTCCCGTCGCATCGCCCTGGCGGGCAGTCGGGGAGTTAAAGATGCATCGAACGTAAAGTTGAGGACAGGTTTCGAGGTCCGAAGCCCCCGTATCGTATTCTCGAGACTCGGGAGATAATGAAGGATAGAATTTATTTTTCTCCTTTCTTCGTTCTTTATTATTATTCCGTTCCATTGTGCCTGCAAACCTTGCAGAGATGACTCGCGCGTTGTCTCGGTCGTCACAGCTTCGAACTTTGAGTCTCGAGATGCTTTGCTTGAAATATTTTCACGGCGAAAAAACGTTCGTTGAAATCTGTCGCTACCAAGGTACTTACACCGTGCGAGGTTCTACTATCCACGTCTCCGTCCGATCTTAACAGCTCCGCAATGGCGCTCCGGACGTGATTACGAAATTTACATACGCCTCGAGAAGGTAGCGATTGCATAACCTGGTCAATGTTTTTTTTTTTTTATACTTTATTTTCCTAGAGAGCGTTCGCAGGCCCTCGACCCAAGAAGACTGAGAGCACTGGGAGCGACGCTCCTCGGCGCAAAGTAACAACCTTAAAATTTTCGGGCCAATGTTTTAACTACACTGAAAAAATATTCGCTTGGGGGCCGTCAAAGAAATTTTGTTTAATTTCAATTCTAACAATTTCATATCGTATTGAAAAATTGACGGCAAGACTGTCAAGGTGACATGTTTATCGTTTCAATCCCGTATGGAACTGTAAGAATTGAAAGAACAATTTGCAAAGCGAATTTTACTTGAGTCAGTGATATTTTTTTCGGTGTAGCTTCCTCGCGATCGTCGCATGATGTTTGTTTTGTTTTTAATCTTGTGTTTGCGGCACGTTCGATGATCGACGATCGAACGGCACGATGAAAGACTTTCGGGTTACTCGTCGACAGAACGGCAACGAGTGAAACAGCAGCGAGCGTCTACTCTACCTACGGAACGAAATATCCGTGCGACTGTAATTCGTCGATGCCGTCTCTCTCGACATTCTAGCCATTTTCGATGTCAAGCGCGGCAGAAGAGTCACTCTGCATTTTGGAATTTGCATGCCGCATAGCGGATTCCATGGAGTCACGAAACATTGAACATCGAAGTGTCGGGTACGAAAATCATTGACGCCCGTTTCGTCGGCCGCGTTAATGCCGGCGTACTATCTACTTGTCTCTCCAAATATATAATATCGTCCAAAACCATTGTTTTTTTTTTTTTTTTTTTACGCCAGAGTTTAGAGTGTCTCGCCGAGGTCCTCCGTTTGTCCTCGTACACGCTCGGATAATACTATTGCGTTTATTCGGTAGCGCAATTTGGCACCGAGCGAATGGATAAATATACGAGCGTTAATATAAGCGTAGTTTTCCGTGAAACGGTTTCAGCGAGACGCGAGAGGGGGGAGGATGGAGAGGCGAGATGGTCAGGGAACGATGAGTCTGTCGACGCCGTCGAGAGGTGAGCGATACAAATAGCGCGCGACCGGAAATTCGGTCACGTCGATTCTGAGAAATTTTCTAACACGTGGGAGTTTCACCCACCGACCGACGGATCGTGTATAACCTCCGTGATCAATTTCCGGCAGGCCGCACTGTCGCTGCGCAAGTGGCGCTGCGCGAATTGTGAGGAAACGTACATCTGTGGCTACTTGTAATGCAATCTTCTCGCCGTGTTTCCGCGGCTGCACTAACGATGGGCGAAAAAAAACATCGTTGCTTAAAAAATCGATTACAGAACAAATCGATGTTTCAGAATCGATTCATTTTCTAAAACATCAATGTCGCATCGATGCATCGTTGAATTAGAAAAAGCCCACATTAATTTAAACGTTATATTTACAAGAAAGAAACAAATGTTGCACTTTCATAAGTTGCAATTTTTACTAAACAAACAGAAAACTGAAGTGTACAATTTCGGATTGTCCATGGACCGTGAGAGTGTTTTCAATCATGACCTACTGCGCCTGCGCATTGATAGTAAAAAAACATCGATCATTTGGTTTAATCGTCGGTTATGTTTGGATGAATCGATGCATTAAAACATCGAGAATAAAACAATCGATGCAGAGCGTGAAAAACGTCGATTTTCAGAACATCTAGTAAACATCGCCCATCGATAGGCTGCACTGGCCGGCGGGAGGCTCGTCTGACCGTGGACAACGCGTCGCCGCACGAAAATATTCTCTCTAATGCGTTGGACTATCGAGCGCATCGTAATTTCGAAAAATGATTGTCACATACGTGCGAAAGCCACGTAAGCCAAGGAGTTGGCGAGACAACCAAGCACATATAGGTGGTAATAGAACAAAAAAGAGGAAAAAGTTTAGCGAACGAAGAAGAACAGAAAGAACACACGCCCGAGCTGTACGCTGCCATTGTCCGTTCGTTCTCTAAGCTGCACCCGCGGCTATGTTCCCAGAACTTCTCTTTGCTCCGAGACTATATCCGCGGGTTTAATTACTCTTCTCCCACGAGAGACTGAGAAAGATGGATAGACAGAGACGCAAAAAAAAGAGATATACGCTGAGTCACAGTCGTCGGGATAGCATGTACATCTATATATATATATATATATATATATATATATATATATATATATATATATATATATATATATATATATGTGTGCGACACTGTACGTACTAAGCCGCACGACGTCCGTACACGTTTTTTCGTCGTCCCTCGCTCCGAGCACTGGTGCACTCGTAAGCTCGTCGAGATAAACGAAAAAAAAAAACGTCGAACGACGCCGAGACGACGTCTCTCGGCGAAAACGAACAACGCTACGTCTCAGTCAAGGACGCCCTAAAGGCCCTAAACGATCTGCACGGGGCGTGCGAAATGGACGGGAGGATTGCGGCTACTTCTATGGCTAGTTTCTCTCTCCTCCTCTCCCTATTTCTCCGTATCCTGAAAAATCGTTCTATTTGTTCGCTCGAGTGCAGGCAGTCTTGGGCCGCTCTCGGGGACGAATCGAGAGGACAGTTGCGAAAATTTATTTCGCGAACGCTTTCTCGATTCGCACGGTGGCATGACTGGCTGGGTGACGAACCGAAAAGCAAACACATACATCTCTCTTGCTTCTCCGTGTGCTGTTACCTATCGTTCTCTATTTTACCTCCAAATCGCCGTTCCCGTTGATCGCCGCGGTGTTCTCTATCTCTCTCACTCTTTTCACGGAGAGAGAGAGAGAGAAATAGGGAGATCAAGCGCGAGGAGTAACGAGGTAACGCGCCGAGTTGATGATCGCGATGAAGATCCGCGAATGGCGGCGTCAGCGACGTCGGCTGTTCGCCTCACTCTGAAGGGACTCTCCGGGTAACCCGAAGAGCAAACGCGCGCGCGCGCCCGCGCACTATGCCGTCGCTCTCGTCCGCACACAAACTCAGTCGCACAGGGGACTTTGTGGAACACCCGATGGCGATGCACACACCGGCAGCACGGTTGATGCAACGGATCATCGTTTCTAAGGTGCGGCCCCCGTAGCACGCCATTCGAACATTTACTTTGCGAGCTCTCGTCTAACGACCCAACCGAGAAACTACTACAGCGCTCTCCGTGCGTCGTCGTAAGTGCAGAGGCATCGCTGCTGGTGGTAAACTCCGACACCACCGACGGAGTCACGCTCGGAGCGTGTCGATGCTAATGTTGCTCAGTGTAGCAATAATATCGATGATCATGACGACGGTAACTATGACTATGAACGGATTACGATGGCGTTTGGATCTGTGGGTACGAACGATTGAAAATTCTTTTTTTTTTTTATAAGGTGGGCAGAGTAAGCGGCGCAAGGTGTAAAGTGCCAAGGAATTGTGTGTTTGCAATTTGGGATCGCGATTATTGAGTATATTTAAGCTGTCGACGGTTATCAATTGACGATAACTCACGATACAAGTCAAGTTATTATTTTACGCCGTTCGTTTTAACATTCAGGTATTTACCGAGTCTCCGAGTGAGATATTTATTGGTTTGAACTTCGCGCCAATCGGCGCGTCGGGTAACGGTTGGTCGAATAAAAAAGTTTTACGCACCGACGAGTTGTCTCCGGGAATGGGATTCGAAGTCGATTCCCGTACACACTTTACAAGCCAATGCCGTTCTTTATACGAGAGTTTTGATATTGCCCTTTCCACAGAGACTTCGAGATATTGATTGATGAACACATGAGAAAAAATGAAATCAACATATATTATATATGTGCTCGAAGTTGGCAGGAATACGCCGATCGAAGATCGCACGGAAAAATTGAAATTGTATGCACCGACGGCGGCGTAGACGTCTCTGGGAATAGAGCGCTCGAAGCAGAGAGGAAGAAAAAGCGAGAGAGGTAGAGAGAGAGAGATAGACGGTTACGTCTCATTCCCTCGCATCTCGTCCGTCGGCGAGGCTCGCGCGGGTCCACAATATTTTTCCGTGAATGAGAAAGAGAGAAAGAGTTATTTTTAAGATTCAATACCCGCCCGTGACGAACTCCGGGCTACTGCATATAATGGTGTGTTGCCAGGGTTCTTTGTTCGTTTCGCTCCTCGTTACTCAGGGCCACGAGGGACACACGGAAAGCCGGAGAGACGGCGAGAGACCAGAACGCAGCGGAAAAGAGAGAAGGAATTTGCTAAAATTCTAAATAATTCTTTTAACGTCTCGACGTCTGCGAACTCAAAAAGTACCCGGAGAGAGGATGCTGGACTGAGGGCCATCGGGCGACTCCTCATATATCGTGTGCAGTAAGAAACGCGAGAAATTATAGTTGCCACGTAACAGCATATATATCATACATATATATATACACACAAGCAAGTCTGGGACTCTCGAGGCCTGGCCTTTGACTCTCTCGCGTACCTGCCGCAACGCAGCCCCTAATCTCTATTTCGTGCAAGACCCAGATTAGAGAACGCGGTGCACTCCCGATGCAATATCACGCAGAGTCTCGTATGCGTTGCGATAACTGTATATACACTGTGTAATGGCTCGCACGATATCGCGAAACGTAACGAGCTCCTCGAGTCATCCACGATTCCGGTGCGCCCCGCGCGCCCACACTCGGAGCCTCCTATTATCCACGGCCCCCCCAAGCTTTCTATCCGTATCGCACGAACACCTACTCGATTTTCGTTTCAAATATCAAAAGTCTATAGGAGCGAATAAAATTATTAAATTAAAAAACAATAAGAAAAAAATGCCCTCGACCGTACGCATTACGTGGCATTACATTCAACCTGAGCGTCCCAGCGGTTCGCATGCGTCGAAAAAACAGTTTGCTCCTTCGTTCCTGTTCGTCGTTTTTTTTGTTGCTAATTTTTTTTTTTCTCTGAAAATTCAAGAGTTCGTAGGAAAACTTCGAAGCACGTTCCGAGCCTCGGCATGTCTTCCTTCTCTCGGTTTCTCTCACTTCTTTTTCTCTCCCCCCCCCCCCTCCCCCTCCGCCGCCGCTGATGCCACGGCTCAACGAATTCGTCGTCTCGCTCGTTCCTTTTCCTCGTTATACCATCCCCTCTCGCTCACTCGATAGAAACGGGATTCTTTCCTTCTCTGGTCTCTCCGCCGTTCACCGGAGCTCTCGGTGTGCTTGCTCGGTGTGTTGGTCGATCGCCTGGCGTCCGTGAGGCAAAAGCCTCTCCGAGAGAGGCCCCCGATCGCACAGCGTTGCCGGCTGTTTGCGTGCGCATCGCGACGTTGCCGTTACTACGCGGGGCTTTTTGCCTCGTCCCTCGCGCCGCGACGCCGACCCCTCCGCCGCGGGCTCGGGATCAGCCACGGTGTCGGATCCCCCCCCCCTCCCTCCTCCCACCCGACGTCGTTCTTCTCCTCGTCCCTCCGTCCTTGCAGTAGTAGTAGCCCTCGCGAAGCACCACCCAGCCACGGGCGGGCTAGCTCTCTTGCGCCCGATCCCCAGTGCCGTACACTTTCGGCCACGCATGGGGGCACCGATTAACTTCGCGAAATGCGAAATAAAAAAAAAGCTAATTAAATTGAAATTTAAAAAAGCTTCCTCTCTGCGAGGAAGGAACATAAGAGTATAGAAGAAAAATAATAATAAGAGGCCGCAAGTTAAAATGTATGAAATGCCGAGACGCACTCAGTGATTAAACGAGCCTCGACGTAAGTAATCAAGTTCTAGCGGGTACATGCCACGGGTATGTATTACATAAAGTTCGTTCGAACATCTTCCATTGAATAGAAAAGAAAATCTTGAGCGCCTTTTGGCACGATGAGGGAGGCTTTGTTGGGGGCTGATTGATTACATTTTCGCGGATACTGTAGCCCTGTTGAACGAAGAAATCCGATGATTGTGTTGCTTGAGAAAGAAGCAACATAAATTCAGAAAACAAATTTAACGGTTCTTAAAGTATTTGTCGCTTCCGATGATGGCCGCGATCGGGGAAAACCGGGAAAACTCAGGAAAAAAACTTGGTCAGGGAATCAGGTAAAAGTCAGGGAATTTAAAAATTGATCAGGGAAAAAGTTACTTTTCGCCAAACCTATAAATAAATGAAGAGTACATAAAAGGAAGACGTGATCAAAATTGGGAACATATTGAAAAAAAAAACAGGATTATACATTTTACACAATAATTAAGCATTTTCAGTCGCATCGTTAACTTTTTTTTTTTAATAGACGTCGTTAGAAGTTTGGTCAGGGAAAACTTTTAATTGCTCGATGAAAAGTCAGGGAATTTAAGGGGGGAAAAAACGGCCACCATGTTCAAGTTACGTGGGTTGCACGCAATGTACATGCATACTGTATCGGATGAGAGAAAGCGTTTATTGGAGCATATACGAAAAGCTGAGTCGCATAATTCGTCATTGCTGCGGAGGGTATCGACGTACGTGTATACCACACGCTCGGTTAGAGACTATTGCTACTTTATATCGAGCACACGCGGGGAGAGCAGCGCAGCCCGCTCGCGAGGCGGCCGCCAGCGCTGCGATCGATCGATGAAGTTATGTACGTCCGGGTACATCCACATAGCTTTCCGCGATTCTCCGTTTCTCCATCGGCGAGAATCCCGACGTATGTACGTACGTACGAGTACCGTACGGCCGGTGCTGTAGAGGTGGGGTCGATCTCGGTGCGACAATAATACTGTTACATCAAACGGCAAGGAAAATAAAAAAACAAGAGTGACATTTTCACTCGGTTTATTCGATTATTAAAAATCGCAGAGTCGCATCGGAGAACGGAGACTCGAATGAAACGGGCCGACTTATTTTCTCGGGGATGGACGGGAAAAATTTAGCATCGAGACATTTGTACTCCTTCGATCGTGGCATTGCAGAAAGAGGAGAGGAAAAAGGAGAAAAGAAAGGCGCAATCGGGAAAGCTGAGACGGTGATGCACGGACGACGGGCTCGAATCTTCTGTCCCGTGTGGGCCCCACGCGTAGCTCGCGTGAGGCACGTTGTACAGCTGAAGTCATAGGTACGACGGTGACTCGTAGGAACTCGAATTTCGAGGTCGCGCGAGGTTATTTTTGCTTTAACACGCGAAGCTACGTCATTCTTTAATTCCATCCCCCGCCCCTCTCTGCCACTATTTATTGAAAAAAAAATCAATGTATCTCTCTCTTCTCTCTCGTCCTCTCGCTCTTTTGCGAACGAACGATTCGCGAATTCGGTCGACCAGACGCGGCGCACCACGTGTTAATCGAGAGAGTCTCAAAGTTCGCGCGTGTCTCCGGAATTTTAGTGTAAACCGCGGATTCGTACATACACGTATACACTCGATGCTGAGTTAGCGAAGTTTCGGATTGCAACGTTCCCCGTGTACATCCCCGAGGCTTTCGAACGGTTCTCACCGGCGGACGGGCGCTTTTGCAAATGATCGATCGTTCGAGGGAACTCTATCTCCGTGTGTATGTATACATACACGTGTACGCATATATATGCGAGAAAAATTGCATAGCGATATATTTAACTCGTTGAAATTTTTAATTGCCTGCATAACGTACGAGCGTTGAATTAATTCGAGATCCACGGTTCGAAACTCCTCGGCCGAGCGAAACTCGTCGCCAACGGCCCGACTCGTCGACGGCTCTATCCCCTTTAAGTCGGGAGTAGCTTTTCTCCGAGCGCCGCGCCGCTTTACGTGTAATATATAGATATATATGTTCGGTGCGTATATATACCATATATATATATATAACACGCCGTGAATAAGTTCTCCGATTCTCTACCGTGGTACTTCTCGCACCGCACCATCACCGTTGCGAACTCTCACATATTTCGCCGATAGTGGTACAACAATGTCGTCCGTATATGTATGTTGTATAGCGGACGGTGTACATCCAGTTTCTCAAAACGCGGTCTCGAGGTTTAACAGAATCCTCGGTATCCAGCGTTCTCGTAACTCGAATCGGCGATGTATCTTTTTTTTCCCGCTCGGTAGCTTCTCGTTCAACATCGTCCGTACAAATCAATGGCTCATCGTTTTAAACGCGATAAAAGACAAAAAAAAATGAACCGACTAAGAATTACGACTCGCGTTACTCACCGATCACACGATCCGAAAAGTAAACGAAAAGATATCTTTTTTTTTTTTTCATCGTCGAAATTTCCGACACCTTCGTTCCCTCCGGCGTGAAGCATCGTCGTCGATGTCTCGAGAAGCGGCTCGACAGATTTCGAAGTAAAACGAAGGACGATAAGCGAAAAGTTACATCCCGTACTCGGGTACACCAACTTTAAGCCGAGCAACGAGCGAGAAAATAATTTCGTCGAAGCCGGGGGCGCTGCGTTCGACGTTTCGTCCCTATCCTGCCGCAACTCTCCTTCCCCGATTCTCTCGAACGCTACCCGCTCCCCCACCACTAGCGGTTAAGCCCCCCCTACCCCCTTTCTCTCTCTCTTTCGCACAGTTTACTTCCGTCTCTCTCGCGCCCTCTCGCATCGCGCGTCGATCCCCTCGTCCAGACGTCGTGTCGTTCGGTGCTGCCTTCTCTCTCCGGCTCGTACCCCTCCCCTCTCCCCGCCGCTGCCGTCCCTCGTCCTGCCTCGCCTTGCTCCCCGGCCAGCCGCCCGTCCGTCCTTACGTCCGTCCGTGCTCGTCCACGGCGTGTTTCGATCCTCCATACCATCCCACATGCAAGCCTCCGCGTGACGCTGTGTGTGCCCCGTAGAATAAAGAGAGACCGGGAGAGGACCTCTCTCTCCGTGACGTTAACCTGGCGGCCCTGAAAACCCACCGGCGGACCGTCCGCGCACCGAATTCGGCCACCATCATCATCATCCACTGGAATACGCGTACGGAACACAGAGTGCCGAGGGCCCTCTGGTGTTGTACCCTCCCGCGCGTTCCCCCGAAATACCCCCTCCCCTCCCCTCCCCTCTCCGTTCCCCTGTAGTATAGTAAAGTGTCTTTCTGCTCGGTTCTCTGGCGCTGCTCCGCTGGCTCCCTGGCTCAGCGCTCCGACAAGGAGCCGAGAGAGAAGCGCGCGCGCGCGGTGTGTGGTGGGTGCCTGTACGCGGTTTTCTGTGTTGTGTGCGAGGCCTATATATACGGTAACAAGTACAGTGTGCATGTATATATATATACATATATATATATATACATGTATAAATATACGTATACATATATACGTCTCTCTTTCGTTCGAGGCCCGTTCGTATGGGTACGCAGTTTCTGTGTGGGAATATAACCCAACTACGTCGGTGTATGTAACCGCCGCCTGCTCGTTGAGTTTGTGTGCGCGCGCGGGTGTGAGTTTGCCGCGGTGGCTGGTTGTGCGCGCGTATGTGCCCGCCGCCGTCTCTATTATATTCTACTTTTATCAAGTTTATTTCGTTATAATATACGATTATCGGTGTGCGAAAAACGTCGAAAGGTATTCACCGCGAGGGAGCACACAGGCTGATAGGATATTGTGCGGATTTGACGAGTAATCGTCGACGAAACGGTTCGACGAAAGCGTGCCTCATGCTCTACGCCTTCGGCCCTCGTACCCGATAGCACACGGGGCCGCGAAGCGGGCTCGCGGGATAGCGCGCCACGGCAAATATATCGTCGAAATATTATTTTGTTCTGGGTAAGCGATGCAAAATTCTCGCGGATTAGATGTGAATAATCGACGTGTCTCTGTGGAACGTGATCGGTGGCTTGCCGCTGCCTTGCTCGGTACGGCGGATGTGCGAAACTACGTGAAACGCTTAAATACATTAGCTCGCGGCGTTCGCGACAGCGTCAATAGAGAAAAGAACAGTTTTTTTTGTTTCTCGTGGAACTACGTAGCCATGAAAGGCGACGCGGCTTGGCCCGGCGAAGGCAGAAGCAGCGGCAAGCTCCGCACGAAACACTCTCCCGTTCGTCTTTCCGTCTATTCCTGGGTTCTTTTCGCGTTCCCGTACCTTCCATTCCGTATCCTCGATTCCAACCCGCTGTGAAACTACACTTACCCTGTTTCTCTTTGCTGGACCTCGGGCTTCCGAACATTTGCACACATCTCGTCCATACACACACACACACACACACACACAACGTGCAACGTTCACGCGCGTGCAAAATATTAACGCTCGTTTCGTATTATCTAGTACGCGAGTAGGCACGGACTCTTCACGCTCCGGCGAGTCGAAGAGGAAGAGAATATACGTGCGCGTAGAGAAAATTATCTGCACCTGCAGCCCGTAAGCATCAACCGTGCGGATAAATACTCGGAATGTAACATCGAACCGTTTGTCCCGCAGTTTTTCTCATAAAATCTCAACGAGTGCCGAGAGGGTCTCGATTATTTTTTCTGCCCGCGTTTACCGTCCGCTCGGCAGGAATTTTTCGTGCTTCCCCCTCCCCTCCCCCCGTCGCGAGTTTATCAATCCCCCGTGTCTCGTGGTTATTGTTTATTTCCGAAGGATATTCGTGCCTCGTCTCTCGAATCGAATATCGGTCTGGCGAGGCATTACGGCCGAAACGCTAGAGAAGTACCCCGTCGTTCGGCGCGCCTGGGCTGAAACCTCGGCCGTTCCGGGGCTCTCCCAGTGCTGCACGTTAACCCGGCGCGAACGCCGGGACGCCCTTGCTCTCTCTTCTCGTCGCGTCTCCCTCGCTCCCGTTTAAACTTTCTCGCTCCAACGGCCCGGGCTGTACTCTCCGTCACTCGCCGTTCCAAACCCTATGCGTATCCTCGCACTTTCTTCGATTAAAAAAAAAGAAACAAAAATTTTCATTTTTTTTTTCTCATCGCCGGAAGCGCGCGACTGCGTCGCGACTTCGTGGACCGTTCGGCCACGTTTCCGTACATCGAAACGACGGAAAGAACCGCACGAACGGGTAAATTTTAGTAACACCGCGAAATATTCTCTACCACGAGATGTTTCGAGGATAGGAGAGAAGGAAGGAAAAAGATTGAGACACATCGAGAAAAACGAAAAGAAAAGGAGGAGCTCATCGATCGACGGTGTTGCGATAACTGTGACGGCCGGTGTGGGGTGTGCTGCGAGGATGTAACAGCAGGTTTTTTTTCGTAGTCTTTTTTTTTTTTTTTTTAAACAACGTTGGATCTCGGTGCAACAGCACGAACGAGATCGCCTCGACGATTCCTCGTTGCTACCTTGATCCGCGGTCTCCGTGGCCTCCCAGTGTATTCCCGATGAGCGGCCTGGTGATTCGTCCACGTCCGCGAAGCCTTCGCTCGCTGTGCCTCTAACGTGGTGGTTTTTTTTTTTTTTTTTATATTTTTTATTTTCATTTGCTGTGAGAGTGCGCTCGAGAACCGGGAAAATCCGGACGTACGTTGCACGACCCGACGTATACGCGGTACTGTGCCCCGCTTGGATCGGTGAATTTTTTTTCGACTGTTCTTAACAACGATCTTCGATCGTCGAACGACGAACCGAGGACACGTCGATGGACGAAGAACCCACGGCGAGAGACCACACGGCCGTTTCGAAGTTCACGAAACAGTGCACGGCTATTTTTAAGGCGATATGCTATTTCCAAGATAAAACCTGCCGATGGAGGGATTACGACAGTGGATTATGAAAACCGTACGTATTATATTCGTATATATATATATATTTTTTTTTTGTGTCGTAACGATCGTTTGATATTCCCAAAGTGTTGACGAAATATTCTCGGATTTTTTTTTTTTTTTTTACTACGGTGATGGACTTAAACTTCTTTCCGATATTTTAAGGGCGAACAAAAATTTATGAAAATAGAAAATAAAAATTAAGGCTCGCGCCTGACGGTTTCGCCTCCGGGCGTCGAAGCTTTCCATGAGGATTTCGAGTTGCACGTATCTCGCTCTGGGAGCGGTTCGATCGCGAGCCAGAATCTCGCGACGCATACTTGGAACCGACAGGGAATATAGTTTTGCGGCGGGGCGTGCAAGTCCCGTTAGACCGTGACGTATACAGCGTAACGCGCGGTGTACGTTGCAGGTATAAAAAAAAAGTAAGATTAAACAATCTGTCGTCGAGTTTCTTTAAATCGTTCGTCGAATTCTCAGAGTCGCGAGTCGTGATTCGAGATTTTGGATCTCGACGAAAACGAAGAAAAAAAATAATTTTTTTTTCACTCGCATCCATGTGCAAGATTCATTGTCCGCAGAGTTCGCGTCGAGTGTTGCGTCATCGGAGGCAAAAATTCCGAATATTCCGTGCGGCTGTTTTGTCGTCCGTGTAAAAAAAAGAAAATAATTTAATACTTTGTTAACATTTTTTATTTTCGTAGAGACCGAGTGTTATTCGAATTGAAAAGAATCGATAAGAGTTTGTTACGATTCGACGGTCGGTGATTGTTTTTTTTTCCCTCGCGCTAAAGCCAAGCTTCGAATTCTGACTCGCCGTCCGACGCTCGGCGTTTGGTCGAAGGCAGCGCATAGAGCCGTGTACGCGAGGCCGGCCGCTGGTGAGTTAGAGGAGTTCTCGTACAGGCGAGAAGAGGATTCGAGATTGCGAGCTCGGTTTCTCTCCGGATCCGAGAAACCGTGAAAACGAGCGACGTGCCTGAGTGAGACGGAGGGAAACGAGGCGTCGTCGCTCAACCGAGTCACGGGACGGAGGTGAATTTCCTACTTGCGGAAAATTCGTTCGTCGCACTGTTAACCGTGCCCGGTGCTAATCGAGAGATATCTCCCCCGTCTCCGCCGTGACGTAACCTCTCCTATTCGACTCGGCGGTGAACAACAGTGAACGAAAAAAAAATTATAAATAAACATTTAAAATAAAATTGCGAGAAGTTTGCCCGAGACTCGGAGGCTCGACCGACCGCCGATGGCGGAGTGACTAACAATAATAATAATAATTTTTAAAACCGTCGACCACGTTACGCGAAGTGTGATCCAGTTCCGCGAATAAAGACTGCGAGTGTAAAATTCGAAAATCGTTTCGGCGTTACCGACGGTGAATTGAATAATTAAATAATACATCGAATTTCTCGATCGCGTAAAGACGCGAGTGATTTTTTTTTTTAAATCCACTAACTCGTGAAATATTGTGCAAAGTATTGCGTGACACGTGAGGGAGATTTTTTATTAATTTTTTTCGAGCGAATAGGTAGATGTCTCGTTTTAGGACAGAATTGTCTCCGGTGAGTGTCGATCGGGTAGTTTCTTTAGCTCAGCCGCCTTCGCGTTTCCTGCTCATGTGCTAAGAAACATATTATCGCGACGAACTCTCGTCGACAGTTATTCGTCTCGAGACACGAGCGTTCGCCGACGGCACGGGCGCCGTACACATTGTTTCGTTCCTCGTCGCCGAGTGAATTTTTCTCACGTTAAACAACAATAACGAGAATTCTCGTTTTCGCCGATCGGCTCACCATGGATTCTCGGGCCCCGAGTCACGCCGTGTCTGAACTCCGCGCGCGCCCGTCGGATCTCCGCGTTAACCGACTCGGACACAAACTTTCTACCCGCCCAGCTGGTTAACGAGTTACGCGCTTCCGGTTGCGCCGCGTCGTTCCACGAGGCCAAGTCCCGAATGTAATGGAACGCACGAGCTCCGCAAGACGCGAGACTCGAACTTCCCGCCATTATAACTCTAATACATTTATCTCAAAAATGATGAAATTTTATTCGGCCGAACAATAATATTTATCGCAGTAAAATCGGGTCGCCAAAGCGACGGTTACATAATCCATACGACAACGCGAATCAGAAGAGTGTAATAATAAGAAAAAGTAATGAACAATAAAAATATGTATTAAAAAAAATTTCGCAAAGCAGCACTTTATCAATACGGTTATCAGCGGAGTACTTTGATCAAGGAAAACAGCCCGAGTGAGAGTATATTATCGTCATTCCGTTGCCCCTCTCTCTTTCTCTCTCGCACCACTATCTCTCCGTCTCACGCGAGGAAGAAAAAATCACGTTCTCGCAGCAAATATGGCGGACAAACGTTCCGCCCGTTCTAACTTGTAACAATGACTATCAGCACTAGAAACTATCCACTTGAATAGGTTCGAGCAGGAATTCGAGTAGGAATTTGGTGTTCCCTCGAATATAATAATAACAATAATAATAATAATAATAACGCAGGGTTCTTGTCTATAAAATACGGAACAACCGGAATAACTTTAAAATTCGCGTTTCGCGTGCCCCCCCTCCCCCTCGTGCCTAACGAGACAACCGTTGTTTCGCGGACGGGCAGCTTATAGTTCGGCATAGTTTAACGTTCGCAAAAGCATTTGAATTCCACGAAGGTCGTCGTTGACGCGAGAGAGTCGGGGGGGGGGGGGGGGGGAGCGGACGCGGACATCGGGCGACAATGTTCGTTTCCCCATGGTATGGACCACCCCGAGAAAAACACGGTTGCTGAACGAATGTCCCAAGCTCTGGACCCCGTTAACTCCGTCATTCATTTCCCGTCATTTTCGATTATCGTTATTGCTTCTCGCGCGCGCGCGCGCGTGACGAAATCCTGTATACTACTTTGCGATATACACACATGCCCATCGGGAGAATGCGAATCGTGTTGAATTGGCGAGCTCCGTGACACGAACGTCGTCTATCCGTGTGTCGGTGTTGCAAAGTCACGATCATTGCACGTCTTGCGCTCTCATAATATACTGGTATGAGGTTTAACGCGGGCGGGCGTTCGTGTGTGTGTGACGGTAAGACACAGTGCGATAGATAGTTTATTAATAGCAACCTCGCGAGTATTATTACTTTCTCATTGAGTGCACGTTCGGGCGACGAATTATTATTTCTCGAGTATTGCGAGAATGATGCATCGAATACGAGCTACACATCTCGTCGGTGTTACGAAAAAAGGGGCATATATATATATACATGTATGTGTGTATGGGCTGTCTGCATTATTTCCCAGGACGTTTCAGTTGCTAGTGTGCGTCAGATACAGGAATCGTTATCCGCAACGTTTCGAGAGGTCTTCATTCAGCAAAAAATGCTGTTATTATTACCAATTTTTAAAATATGTGTCATACACTTCCATGTACAGTTAAACAGCGAGAATGTCCTTCAGCTATTTTTCACAAAAAATATGCTTCGGGTATCTGATAAAAAATATGCTGTAGGTATTTTTTTATAAAAAAAATCCTTCTGGCATTTTTGATGAAAAATATCCTTCTGGCATTTTTTTTTTTTTATAGAGGAAGTCAGTACGCAGTCGTCTTATGTATCTTGCTAAATGACACACGGCTTCGTTCGAGATACCCGGAGCTCCGCATTATTTCGTTCGCGAACTCTTCCGTCGACTTCGTCATCGAGGTCCGAGCTGATAAACGTAAATTGTTTGACCCAACTTGGACGATGTCGTCGAGGCGGGTGAAGATAACGCTAACGAATACCGTTGTAGTTATCTTTGTCATCAGCTGTGTTGTGTAAAAACGTATTTTTTTTTTTTGCACACACTTGTTTCTTCTCTCGCTCCCTCCCTCTACGCACTTAATTCGTCACCTACCTATCTCACTCGCCGATATCCGTATCGTTCCACACCGATTTATTATTTTTCTCGTCAGTTTTGTTGGCAATGCGAATCTGGCTGGCGCGTGATCCTCTTCGCCTCGGGAACTCGATTTAAAATTCGATTTCCCAAGCGCAAACACACGACAATAGAACCCATATATACATATATATATACAAAACCAATCTCGAGCTACGGTACACTCTTCGCGACGAGAAAACCCCGATCGATCAATATTTCTATTATTTTGTTTGTATTATCTTTAACGAAATATAATCCTCGGGCGCTGGAAGCATCGAACGAAATGCTCGTGAAAAATGTCGAAATATCGATTCGTCATTTTTGTTTTCAAATCAATGTTTTTATTTGACGGATTTTTTTCTTCACGAAAATATTAATGACCAGTGACTTTTCAAATCCAAGATGTTCTAGTAAAATACATTTTTTGTTTTTAAACACAATATTTAATCTTTAACTTACAAGCTAAACTTATTATAATTTTTATTTAAAAAAAAAAAAATCTACATGGAATTCATCATCATATTTGGGGATAGAGCATGTCTCTTGCCACATGCATTGACATACATGCGGAGATTTTTTTCTGAGTGTAATTTGATCGCTGTTTTCGAACATTCTGAACACGTTTTCATCAAAATCTCGAAAATTCTTTTTTTCACCATAAAAGAGTTTCCTCTACGAGGACGCAAAATAAATATTCTAAAAGCAGCAAGTAGGATTAAAATAATTTCAACGAATTTATTTTCGTCCCGATAGCTCGTTCGCAAAGGTCGCAAGTCGGACCGTGCACCGAATCACGAATATAATTTTTGCAATATTTGTTTCGCCAAGCCCCGACTGCCAAACGAGTTCTAGTAGTCGATCTACTACGCTTTCCCCGGAACGTCCTGCATATCTACGGCCCGATAGTCTGCTCGGGTACTTTTTGGCTCTCGTGTGTCAGTGTTCCCGAGCCAAGCGTTGCTTCCGTCGGGTTTCTCTCTTTCTCGTGGAAAACAGGAGATGGTAAAAGAAAAAAAAAAAGAAAAGATAGTTCCTCGTACTCTCCGAACCCGAGCCATCCGTCCCTCATATCTCCAAACTGTAGTCCCGACGCCCCGCGCTGGGACGAACGTGAAATGGATGCTGCGAAAATTTCGTCTCGCAGTGCCTCGCCATCTCTTCGCTGGCACCGTGCAATTGCAGCGGCAAATGAGAGTATGTGAATTGTCGTCGTAGTCTGGCTCGTTTTCGTCGCTTCGCGAGGGAGGGGGGGGGGCTTTAAAGCCGTAAAACTCTCGGAAATATTCCCTGACTGGTGAAAAAAAAATGGCCTCGATAACGATATCTCGATCGTTTGTTCCTCGTTTACGATTCTACCGAGAGATATGTAAAATCTTCGGATGCGAAGAGCGGGAATCGCGATAAGAGCTCGATGTACCTTAAAAAAAAAGAAAAAAAATCGGGTAGGGGAGAGAACGAGAGCTTAATGGATCGTCCGAAAAATCTGCACTAGTTCGAAGCTCTTTCGTTTGCTTGCGTGCACAGTAGTATTTTTTTCATGGAGGCTACGCGAGGCTGCTTCTGCGTCTGCCGTGCATACGTCTATATGCTATGCACGCATATGTGTGTGTGCCTTAACGTGAAAGCGGCTGGTGCGGCTTTGTTGTTGATTCCCCCTTCCGCCCCTCCCGCTTCTTCGGTCGCTCGCTTGGCCCCGTTCTTCTTTCACTGGTATTCTATACCATGCTATACATCTATTCCACTTCTACATATACACATACACATACATAAATAAACATATATATATAAATATGTGTGTTTACATTTGGATGAACTCTGTGCAAATGGTTTTTTTAATTTACATCATAATAAGGTTGGTTTGTCAATAAAATTTTTTTATTTTGTTACTTTTATTGTAAAAAGAAATTATTTCGCCAGTAGATAAGCTCGAATTTCATAAAGTCACTCGTTATCGATATTTTTGTAGAAAAAATTTCCAAACAAAAACAAAATAATGGTATATGTATACGTATATGTGTGTGTCTATCCTACGTATATACCTACGTGTAAAGCGCAAAGGTACGGACGCTGACCAACATGCCTGTATGAACATTTCCGAGCTCTTTGTCGTTGTAGCATGCGGCGAAGATTCGAGCTCGGATGAGAAACACGCACGACCAAGGGAAAGCCGCGGAGCAAACGCGAGCTTGTGGTTCTGAAACTAAGCGGGCAGAAGGTTTTTGAGACCTACAAGAACGTCTAGCAGATTCTTGGGGCTTGGTCGTATATATATATACATATTATATATATTAAAGTGTAAAGTACAGTTTGCTGGTGGAAATTAACTTTCAACTCCTAAGACTAAAGTTACACGCAGTTTTACTTTGCAGTAATGCACACATACGTGATATGTACACACATACATACACTGTCTTTGGTGCCATTTGCATCTTGTTGATCGTTAAAAAAGATAAGTTTTGCTTGCGAAACTATTTTTATGTCGTCTTACGCGATGTTAGGATATTATGCGCGCAGCGAGCTATCGAGGGAGTTCCTCTCATATTCGAGGGAGTTCTTTGTATGTCGAAAAATGGTGAAAAAAAGAATCCAGTCCGTGAGTGTAGGAAGCGATGCCGAATGAGAAATTTCGACCTTTCAGATTCCCGGGAGCTTTTGTACACGTCCACAATGGCTCGATGGTATCGAGAAATGCAGGATCATTCGATGAGGAATGATGTCTGCAGTCATAATAACTGCAGAATTCCCGAAAAAAAAAAATTAAAAAATCAACGACGGGCCGTCTCGATCCATCACTTCGGCGATTTCTCGTCAGGGTCGTCCGTGGAACAGACGAGAGGCCTCGAACTTGGCATCCGACGAGCTAAAGCTAAACAGTCAGTGAGTGAGCGAAATTCATTATCAGTGCTTCTTTCGTCTCACTGGGATATATATATATACGGAGAATAAATATAAAAATATGACTGAATGTAACGTTTGGTCGTTGGGACACGAATCGTCATTTCTGGTCGTCTCCGTCCGAGCCGTTCAGCTTGCGATCGTTCAGTAATTTTTCAGCAATGCGTGACTGTACACACGAGTCTTTGCAAGACCGATATTTTTAGGACAATGTTTACGAAGGCGAATGCCAGAAGCGTCGGTGATTAATATCGTGCCACGACAATGTTAACGCGATTCGATTTTACAGTAAAAAAACATTATTCATCGATCATTAAAAATAACAGTATAAATGCGATAGACATGAAATAATAATAATAATCATCTGAAATGCGATCCAGCAGTTTTTTAAAAATTATAAACACAAAAAAATGTTAGTAAAGATCCGACAGACCCGCAATAATAGAAATCGTCGGAAATGTAATCTTGCAATTTTTTCGATTATATGAAAAAAAATGTTAGTAAACAACCGACAGACCCGCAATAATAAAAATCGTCGGGAATGTAATCTTGCAGTTTTTTCTGATTATAACAAAAAAATTGCAGCAAATAACTGAATGAATCCCGCGTACACAGGGCCTGCGAGTATCCGAATGTCGTAGGACTCAACCTGCGAGCGTCGCGAGGATCGGAAGGGTGTCCGGCGGAGGGTTTACAAGCCCGCAAACTCGGTTGAAAGAGCGAGTTCGCAAACGGCTCGATACGGAACGTGGAAAATCGCGCCAAGACGCGTTGGCTCTCGGCCATCGGCCGGACGCCCGTAGAGTCGGTTGCTGGCGAAGGCCCCGCCGTCGCCGCCGCCGCTGCTCCTCTCCCGCTGCTGCGCGCCGTCCATTTTGTGTTCGAGTCGGAGGAGAGGAGCCGAGTTCTCCTCTCGCGTCGCGCTCGTCCGGCTCGGGAGACGCGGAGAGGGGGAATATGTACACCCGGGGGAACGAAGAGGACGCGTACTTCGACGGAAAGAGATAGAGAGAGGCAAAAGTTTCGCCTAGTGGCGTCGGGCAGTTCGCATCTTGCCTTCTTAGCGTGTTCCGTCGCTTCGAGCCGAGTCCGATCGACTGGTTGCCTTGCCTGGCTTGGCCGCAGTTCCTCCCCCTTCGCCTCTCGTCCCGCGCCTCGGCGTCTCTCACTCGGGCTTCACTCACAACTATTCTAGTCACGAAGAATCCTCCAAATCCGCACGATTTTATCGGGAATAATACCGACCAGCAATTTTCGTATTTTCGACGGAACTGGATAACGTTTTTTTGGCCGATCGTGAGAAATCTAAAAATATTGTATGCATCGTTTACGGCGAATAAATTTTAGGGATGTTCGTGTGGTGAAGGATATTACAATGTGCTTGTAAGGGATTGTAATTTTTTTACAATACAGTACAATTTCATTTCAACAAATAAATTCTTGGCAAGACTGGATGAAAAATCCATTGTTCCCCCGATCAATAAAAAAGAAAATTACATTCAAAGTTATAATTCATTTATGTCCAGGAACTTTGATACAATTCCGCTTGTGAATTTCACACAAATTACGCTTTTTCGCCAACGAATAGGGTTTAACTTTGAGGAAAACAAAAATACAACACTCGCTTTTTTTCATGCCTAAAAAGTTTGTTTTTACGAGGGCCTTTAAAAAAAAATTCAATTTTCGCGTAAAGGCTACCCATTTTATGTGGCTACGGTATGCAGTTGTGTATATGTATATATATATACATATATACATATAGCTATGGAATCTCGTTGCTGGTTATTATAGATAGAAGATTGGGGTTCAACGGCGTATCGTTGAAATCGCGATACCGCTGTCATAAATATCACCGAAATTTATGCGCCACGGTAATATGAGCATCGAGGTAATGCCGCCCAGATTGTGCTCGCTTCCGGCTTTCCGGAGTTTCAGGGTGAATCGATATTGCCTCACCGGTCGTTCTTCCTCCCGCCTGTACGGTTTATATTTACCTCGCTATAACGAAAGAACAATTCCCCCTTGGACGAATCTCTCTCCCCCTCTCCCCCCCCCCTCCAGCTTCGCAGGGTTAGCGAGTCCACGAACGAACCGGTGCACCAAGGCGGCGGAGAATCCGGAATGCAATCTGGGAATGAAACCCTCTATGTGGCCTATTATATCGTGTGTCCACTGTACATGAAAGACCTCTACTATACACCAGCGCCGTATTAAGAATATCCCGGTTTCGAGAATGCAATTCTCTGTGTACCCCTTCTCGGCCACGTCTTCGATCCATTTTTTTTACTGCCTTCTCTGTTACAAAGGGTTCAAAGTAGAAAAAAAATCCCGTAGAGGTCGTAGGACAGGTTACAAAAAAAAAATGTAAGAGATATAGTGCGCACTGAAGTTTTTGAAGAAATTTGAAAACGCGTAGAAAAAAATAATACTGACAGTTTTTTAATGGAATTTTGATGAAAAATTTCGGGGCATTCACGAGTTTCAGTGGCTTGAACTTTTCGCGTCTGAGTCAGACACACACATACATTCGGATATTTTTTCTAAATGTGATTTTTCGATGTGTTGAAGCATTTTTTAAAATGCGAATTATAACATTTTTCGGGGAAAATACATTTCACTTATCACAGATACATTTTTTTTAACATACGCCATTCTTTTCCATGCCTGTATGTCCGATGTATTTTAAGCCGCTGATCACGAATGTGTCCACCAAAATTCTTCCTCTCAATCTCTTGACATTAATATCCACGACAGATCGGATACTTCCCAGATCCACAATTTACAAAAACATTTCAAAGCTCGCGAAGCGCCACGACGCCGCCAGTTGTAATAAATAGTTTCACCTCAAGATTTTTTTCAACAGTTTCAAACGTCTTCAGCGCATGTAAATAATCCAAAAGATGTGTATTTGGCATCTCTTCGACGTCGAGGGTACGTGAGGTTTTCGTCGAGAACTAAAAGTCCAAGAACAAGCCGGCTCGAAGATCCGTAAAGTCGACAAAACGCGAGGCGCACGATTTTCCGCGTTGAAAAAAAAATAGAAAAAAAATCCTAGAACCCAGCCACTCGAAGACTGGTAGGAATAGTCGCTCGCTCTCGACGTCTCGATTGTCGCCGGAAGCCCGGTGTGCGAACGGCGAGAATTATTCGACTCGCGTCCTCGCTGCATTTGTCCCTCGCTCGCTCGCTCCGTCCCAACCTACCTATCTCGTTCCGCCGGCATTCTCCGGTTTTCTCATTGCGGAAAGAGCAGCCGTTCGATCTCTTTGCATTCGCGCTATTTTCCCCGCATCGGCGAGAGTTGCGACAGCGCGAGAGAGAGAGAGAAAGATCCTTTCGCAACTACCGTAGAATAGATCGCGTGTGAGTTCCTCGAGCTGCGCTGTCTAGCTGGACGTATAAATACGAATAACAGCGTTCTCCTCACAACAACGCTATCTCTTTAGTTTCCTCGTGGGAGCTCCTGCCGAGCACCTACACGCGGAATACCCACGCACATTTCCGTCGGGTCACAACATAAACATACCTTGGATCGATGGAAAAAATACTCGTTATTGCGTACTCGCGTTGTTCGCGAAAACGGCTTCGAGACAGTAAACAAAAAACAAATTGTCCATGAGAGTCGTCCGTTAGTCAAAGTACATATGGGCGACTGGGGCAAAGTGGACCAGCTGAACGATTCGATGAATTTTGTCGATTTGCACGAGGTAGTTTAACTCTTTTTTTTTTAAGACGGAAAGAATCTGGCCAACTCTTTTGGTGAGTTGGAACGGATAAAAAAAAATATATATGGGGCAAAATGGACTTTACGGCGATAGTTATGAAAATTGATAAATTTTGATTCTAAGAAGCTTACGACTCGCAGACTGTACTTTAATTATTTTTGAGAGTGGACCATCACGCACAAGGATCAAAATTGACGCTGTCAAAATTTCATTATATTTCGAAGCGAGTTCACTTTGCCCCACTCGCCCATATATAAACATAGTCGTTAGAACTCCAGGAGGGCGTACAGATTTTGCCTTCAATCTATTAATATTCATGCTTTAAAAAAAAATAATAAAAAAATGCAGCTTTAATAAACATTTGGCACCTTTGACGGCGAAGTGTTTTTTTTCTCTATTCTTCCCCCACAGCAATAAAAATATTAAAATAATGACCGCCAGGTCGATCACATGTGTGCAACGGCACAGTCCCGGCGATTCCTCCTTTTTATTTCCTGTGTCTTCTCTCTCTCTTCTTCCTTGACGTAATTGCGCGACGACGGACGTGACGGTTCGCGAGGAGGAAAGAGGGAGGAAAGCAAAAGGATGTAAAAGGGTGCTCATCGTGCCCTGCGCGCAGTGTTCGCCGAGGGAAGGCGCAGAGCGAGAGGGAGAGACGGAGAGCGAGTCGATCGAGGGAGCGAGGGAGGGGGAAGGCACCGCGCGGACGCCGCAAGGAGGCGAAGCGCAACGGCGAGGAAAAGGGACAGGCGGACGTCGTTCGTTCTTTGTTTATTTTCGTTTCTCGGAGATCTACGCGCGCGCGCGCGCGTACGTTGGAAGCGGACTCGGCGAGAAAGCGCTCTTTACCGATGCGATTCTTGTCCCAGGATATACGCCCGGAGACTTCCTCACGGCCCGCCGTTACTGCCGAGCGGCTCTTTCATCGCGACGGTCCTGCCTCGCGTCGTCATAGTCGTTGACGCGCAGTCGTCTTTGACTCGAAGAGCAAAAAAAAAGTTTCAACCAACGAGGGCGCGATCGAAGTTTTGAAGACTGCGAGACGCTAGGAATTAAAGAGGGGCGGAGGAGAGCGTAACCCAGTTTCATGCTCGACTGTTCCACCATCTTGTTACTTCTTTTTTACGGCTCCTTTAGTTTCTTCTCATTCGCCAACGCCGAGAGGGAAAGATTACGGGTCGAGGAACGGTGTAAGTTCGTTGCACACTCGTCGACGGCGTTGACACGCTGGGAAAACGTGGATTTTTCGGGGAATCCACTTGGATTAAATATTCGTCAGGGAGCGAGGAACATTTCAGGGACTCGAATATTCGTCAGGGAAATGAAGAAATTGTCTGGGAATTAAATATTCGACAGGGAAATGATGAAAAATTCAGGGAATTCAATAGTCGCCGGGGAGTATGTTACGTTTTTAATGGAGCTTTGTCGATTGGGCACAGCGAAGGAAAGTCATCGAGGATGTCGGGGAAATGTCAGGGATTTGGAAATTTGTCTGGAAAAGTTCGTGAATTCACAGCGTTAAATTTTCTTAAGACGATTTTATGCTTTCAATTGATTTTTCATTGTCCGGGAAACATCGGGAAATTTTCGCGTTCTCATCACATGCGAACTACGTAAGGAGAGAAAGTATTGAAATCCAATAAAATTTAATTGTCAGATTATGATCTAGAAACATGTCTTGGATATTCTAGAATGAAAGAAAAGGCATTTTTCCCATTTTTGTCTGTCTGTCCCGTCCAAAAACAATAACTTTTCGAAAACCCATCGAAATTTGCTTCTACATGTAAAATAAAGTTTTGGTATTGAAAATTTATTAAACGAAGGTAAAAAGAAATTATAAAAAAAAAATGGTGACAAAAGTCTGTTTGGTCAGCAGACAAATTTACACTCGGGTGACTATAAAAAAAATAGTTCGACAGTACAGCGCCATCATTAGCCTCGTTGGGATTCCTCGAACAAGTTAAAAACACGCCATCGGTAGTAAAAAATCTACCGGCTTTTTTTTCCTCCGGGTTGAGTCACCACGAGAGCGTCGCGCACGGTCCGTCGGACCGCGACCTTCGTTGCGCCGTAACTTCCGAAAATAGTTTCAATTGCAGTGAAATCGAAACGCTGGACTCTACGCGACTGGAATTCGCTATAATCCGCCACAATTTTTTTTTTTTTTACTTATACATTTTTTTGGACAAAAAGTGTGATAAAACAAAAGCATCGGAAATGTGGATTTGCCGACGGTCCAACGGATCGCTGTTTGGTGTCGCACGGTTAAGAATTCCTAAAGAGGTTGAATTTCCTGTCGAACCCTTTGGCCGTTCCTCCCGCACGCTGGCAGAAGTTTCTGCTTCCCGTGAAATGTATACAGTCCGTGTAAATAATCGAGTAGGGAAAGACGAGCCTTTCGAGTGAAAATGCCTTGGGCGAGATTCGCCGTTTTCGCGCGAACTCACAGGTTTCGCAGCTGGCCATTTAAGCTCGGATTACAGGCTGCAGCGGCGAGTAGAGGGGGGGGGGGGGGGGGGATGCACCGGTCGTTCGGTCGAAGAGACAATCAAGCACGCCGTACCCATCGTTCGTTGCACCTTTGCCTCTTACAAAGCGACCAACGATATCTTCGCTGTGATTCGCCGCGTAGCCTGCGGGCAAGAAAAATAATCCTTTTTTGTTTTACTCTTGCCCGCACCTGACAAAATTTAACGATCAGTAATAGTTCACACTATTTTTTTTGCGCACTATTTTATAAGAAATTAAGTGCAAATGTCATTGTAACTAGACAAAACAATAAAGTTGTATCATTAGCCATTATTGATTAGCCAAACTTCAAGAGTTCACAATTCCACTCTATTTTTTTTTTTACTCGAATGCGAAAGAAAACTGTTTCGTGACGTCTCTTTGTTTTCATTTTGCGCGTCGAGCGTCTCGACCTCGTCGTATTTGTTGGCACAAGCGCCGCACTGAGTCACAACAAATTGTTTTGTCAGAGTAACAAAGGTTGTTTTGCTGCGATAGCAAATCGCTCCGAGCGAAAAATGTTGCTATCGTTACGAGCCGTTTTTGTTCTCCCGATACTAACAATCTAAATTTGTTACGGTAACAAAAATCATTTTGCACCAACAAAATTTTTTTTCCCCGTCAACGAAAGTTTTCTCATCAATAACAATAGCAATAATAATAAAAAAAAAAATCGAGCAACTAATTGGAATTCAATGTGTCGACTCCTGTAACATCGATCCCAGGCTGTAAGTGCTCGGAATAAGTGGACCTCGTTGTTGTCAATATGAGTATTTCTTTTAATCCCACCCCTGTTATTATAGAGCGAACTTTCCACGACAAGGACTCCCATCTAAAGTCTTTCGTAATTCGGAGTCTCGCGACCGCAGCGTTAACAACGCGCCGTAACACACACACATGCACATGAAGCGGTTGTCGCCTGGATAGAGAGTTGGATCTTCTCGTCCACCGACACATTTTTGTTGTGTGTACTTTCCGTCAACCCCCTCGAGGCTCACGCAACACTCGGCCAAGTGTTCGGTGAGACTAGGGTGAGACAGTATGGGGGTGGCACGGCGACGTCGCTTTCGCACCCTTACACTCACCCGACCCTATACCTATATATATATATATATATATATATCTATATATATAATTACAGGGAGCCGCCTCAACTCCCAACGGGGTTTTATTTTGCGGCTATAGAGCGAGGAATAACGGACGAGCGAGCGACTCTCGCACCGGATAAACTCCATCACCTACCGCATCAGCTCATCCCTGAACCCCGTTCGCGAGCGTGTCGCCTCGCGCGTTCTTCGTGCCTCGTAATATACGCCACTCCGCGGACAAATTAGCATCAACCTGAATCGCGATATAGCCGTATAATCATTTATTAAAATCAGCGACGCGTCTCGATGAACGAGCATTTTCGACAGTGACACAAGAAAGAAGCGGAGTGAAGCCGGGTGAAACCGAATCCTGGGGCAAAACGGACTGATTTTACCAATGTTTGGATTTCTGGTTTTTTTCTGCGATCCAAGTTAATAGAGATCCTATCTTTGAGATCGAACCGCGGAATTTCCGCGAGATCACGCGAGTGACATCACGCTACGTTGCGTCAGCCACCGTTTGTGACGAGCTCAATACTCGTACTTTGCGGGTCTTCTGTTACAGGAAAAGCGCGTTGTTCGTATGTGTATTTTTTTTTCCATACCGTTCCGATTTATCGACCAGCGCACAAACCCTCAGCAGTCAAGGTGGGGCCCTTCAACTGGTCAATGTCTCCGGCACTCTCGATCGAAAACTACAAAAAAAATCCAGTTGCAGAAAAAAATGAAAACGCGGAAATATCGAAGGGAATTGTCCCTTTATTCGTATGGACTGAATCTGGAAGTTAACTCGGTAAGGGGCGGTTGTGAAAATATGATGAGATCACAGGAGCATGGGCAGATCCGGCTTATTTTACGAAACCCAATCAGACCCTCGAGCCACCACAACCCGTTAGTGTGTCTATATATATACATATAGCAACATATACAGATACATGTTTTCTATCTTTCGCTCCCGTTACTCTAGTCTCGCCGTGCTCGGGCGAGTTCTGCAGCTACTAATGCGCGCGTTCGTCCGTAACTCCAACGCCTCTCTCGCTCCTCCTCTCGGAGAAGTTTGCTCGCCCGTTGCTGCTGCTCTGCCGCTGCCGGCGCAAAGTTTCGGAAAAACCGTAGGTACTTCGGGCGAAGAGGGATGCGAGCGAAACTCTCGGCCCCGATTCTCTCTCGCTTCAACCGAGAATCGATGAATCTCTCACGAGCAGCTCTCACGCGGTAAAATACCTCGTATATTATATAACAGGTAGGTATACGTACCTAACCTGGGCAAGTGGCGGTTGTGATTCGAAGATTCGAAGCCTCGAGATTGCCGAAGAGCAACGCATCGGCTGCCGATCCGTACGGATCGGAAATTGGAATTGCGAGAGTTCCTTTGTAACGTTCGCAAACCCCCCGGGGACTTACGACTTACGAGTAAAAAGATTGAAATGTCTCTCGACTCTTAGCGGAGACCCTGAGCTGGGTGTAATCAAGGGCTTTATGTCCAGTCAGGTCGAGCGATCAATTCCGCTCCTGTAACGCGAACTGTTATTCGCCGATCGATTAATTTTTCTCTGAATAAATGTTTAAAGTAAAAAAAAAAAAAAATTCAATCCAACTTTGTGCTAGACGATGGTCAAACTGTCGACGATTCTTGATAAGTCGCTTCCACCTATTGCACAAGTTTCTCAGCCCCGGAGACATAGATATTTTTTTTTTAACGTCGGAAACTGATTGTGTCGACGGTCTATTTAAAAAATTCGATAATACCGTAATTATATATTATCGGCGAGGCGTCGCCCGCGTCTCGCGATAACGTTGTGTATAGCTGCGATCGATAATTTCAACGTTCTTTATCATCGTCACTTTCGACGCTGGACGAACAAAGTACGCGGACTTCGATTGACTTTCATCACCGACGGCTGAAATAGTAAAGAAAAGAAATTTAAAAAATGAAAAAAGTAAGTTCCAATCTGCTTATTAGCAGTAGGAATTTCAATTAAGATCCAATGTACCTTTGGTTGATTAATTGATGGTATTGACGATATTCTTCTTTAAAAAACTGAATGCGTTTCAGTTCCCTAGTCTTAAATTAAACTTTCGTTTTCTTCATCGCAGAGGAAGCTATGTATTCGATATTTTAGTGTCAGAGTAATTAAAATGGTCAGGGTCATCGAAAAATATATATTTAAAAAAAATTATTTAATATACCGCACTGGAAGTTTTTATGCAGAAACTGGTACATTAATAGTAATTCACGATATTAGTGCGATAAAACTTTTTCCGACGAGTGTCACTTTGCAGCACGAGCCCAAGGCGAGTGCTGCAATCACACGAGTTCAGAAGAAGTTTTTCGCACGAGAATCGTACCAAATTTTACTTCACGAGGTGTGAAAATGCGGGTTAAACGAAAGACAAATAAAAAAGTCAATATCCTTCCGTTACCTCAATAAACGACACTCAACATTTTTTTCAAAAACAACCAATGTAAAAAAAAAAATCCGTATTCACTCTCGACTCCCAAAAATCGCAAGTCTCAAATGTTACGTTTCTTTTATGTTGCAGATCGCCAAAGGTGCATGACGATCGTCTCTACAGAACGAAGTAGAAGTCAAAAAAGAGCCGAGAGAGTGTCATCGGAGGGGGGGAGAAGTTTTCGCACGGACTCCACGGGCAGTGAGCCTCCGAGCCGGCGAGCGAGCGAGAGCGAGTAGGGTGCACCGAAGAAAGTCCGCGAGGAGAGAAACGAGCAATCGGTTGCGTTAGATGGTGCGGGGAGGGGAAGGAGGGATAGAGAGAAGAAGCCATCGCTCTCGCCGGGTTGCGCGCGCAGCTTGGTGCGTGGCTCTGGTGAGAGAGGGAGAGAGAGCGGCGAGAGAAGGAGAGAGTACAACAAGCGTGAAGCATCAACGTCCTCCCCGTCGTGTGCCCTCTTTCCTCGGCGCGTCTCTCACCCACCGGCGTGTACACATCGAAAGAGAGACGAGATCTCCGTCCTTTCCCGTCTCGGGAGTTCGCTCCACCGCGATAGACGCGTACACGTACGCGCGCGCCGTACGTACAGAGGTCTATCTATATGAGTTGTTTACCGACGGTGAGCGGACCGTGCGGCGGCAGGGAGTCGCGCGAGCACCGCCTCGCGCTGTCCCGCGGACGTAGCGAGTAGCGACGCGCGCGGCAAGCGCGGCTATGACGGCAACGAAAACGCCGTCGCGACGCTGCTGCTATTCGTCAATGAGAAACTTCGACGTCAAGATCGTCCTCGTTCTCTCCGACAACGACGTCCTACGGCTCAACCGGAAGTGCCGGCGCTACGGCGGCTCGAGATGTACGAAGAGGGCGCTGTTCATCCTCGGCCACGCAAGAGCAACGAGGTGCGACGCCGAATAGTATCCTAGAGAGAGCAACGAGAGAAACAAAGAAAAACGAGAGAGTAGCAACGAGCGTTCTGGTCTTTTTGGCGAATAAACATTTTTCCATGCCTCCGACACGTTTCACCATCGACGCAGACTCGTCGAGTTCGCAACGACACGGCGGACGAAGCATAAGAAAACTATTTCGATCTCTCGAACAACAGTAACGAGAAATTGGTTCGATAGTTACTTTATTTTTCAAAGAAAAAGCGAGAAGCGACGAGACTTCTCATCTTTTCGGCAGATTAAAAAACATGCTCTGAAATCTCGGACATTCGAACGTCTATGCCGATCGAGCAATCAAGCTCCCCTAGCGACACGGCGACGGAGAGAAAAAAAAATCGTGATATGGAAAATTCAGACTAACGATACGTCTCCTTCGATCCTCGGTTCGACGGTAACGAGAATTGGTTTAACAACAGCTACTTGATTATCAAGAAAAAGGAACAAATCATTTTTTTAACAACGCATTATCCATTTATCCGCAACGATGCGTGTAAATCGTCTTGCATGCGCAATGCGAGAATCGTATTGACGAGGACGGCGAAGAGGGCAAAGTTAAAAGAGCGACGGAGCGCGATGAGAATAGTAAAGGACGCGCGAACGCGCATATATGTGTCTATCTACATACGGACGGGTTCGTGCGAACACGTACACGCAATTAGAGTCTCGAGCGCGTCCATCGACTGTACGTGTACGGGAAAGCCGTTTCACTGATATATCCACTCTATGCGTAATATATCTATATATCTATGTATAGTAGCGTTTAATGCTCGAGCATAAGTCGGGGGTACGGGCGAGCCACTGACCTTACTTCGTGCACAGACAGCCGTCCGACACACACTCTCGCCGCGAGTGAAACACATGTAAAACCCGCCCGAGAGTTCGCTCGCACACAAACAGTTCCTCTCTCGCGCGCCCGCGCTCTTTCTCCTCCACACGCGCGAAAACATCAAACACAAAGTTACGAGCAAGTCCAGAGGCGTCGTGCATGCATACAGAGAAGCCCGAGCCGCCCAAGTGCCGACCCACACACCCCTAGCGGTTTATTGTCCAAGCCTACGCGTATTCGGCCCTCCGTTACACCCATAGCTTTTATAACCATGCCTGTGTGCCAAGCAAAGTCCCTCGCTTCGAACAATTTTTCTTTTCTTCCCTTTCATCCCAATTCCTCGAGCATTCTTGTCCGCATAGAGCATGGATATTCGTGTGCACATGCTGCGTGTGTAGTAAAATTTTAATGTTCATTTTCTCATTCACAGAAAAGCCCCGCTGACGGCGAAAAAGGGGGCGGGGGGGTGGGGTGGGGGGGGGAGGGCGACAGCAGCGGCAGCAGCGGGAGCGCGGCGAACGAGGAAGGAAAACGGGTCTCGTCTATTATCGAGTGTCGCGGTCCAGCGGCTATGTGCGCGAAGTGTAAATATAACTAAATGAAAAATTACGAGTGCGTGCGACGTGTCGGTAAAGTGACGACGGATACAAAGGTGAATATACATGCATAAAGATATATCGTCGACGGTGCGGACGTGTGCAGTGGAGGATGATACGAGAACCGAGAGATAAAGGTGAAAAGAAAAAAAAAAAGGGGGGGTACGATCGGGAGTTGTACACGTGAACGTGAGGAATAGCGGTAGATATAGGTAGATAGATAGAGTCGTAGAGTTGCAGGGAGTGAGGGAGATAGAGAGTGCGAGCTGCCCGACGCGTTAGCCAGGTGTCGTTGCTAGAGTGCTTCGTTAAAAAAAAAAAAAGGAAAAATGAAATCATGAAAAGATAAAAAAAAAAATAAGAGGAGTACAACGAGAAACGAATGCGGAGAAAAAAGAATTTATTTGGTTGGTTACGCCGTGATATATAGTATAATATATATACATATATATTACGTGTGTATATATATATATATATATATATATATATATTTGGTGCAGCAAGTATTTCACATGCACGCGCGCATGTGTACACGCGTGACTGTACGTTGTGCGTGCGCGTCGTTGCGTGGTGGTTGTGCCGGCGGTGCGTATGAGGACGAGAACTCGTGACTCAAGAGCCGAGGGAAGAAGCGTTCGAGAGTTATCGGTCGCTGCTGCGGGGATCTTCGGTAAGCGCGGCAATTTCGCTTACTCCTTCCTGCGGCGGGTGACGTCATTACCGGTGAGTGTTACTGTTTATATCACGCGTTACCGGAAACAAAAGGAGAAAAAAAAACAATGACGAGCAATTTTCGTAACACGGTTTATCGTTATTGTCGTGCACTTATTATCTTAATCGAGGCTCGATGAGACGTGTTATTAAGTCGTTATTGCACGCCATGGAGGATTTATCCGACGATCGAGATGGCATTCTATCATAGATATATATATATATATTCTGTCTAGATCGATTATAGTTTTTATAGTTCTTATTTTCACCGCAGGACTGCACAGCATTTTTTCGACAAGATATACGACAATCGACCTTCAATTCGAAATTATCGATCGTCGATAAGTTTTTGTAGTCATATTCTTTTATCTATCTTCGAGCGGAGAGAATTCGATGTCCAAAATCGATGCTCGAATGTACCAGTGTTCGGGCGTTTCTATCGACCCGCAGTCGCGAGGCCCCTCCTTTTTAAGGATATACGAGGTCGAGAATCCTTCCGGCTGAATGTGACGTAACGGTATACCATAAACGCTCGACAACTGGCCATATGTAACTCGCGGCACAACTAATGCATAAATGTGTGTGTACATACATACACGTATACGCGCATGTGTGCGTACACGCAGGCATTCGTGTGGAGCGTGACGTAACACAGAGAACGCAGAGCGCGAGCACGAGGTACAATTTAATGCATGAGAATCAGGGAAACAGCCGGTGGGAATTCGAAGTCGTACTTTTCTGCCTACCACAAAATTTTCTATTATGTTTCTTCTTATTCTACTTCTCGAAGTCGTTACGCGCTACCAACTACGTAAATCCGATGATTATCGAGAAGCCTTCCTATATATATCGTTCGAAGGTTCGACATGTAGGTTAACCTATAAACGTCGGTATAGGAAACGGCGGTATATTCGGAAATTTTAGACGCTTCGCTTCCCCGACGTGTCGTATGTATTTCTTATCCTTTCGGATCAGTCCCATAGGCGACGTCGAGACGTTATTTCTGTAGCTACTACATAACCTCGAAGAGCGAACGAATTCGATACGAAACAGCATCGTTCGAATGCGTTAAAGATAGTCACGATATTTTTTTCAAAGTGAAGTGAAACGTCGCCAAGGGTACAACAGTTCGGAATTTTTTTGTTGAAATCATCGCATACGGTTTAGCACAACTTCAGCACAACTTTGTTAATTACAGATTACCCGAGGTAATCACGCTGTAATTTTTTCTTTCGATTTAAGAAAAAAAAAAACCAGAACGAAAGACTACGTTTGTGCATTCTACTCCTATTCCGAGTTTCATTGCATTTTCGCAATGCACTTTTCAACCTACGATTTCAACCTGAAAAATTGCTGTTTTACTTTCAGGGCGGTTTCACTTCATCTTAAGGGGAAGTGAAATATCGCGGTCGGTAATGAAAACTGTAATGAACTTATCTCAAGGTTGCTACTTTTTTCTAGGAAAAAGCAAATTCGAGCCTGATGCGCCCGGTAATTTCGCATCCGGCCCGAATTCATTTTTTTCTCAAAAAAATTAGCACCATCGCATAAAGTTAATTTGCAAATTGCAACTATCTCTCTCGCACGCACAGCTGTTTTACTTCCCCTTAATTATCATTGCGGCCAGCAGTAGCGGAGCACAATTCGTAGACGATGTTTATTTCTGTTATCTCGAACTGTCTCTCAAGTTCTGCAGTCCCACATTTTTGCCGAAGCTCCTCGTTGAATGTACAATCTCGGCGAATCTTCGACGCGCGAATGCTATGGCAGAGCCTCCCGCGTACTTCGCCTACCTGCCTCCAGATGTCACCCCGGACACTCCCCCGAGTCCGTTATACCTTACGAGAATTTTTAACGAAATTTTCAACGACCCTTCCGCATCTCGCAGCGCTATCTGCCCGCTGAGGCAGAGACCAGTCGACATAACCAGTGGAAACTCGAGTGTAGCACGAGAAACGTAGGTTAGGAAAAATTTCCTTTTTATTTTCTTTTTTTTTTCCCGACAGATTCGGAATCCGCGGATTCTCATTCGATCTTCGAACTTCGTTAGCGTGTTCAACTTCTCTTTCGTTCTCGTTCACGCGAGTGTGTATTGTTGAGGTTTTTTTTTTTTTTTTTCTTGGCGTAGCCCGGTTTCAGCCTCGGTCGACCTCGCCGCCGTTCGATTCCTTCGACAATTTTACCCGTAGCGCGTCGCTCGATACCCGAGGCATCTATGCGGCGACGGTGGCGTGTATGTGCCCGTTCCGAGACGCCTTCGTGTGTATACGGTCTCCGTGTTTACATACATACGTGATGCGCGAGCGCTTTGACGAGACTGCACGTCTATGCAATATCCCTTGCCGTTGCCGCTGCCGTCCGACGTGAATATCAATGTCGTCCGTACTTCTGTAAACGTACGCGGAGGCTAAAATACCAAAGAAATGACGGACTACCATCTTCGAATATTACATTCGAGCCACGATGTATGTTTGCCTTCGAAAATTTCGACGATAAAATTAAAAGAACAAAAGAAAAAAATCCGCCGGTTTCTCTCGCGCTTAAGATGGCGCGGCAAAAGCCCGCGAAACTTAAAGAAGCGTGTAATTTTTGAACAAAGCGATTTACAATTTTCGCGCACTTAAGCTTCGATACGCGTACTCGGTTGTTACACGCTCGTTGTAAGTACACGTTTCGGTCGTACGAAAAAGAAACCTCGCGTCGAGAGAACTATCGGACACGCTTACTATAAAGGACTAATACGTTTATCACGTTACGATCGCTTAATCACCGAGTGCAACGGCGAATCTCGCGCGAATACACGGAATTGCGAGCCGTTCAATGAGTATACAGTAAATACTAGTTTGATACGATAAATCTGGGGGGGGGATTGCAATATTTTTCACGGAATTTTTGCCGCTGACGCTCGCCGACGATGGGGAATATAAACCGGTTTCCTGGCTGCATCCATGTCCGGTATCACACGGCGAAATGATGCGGTTTTCTCGTACTCGCGTGCATGTTTATATCGCATCGAAGTACGCGCGCTCGTATTATGCGTATGGGTTGCGTGCACTCTCAGAGTTCATATGCGTCGCGGAAGTTTCGCACCGATCGGAAATTTATAGTCCACCGTGTGTGCGCTCTCGTGTTATGAAAAAAACCGACCGAACGAGCGCGGCGGGGAAGACCCCAGTGACATGACATCATGCATGTAGGCGAGTGAAACAAAAATTCCACATATGGCAAAAGAGCGATGCAGAAAAAAAATGTGCAATGTTTGATGGAAATGATAGACATTAGATGTCATGCGATAAAAGTAGATAAAAATTAAATGCATTATCGAAATTTTAATGTTTTTTGTGTCGTTGCTTTTTTTGGGTAAACATTTTTGGGACATCATAAAACTCTTAAAAAATTCTCGGTCTTTTTCATAAATGTTTAAAGACGATATTTTTTTTAGTGAAAACGAACAAAAGAAAAATGTTTAGGGTCACGATAAAAATCATTTTCACGAATAAGAAAAAAATTCCTATGACGTTCGATGCATTTGAAGTTACTGAATAGAATGTAGTTTTTTTTAACTTCTCATATAAATTGTGTCCTCCACGACTCCCACTGATAATAAGAAGAAAAAAAAAAAACGCACGCGAGGGCGGATAGGTCTGCGCTAACAGTGAATATTTTTACCGAAAAAATTGTATTTGGTAGTTCGGACACATCTACTAATAGTGCCTGAAAAGGCAATGAAAAATATATTGCAGGTTGGCAGCAAAAAATTCGCGAATACCGACTTCATTTTTGATCCGTCAGTCTGCGAGTGCAATCGCTTGACGTCACTTCTAATCCTAAAAAATGCATGGGAATATGTTGATCGAGTCAATCGGTATCGTCACAGACAAGATAAAATGTGAACCAAGAGGTATGAATTTCGATCGATCCTACAGGTTGAAACTACACCGTGCAGACTGTTAAAGCAACCGTGTCGAGGAAGGAAGGAAAGTGAAGATTCGCGAAGCAAATACACGTAGCCTCGTAGCAGCCGGGTCGTGCGCGATGGCGGACCGGACGAGACGCGCGCGCGGCCCGTTAGTAGTTCCGCTTTAACATTCTCTGGCCGACATTAGCCGCAGGGTTTGAGGGTGGCCCCGGCCATGATCGCGAACTTCGAGAAGGGACTATATTGTATCTCTCGCTCCGTCTCCCTCTCGTTCTCGCTCTCGAGTGCTCGAATTCTCGCTGATCTACGCTAGATGCTTCGTACAGTACACACTGCGTCCTATATAGGTATTTCCTACCGAGCTCTCGACCCGTATATCGATACCGACGACGCTTCGGACCAGACACGCGGTATTACAGGCGTACGAGCAGACACGGCTGTCATCGCTTCGTTCCCAAAGTAAAAATAAAAAAAAAACCTACACCGCTTCTCATTGACGATCGATAATTGTTCAATGTCGATAATAATAAATGGTTCAACTTTAATAACGATAAATAAGTAAATATTTCACCGCTTCTAACTGACGAAGCCCTAAATGTTCAGTTTTAATTACAATAAATGGTTCAACTTGAATAATGATAAACAAATAAATATTTCACCGCTACTAATTGACGAAGCCACGAATTGTTCAATTTGTTACTGCTAAAAAAGAAAATGAACAAAAAAATTATGTATCGTTAGTATCCAAGCGAAACGCGCGAGTACTTTGTAAACGAGAAAGTATATATTTTCGTACTCGTTGCTATCCGCACATTTAGAATGACCCAATTCCACAATCGCGATGACTTCGTCGACCCCTTTAACCGAGAACTGTATGTATTAATTATCTATGTTACTTCGTGCGAAAATAGTTTTCCTCCTTTTTCCCCCGAGGCGATGGAAGAGGGTCGTCGAGTCACAGTCGGAAACGTCGCGTAAAATTCGCTTGCGCTCGCGAGGCCCTCGTCGATTGGTCGATCAATTATTTAAGAGCGACCGAATAATTTTCTTGACATGACCGCTCGTTCCGTGCATAGAAATACCGACTTTATAAGAAAAAAAAAAAACTCGGTTAAACAGCCCGGCAAATAACCCCCTTGAGTAATTGCGACTGCGAACGATATCTTCGCGATGGAAATTTATCTACGAAGCGAATATGAATTTAGAATTTTTGTATTTTTGAAATTTTGAATTTCACCCAAAAACCCGTTAACTCTGACTCGTCAACAGTATTTTTGCGAATAACTTTTTAATTGAGAACGACAGTTTCAGCGATTGGCAGAGCGTTATTTATGTTTCTTAAAACAACCGAAAACATAACTCGCAACCTTACCGATAAAAACATTGACTAATATAATCAACCGGTAACTTTACCACATCGATAGAAACCAGTGATGCAAAGCTGTGACGTCACGGTTCGCGTGACCGTCGCAGGAACGTTAATAAAAAAACGATTTTTACCAAATGGGTCAGAAACGTAGCGAATGGATAATTAAGGTCAACTCTGTAATTTATAAGCCAAAAATATGACGAAAAAAATTACCGAAAAATATAGTACTGTAATTTTACAGCTAAACACATATAAGCTGCCATCTTACTGATGAGCGGATGCTCGTCAGTGGTTTGTAATGTAACACCAATTGGAATAAAAATACCGATAACTTTACATATAAAATCATTAGAAATACAAACGGTGTGTCACGACTGTCGCAAAAATCGTCGTTCGATAGTAGCCGGGACTAACTGCCGTTTTACATCTCTGATAAAAACTATCGCGCTTTTGCACCGTACATAAAAGCACGTTCCTATTCATTGGAACTCTCCCTGGTCGCCGTCCTCGGCGTTCCCCCTCCCGTCGGCCTGCAGCGAAACACGAACCGCAACGCCCGGTTCACTGATCCATCCGCTTTACAACGCGTGCGAAATCGGAGAAAGGGAGAGATGGGACGCGCGCACACGAATAACTTTGAACTCTGTGTACAGTAGAGCGAAAAAATAATTACCAGCGTCGCGAGGAACGACGACGATAGAACGAATAAAAAAAAAACGTTGTAACAAGAAACTGAAACGAGTCAACGAGCTTGCAACGTTCGAGAACGTCGCACTCGCCGGTTATTTCTGCGAGGAAGTAAAAATACCAGACATCCGATGATGCATCGATGAATAAACACAGGGGTCGCGGAAATCGATTAAAACGCTATATACATGTCGCTCAGAGGTTAAGACTTGCCTCGTATACCCCGCGGCGGAAACGAATTGGTAGGCGACGGTTTAAAATTCTCGGTCCACCCCGAATGCTTCTCATCCGACGGGACTTTTTTCCCCGACTGAAAATTCGTTCAGGCCATTTTTTTTTTTCGTAGCATAATAGAGGTAGCAAGGCTTTCAAGCATCGCCAGGTTCCAGCAGTTATTAATTGGTGGAAATTTTAGTGGAAACAACTGAAATCAATGTCAGCTGATAGTTTCTAGTTTCCAAAACACATCGATTAATTACAAAAAGATAAACCTTTTTTTATTAAGGAAGAAAATAACAATCATCTAAAATTCAGGTTCAAAAATAAAAATTCCGCCGGTAATTAAATTCGTAAGTCGACGTTTGAAATTCTGATGAGTGATCGATAATTAAGTATTCCCTTGCCCCCAAATTTGCCCACTGATTACCGGCACGTTAGTCGTTTAATCATCGGCACACATCGATGCCCGGTGTGCGTTTCGAGTTTCCCACAGACAATCCACCGCGACGCAGTCGGTCTCGACTTCGATGCCGAGACATCGGCGTGTCGAAACGACGAATTCGCGAAATCGATGTCACGAGAATTAATAAATAAATAAAACATATATGCAGCACGACGAAAGTCTCACCCGAGAGAGTTTCGTACGTGGGCGGTCGAGTCTTATCAGTGCGAACGCCCGTCTGTGCTTATTTCGTCCAGACTGTCGTTAAGGCCGCTCGTAAAAAGATATACACGCGGCTGCGTCACTTTCAGACGATGAGGAACGATTAGATCTATATCGTCTTTATTGCCGAGTGACTCATGCAAATTTTCTTTTTTTATTCATATTTTTCTTCAATATTCGTACAATGATGTGTCACGTCCGCAGATCCGGTATATATAGTGTCGTTCCGTCCCAACGGAGATCCGTTATACGGCAAACAGGAAGTGATAACTTGTATTATGGACATCGATAAATACCTCGTAACGAAATTTATAAGCTGACACTCGTAAACGGTCTGCGAATAATATTATACGAGTATAATATTACAGGCAAGTTTTAAAAGAGGGGGGGGGGGGGGAGGGGGGGGTGTTCACGTCGTTAACCTACATTAGCCAATCGTAGAGCGGATCTAAGATCTGCTGGCGCGCACGCCACACGGCCGCTCGTTCACGTGACGGCCCGAGAGCCGCGAAGGATTATAAAGGATTTATCGTTTCGTATGGGATAAAGCCAAGACCACTATGCAATTTCGTTATGTACCGTTCATCCCTGTACGCCATGAGTGGATGTAATCCTCTGGACTCCCTCCAGATGAGCCCTTTTTTTTGTTCCCTCTTTCACCTTCTCTTCTGCTATCTACGAGATCTGGCGGCCATTTTTTTCTTTCCACCGCCCGTCTAAAAAGATGACGTTCAATCCAAGGTCGCTGGGCGCAACTTTCAAAGAGTCGACGCGTAACAGGTCTCGAACGAATTAACGTTATTAACGACGAGTTAAGCCAAGTGAAGTTCGTTTAAGGTGGGGGTAAAAATCAACATAACATCAGAATATCTTGAATCGATTTTGTTTTAAGAAATTTCGTGTTAGAAAACACTTTGCGACGAGACAGTGCATGTATTGAACGGATGACTATAGTTGAGAAAATGTTTTATTCATTGGTGGTACACGGAACAAAAAAAATATTAATAATTCTGCGTATTCCAGCAATATTTGTATTTCGTATGACGCCGAAGCAACAGGAATTTTAATGAAACGATCCTGCAAAATTTACCGATTCCCCGTGCATACACGATCGTATTTTTTTTCTCTTAAAAATTCCGTCGATATTCCGGTAATTAATTCTTTCAAACATAAATAACTTCGAGTTTTTGCGTTACGAAGCGGTTCATGGGAATTTCAGTAATTGTTGCGACATGTTCTATTCTTCGTGCAGGTGTGCACGTTGAGATACTTTTCGACTGTGAATATATAAAGAAAAAAATTATATTATCGAGACCGAGCTCTCGAAGAGAATTCGAATAATCGGCAATAGTTCGAGGCAAAAATTATTTGAAGGTCCCTTTCTTCTGATATTGTGAACTAACTTTGTGATATCTTGTGGTTTGCAGTACATAATGCGCCAGGGGTGATGGAGACTGTGGGCAAGACAGTCCAGGTAGTGAGTGGACTGGGGGTCGGCGGTCCGGTGGGCCCTGTGGGCCCTGTGGGGGGAGATCTGCATCATCATCATCACTCCCACTCCCACGGGGGCCATGGCCACTCGCTGGTCGGCGCAGGGACGACCCCCGCCCGGGTTCAGGTCCAGAGCCATCAGGGCCAGCCTCCACCGCCCTCGCACAATCAGCATTTACCCGCGAGGTCCACCCCCGTACAGCTGCACAGGTGAGTTCTCTTTTCTCCTCTCGTTCCCTATTATTTTTAGGCACTCACTCCTTACACGTCACAAGTGCCTATTAAAATGACGATTTTTCACATCTTCCAACGCAACTAAAACTCGCTACGTAGACCGGAAAATCTAAAACCAACGAAACAAACATAAATTTATGTTTACAAACCTCATAGCTAAGAACAAAAACAAAAAAATAAGCCTTTTTTCATCTTCATTTCGGTCCTCTCGTTCTACCCGATAACCTCGAAAGTACAACAGTATTGTGCATCGGAACGATGGGGAAAGGAGTCGTGAGGCTGCGCGCACGCGCAGATTCGATCGCGTTGACGCAATTTCGATTAAACTTCCTTACGGTGTAATTAGCCAGACGCTTTTCTCCGCGTCGTTGTAGAATTTCCTCGGGACAACGTTGCGTCACCGCTGTTGCACCGGCAGCGACGGGGAGTGGACTCGAGAGGGGCCGGGACTGGCCTTGAACCAGGCAGCGGCACTGCTCGAGCTTCCCAACATGGCCGCCCTCGAGCTATAAGTACTTTTTCGATATATCCTCCAGAGGGACACACAGCTACGGGTCTGCCCGGTGAGAAACCTCGGGTACAGTAATTGGCAGCCGGCGTTGTGTTCCGTGCGATGAGTTTCGTAAGCCCGACGAATGTAGGATGACCGACGACCGTACGAATCCCCCCCCCCCCCCCCCCCCCCCCTCCTTACGCCTTACTCACGAGGCTGATAACCCTCTTTGCGAACTCAATCCGGGAGCTCGTTATTTTGCGGCGCAGTCGTCACGCTCCTCCGTCGCATGTAGAACTCTGTTTTCCGAAGCCTTACCGAGGCATCCGCAAGCCTAGGCTCGTTACGTTTTCCTATCTTTGTTGCATCATCGAAAATGTAATTTTTGTTCCTTGCCTCCTTAATTCGTGGATAAACCGAGCTCGAGTCGACGACCCAGAGACACACGGCAGCTGTAACTCCGAGTACCGGAAACTCGCCGTGGACGCGGCCCGGTCACGGCCATGGACGAATTCGACCTCCCAAGCTCTTCAGGCAACGTCGCTTTTCGAAGCCGTTATGCGACTTTTTTTATCGTGGGCGTGCACGACCAAGAATCTCAATCGCGACAGCCAGTCGATAGGACGTTGCGGAGATAGAACTTTTTTTTTCGTTTTTTTTTTTTGAACGAGCACCGTCGTCGAAATATCCGCGCGTCGACGTACTCGCCTCACGGGGCGACTGGTGCTGCCTCCGTGTTTTCTGCCAGTTTGCGCTCGCCGCTTTTGCGGGGGTCCAGAGCCACGTGCTCTCTCACGATCGCCTCTTCCTCGCACGCCTCCCCGAATTCTTACCGCTGGCAGAGAAACTTTCTCGAGAGGCCGCCGACGCCAACGCGGACGGGGCGAAGGAGAGGTAGGAGAAACGGAGGGAGAGAGAAACGTCGCGCTGTGGCGCGCGGTGGCCACGACCGAAAGCCAGCGTTGCCACACCTCTCTCTTGCTCGTCCGCGTAACGGCACGGACGATCGTTAAACGCTGTTGCGGAGACGCCGAGGACGCGCTTCGGACGTTGAGCTGTTACCGACTCTCGCGAGATCTCGGACGTGTCGGACACTGCGGCGACCGGTCAGGGATGAGACCCGCAAATCCTGGAAATCGTGGCCGAGAATTCATAAAATTGTCAGGGTTATCGTTCGAAATTCTGGGAATTCTTTCGAACGCGCCAGAGAAAATTAGGGACTACAGAACGAGAAAAATTTTTTGGTCCATTTTTTAAGTATAAAGATGGAACATGAAAAAAAAATCATGCTTCTTCCACGATGAAGCAAAATTCAAAGACTCATTTTTGGTCCATTTTTTGTTGAGATCTGTAACCAGTATTTACCGCCGTTCCATGAATTGTTTTTTTTTTTTATTTTGGTGAGGGAAATAAATTACAATGTAGGTCGGGAAAATTCCGAGAAAATCGTTTTCGATGTGTTTGACGGCCGCCATGTTGGAGAAGATCTCTGCAAATACCTCCGCGCGGCTCGTTGCGAATGGGACTCTTGGCTAGTTCTCTATTCCAAGACGCCGAGGCTCTACGTCCGTCAATCCTTTCGTAGAATGTGTATTTCAGTCCTCTATAAACCGCTTCGCGGCGAACCGTTTATTTTCGTATTGACGCACCGAGTTTGGACGATTCGCAGACGGTCAATGTTGTACCCGCCGGGCAGATGCTTATTCGATATGCTACGAAAATACTTGTATCTTTTTTGTGCTAAAACTGAAAAAAAAAAAAAAAAAAAACGAAAGTTTGGATTCATTTCTCGGGTATTTCGTTGAGAACCGCGCCCAAACATTTCGATTGCGGAGGTCGTACGTAACGCAGAGCTCTATGCCCTCGCATCGTGTTTGTTTATATCGTTCAGGCTTGCCGCTGACTATCAATACGGGTCCGAAAAAAAAGAAAAAAAATTGTTTACACTCGTGGCTACCTCACGACGTTGATCATACAAGTTTCTGGCGCTCCTGTAATAATACTCGACGTTCTGGTATCTTTATAGCTTTTTCTTCTTCTTTGAGCTCTTTACTTATCGACGAAAATTGCCGACGAATCGAGAGTACTCGCGATCGCGTGACTCGTGTTCCATGCGTCACTATACTCTTTCTTTTCTTTTTTTTGTCGTACGGGCATCGCTCTTATTATTTTATTTTTCCGGCTTCGTTAGATTATCGTTGGCTTGATATTCTCTACCTACCGGGTCTATCAACATCTCGCTTGCGTTTAATTTCAACGTTTGACGAGATTTTTCCTCGCAGGTTTCTCGGTGATATTACTCTCGGAAAGTTTCGCACGCGAGGTCAGCCTACTTGCGCATGCAACGTTGGCAATGATATCGTCGCTGCTACCTGTCGATTCTAACCACAAACGTCGACTTGCACGGTTCCTCCACGTAACGTTTATCGCCTTGTGCTCCTGCAACTTTTTGTTTACAACGTAAAAAAACGTTTCCAACTCGAATTAAGTGCCTCTTCGATTCGAAGCTTTTATCAGTTTCGAAGTATTCTCCGTAATCTGCCGTCGGGTCGTGGCTAAACATCGAAAGGTAAAAGTGTCGTATGCGTAGGATCCAACAACAGATAAGCCGGGTAGACGCATCATATTCTATTGACTAATAAAATTTCTCATACTACAACGCTATCTTTTTTATCGTGGATTCAATTCGGTGATAAAAATATCCGACTCGAACACTCGTGTTAGATCTTTGTACTGAAGTTATCGAAGGGGAAGAACCAGTTGTTTTTTTTAAATCGTGAATAAAATCTATCGATCATCGTGGAATAAACGGAGATTAAGCACGATATCGATACGACCGGGGTATTCGAACGATCGTGACGATCTCGGCTTCGGACGGTGCGTCTAGCGGAATTGTGCATAATCGCTTCCAAACGCTTCGGACAAACTCGGAGGGGTAACGTTCGTTCGTTATTAGCGGATGTCGACGGGGCGTCAGGCAAGTGGTTTTCGTTGTTGGTGGAGGGGGTCCAAGGTCGCGCGGCATTCCTTTTCTTCGCAGGCGCTCGAACGGAACAGCTTTTTTTTTGTTTTCTTCTTCGACGATCTCCGTGCCTCGCAGCTACGAGAATCCTTTGGCTCGACGGGCACAGAATGCGTTACATGGAAGCGTACCGATCACCGATACTTCGGACACGAGATCAGCGTGTACTTTTCGTTTCACTACACTAACCTACGATAAATTCTGGAGCAACGGGCGTCAATGCGATTCGACTGCTGCACCATGGTGCACAAATCGAAACTTCCGTTCTCATTGAGCAAAATTTCGAACGGTCGATGTGCATTCAATTGCACGGATCGATTCGCAATCGTGCCGTGCCTTTTCACACGTATCGACGGTTGTGTGCGACCGTGTCTCGTTGTTCGAAAACTTCGGGGTCATCGAACCCTATCTTCCTTTTTCGCACCTGTTCCGCAACGAACATTACTCGACGCACGATAGCGAGAATATAATAAAAGTATGTGAGAAATCATTATAAATAGAGATCCGAATAAATAAATGAAAACAAACAAAGATCACGAGTTGGAAAAAACAATAAAGGCTGAAGTCAATACATGTCCCATTTTCGTGTCAATCTCGGCATTTTACCTAAGTCCGCGAAGGGCATTCGAATCTATCCAGTGAAACTCGAAAATTCGAATGACTTTGGCACTCGCAAGAGTTTCCGGACGGAAAAGTATTTTTTTTAAATTGTATTTTAATTTCCCAAAACCGACGTTAATATACTTTCTCGAAACTCCAGCCGCTCGTTCGAGAAACGTAAACTTTTTGCTTAAAGACGCATCCCGATTGCTGACGAATCCTCGAGGAAGCGCTTTTTGCACTCTGTTTCATCGCGAGGTTACGCGAGCGCCTATTTTTAATTCACAAGCGAGTTCCGGTCCGGGCGGTTCCTGTTGTCCCTGGTCGAGTCATTGATAGAAGTGTACCAGGTGTAGGACGCTCGTGTGTGCGTGTGCGGCGGGTCAGCGGAGGGGGCGAACGGTCGGGAATCGAGGTGACAAAATGAAATAGTGACTTCCGGTTTATTCCCCCACGCCAGCATTCCCGCCGGTCTACCTCGTTCGTATTACTTTTATTCCGGCGAATCGTCAGTCCCTGCGACTATAGTTACTCGACAATAATACTGTGCCTGCTGTGTGCCTGTGTGTGTGTGTTTCGTGTCGATGCGCTCAGAGTCGCGTGCTGCCCGGCTAGCTTCTTCTCTCGCCGCCTTGGGCGCACGCCACGCACAGTAACAGGATTCCTATTACTGTAAGGTTATCCGAAATGACCGTCATTCCGACCCTCCGTCAAGTGACGGTCTTCTGACCGTCATTTAACCGCAATGTGACGTCACTTGTATTTGTAAAATTATTTTCCATGGCAAGTGACCGTAGTTTGTATCCCAACTGGTGATGGGCGAGGTTCCGAAAATCGATGTTTTTATGTTCACAATTTTCTGTTCATTTGTAAAAATTTCAACCCTTTTAGTATGATAATGATATCTATTGTTTATTTGGTCTTCTTTGACACGGAATATTGGAACCCTGAAATTTGGCGACGAAACCTTAGATCGAAATCGACCGAGTTTGTTAAAATCTGTTTTTTTATTAACAGTTTTTTTTACTGTGACGGTCGGACGACGGTCACGTGACCCGTCACCGGGCATCGCGACGGTTTCGAGTCACCGAACGAGACACACAAAGAGTTCGCGCAAATCACAAATATTCCCGCCCTCTCCCCACCTATTCCAAGAGAGAATCATTCACCGTTGGCCCCGTCGATGCGGATAGTCAGCCGTCCTCGTCGTCTATCCAACCCTCGCGGCTTCTTCTCTCCGTGCCCACGTCGACGTGCATGAATAGTGCACACAACACTTGCACAGTTGTCAGTCTATCGATTCCGCGCCGGCTATCTTCCGCTCTCCATCGTACTCTCTCTATTTTCTATTATAAACCCCCTCTCCCCCCCCCCCCCCCCCCCAGTCGTCGTCGACGATTCTTCGATAAGTGCCATTACGCACACTTGCACGAGGCCACAGCCGCGTGATGGCCGTCCATCTTCCTCAGACTGTTATTTCCAACCGCTCAGGGTGCGCTGCGCGAAAGAAAACGATGGAATTATATCGGAGAACGAAAGCTGTGTTAGACATTAATTAATGAATGGCGTGTCGCATTTATGTATGTATATATCGTACGTCTCGAACATTGTTATTTTTCTCTATTTTTTCTTCTTCATCGCTCCTTCTCCATTCCTCTCTCCGCGGCTATTCTTCCGTATAATAATTTATATTGTCGGCAGATTGTTGTGTAAGTTATTTGTACATGTACATTTACACACATTAAGATCGTTTGTATAGCAGAGATGCACGAGTGGTCAAGGACTGGTGGGGAGTTTTTTACTCGAGGTGGGAGGGGGTCAGCGACCGTTACGTCATCGACGGTCCACTCCCGAGTCGCGCCGAGAGCTCCCGGCTCTTCGCCTCAATCTCCTCTCTCGCCATCTCCTTTTTCCTCTTTCTCGGCGCACACTTAATATCCACCGTTCGTTCGTGGAATTGGGTGAAATCCGATAGAGAAATTTAAAAGAAAAGAAATAGAGAAATAAAAGAGCCGAGAGATTCTCGGTAACGTACGCGTTCGACTCAGCGTCGGGTCTGTGCAGGGACGAGGAAGGTTCTCGCCGGACGATCCGTAAAGTTCACGCCGCACGATCGAAGCTCAATGGAGAGAAAAAAAAAAAGTAAAAAAAAAAAGAAGCTGCTCTATTATCGTCACGAACAATCCGGTGTGGTATAATCGTTTCCTCATGTGGCACATGTGTCGTGGAACTTTTAAATTCCTTCGCTCATGAGAATACAAAGTTCGAGGCTATGTTTCCGATACTCTTGCCGGTTTGAACTCTTTTTTTTTCGTTCTTCCTCGGTCAAAGTTTGCGACGACTAACCACTTATAGCTGAAAGTTTAACCGTGAATGATTGTTTTTTTTTCCCTTCCTCGCGGAGTTTCGAATGGGTTAGCGACGATAATAGAAGGCTAGGGCTCACAGCCATCGATCGTCCCTCGCTCGAATCGCGGTTATTTCTATGGACTCGACGGTCGCTGCGAGCGACGGAGTCATCGGCCCCTTCAGGAATTTGTATTGAGACAGTCATTGGCACAATTTTACATACAGATGTGTCTGTGTTCGACAGGTTTCACAGAGGCGCATAGGGTGAACTATAGCGTTATTATTGTTGAAACGTACGCGTGATGTATAAAATATATTTCCCCCGGAAAAATTATAAATATCGGATATATCTTTTACTATATTCATGCAAATACGTGTTCTCAAATGTAGAGCATTTTATAGGCCTAACATAACACGAGTATAAAAACACCGAGTTTAATATATTTCGAATATACTTTTAAATATATCTTTTGCATATACATTTATTTTCCGTAAAGGTGAACGCTCGAGTTGACGAGAAAAAAACCAGTTAATGTCGTTCGATACAACGCGAATATTCCGCAAGGACTGCCAATCACTGGGTCGCCCGGTGCGCAGGGCTCCCGATAACTGTTCGGCGGACAAAGACTGTGTCTCTTGCTCTGTAGAACGAGGCGAAAGAAAGGAGTCGCCTGCTGTTCGCGGCTCGGTCGTTCCCATGAAACGTCGTAGTGCGCCATAACGATGGATCTTCCTGTCTATCTTGATACATTGAACGACATTTCATACAGATATATACATGTATACGAGTACTCGGTTCGTCGATGCCTCATCGTTTCTTTTATAACAGATAACGCGAGGGAGATTACAACAGCTGCCGAGGATTAAAGTTCGCGCGAGTTCGGAGAACGAGAAAGAGAGGTTAAGCGCGGACCGCAATGGCGGCGAGGGAGGGGCGGGGAGGTGTTGTATGGGGAATCCATGAAAGAGAATAGGGAACGTAATGAAGGGAACTCGTTAAGCGGAATCTCATTAATGCAGCGGCGTTCCACGCGAACCTCAGCCACGTAACAGAGATAGAAGGAAACACGCTTCTCCAGGCATTCGATATGGTAGGGTCGAAGACTCCCGCGCTGAGTACTTCCGGCTCTTTCCGTCCGGATATTCTCCCTCACGGCCAATCGACGTAGCGGCAGTCCTTTGTCAGTTAATTCCTCGGTACCTTCGCGGACACTTCGAGTCGGCAAACGAATCTGATGGCGGAAGGCCGGGAGGTATTTGACGAAAGTCGCGCGAGTGCAAAAATATAAATAGATGCAAAGACAACTTTCTTTTTGGCTATGAACGACGAATGCGGCATCTCTTAAGATTTTTTGCTTAGGCCTGCCGTTCGCGATGTTCAATTTCAGATTAAAATCTGTACTTTTGAAGGGTGGAAAGAATTTTTTTCAACAAGTTCACTCTACTGGATATTTTTTGAGTTTTCTACATACGAATTAAAAAATCGAAGTCTCTTGTGTTTAAAACAAAAAAATGACGATAAGTTAAGCTTCCCACCCCGTAGAACTATGTATTTCTATCGATAAAAAAATCTGCCGAACGTCCATCTCTGACAATTAAGTTTGAGAGGTGCCGCACTTTTTGGGTCGAATGAAGCTCTTCGGATTTTCTTGCTAGGTACCGCCTTCCGCGAGGTGTAATCTGAGATCGAAATCTGTACTTTAAAAAGGTGAGAGGAAAAAAAACTTCCTTTTTTTGAAACACCCTAATGTATATATCTATCAATAATATCGCGTAGAAAAGCGATCGAAGTTTTTTCCTGTGAGTAATAATTTCAATGTTTTCCTCGGCCACCATGTACGACAGGTTTTCCCAGGCTCCTGTGGGCGGCTTAGCTATCGATTGAAACCTCTCGTACAAGCGCTTGTTATTGCGCAAAGAGACGGTATGAGAAAACGTTTGCCACGGTACCGTGGAGAAACAGAGAAAGAGAGAGTGGCCTGCCGCGAGGTACAGCTGAGGCAGCGTCTTTTTGAATGAAAATAATATTATTACTCTCTGGATAGTACAAGACGTCGTCCGCTGGTTGGGTACACGACGACGTCGACCTATCGATTCCCGGGTCTCATTCGACTCCCTCTCGTTCTTCTCCTCTCGGTCCCTCGATATCCCCTCCCCTTCTCCTGCCTCCCCCCCCCCCCCCCCCCTCCTCCTCCTCCACGCCGCCTCCGTGGACTTAATTTCTACATGGGCAATTACTTCGTGGGTGCGCACGTTTCACCTGGGAGCAAGACGACCCGAGCAACGTTGCCCGTACATACAAACCTCGTGCTGGCGTGTTAATTTCGCCGAGTACCTTCCATCCGAGTTCTGTTCACGTGTTCAACGTGTTACGGTAGGAACCAAAATAGGATGGATAGATGTGCGAGGTAGGCGAGATACTCGAAGGATAGATGCGAGATGGAAAGAACGGGTACGCCTATTGTACCGGAGACGACGACTATAATAACAACGTACCCTATGGCGGAAAAACGACGCAGGGTTACGTAAATGTATAGGAGAGTATTGATACGCGCGCGGTTCACTGCCGGAGAAGCTGTAAGGGAAGTGAGTTGCCTAAATTTTGTTAGTTACGACCTTCATCGGTCATTTCGGTGAATCTCGCGTGCGAATAGAAATGTGCCACGAGCGTTATTTTTTGCAAGCGTTGATTGACCAAAGAAGTGACCGTCGATTGACTGTCTTTTTTTATTCTAGAAAAGGTTTGTTGTGTGTCGTGACCATAATTTTTGTCCAGGGAGCGTTAGTTCGGTTAACGTTCCATAAGATCTCATGCATAAGTCAGCTTTTCTTCGAACTCGATCGTGAATATTTGCAACTTTGCATTGAAAAGAATTCCAACTATAAAGTAACAGACACGTGACCTTCAAAGTTCGCAGAGGTACACTCGAATGGACTGCCTTTATGCTCCGCGGTACAGAGAATACACGAGGCAGCCACGAATTCGTCTCGCAGGCTGCTCTCGACCCGTTGAAAATTGTTTTCGTCTCGAGAATGAGCTGGAAGGACGATTTTGCGGCCGCAGCTTGGAAAGCGGTTGAGCGTGAGACGAGTATGGAAATAATTCCTAACCTAAACGCGCATTTCGCGTACGGTCAACGTCGAAGTTCCACGGGGCTCCGGTCGTCCGTGAACATGCTACTGCATTGACTGCTGGCCCGCACCTTCTCCGGGCGACTCGTTCGCTCGTCTCTCTCGGCACACGTAATCGCGCTAGAGTAAACAGGAGCAGAGGAGCGGGAGAGGGAGAGAACGAGGTTGGAAGAGAGGCAATCGGCAATGACGAGAGTCGTCATTTCCGTTCGTTCGCCACGATTGCGTCTAACGATGTCGAGAGCTGCAGGGAGCTCGCTGAACTCCAGCCTTTCATTGTTGCATCCATTTTCTTATTATCTCCGAAAGAACTGCCGAGTACGGATCAATGATCTGTGCTCAAGTTTCTCGAATCGAAACGTTCTCTCGCCAGCGACGTGGAGATTACGAGGCGTAAACCTAAAATGCTGCAATTCTAGCAACGAATAATACATAAATAAAAAGAATATATATATATAGGTGTATATTTTTTTTGCTTACATATAATTTTGTCATGTAATGTGAACAGTTTCACATTACTGCTATACAAAGACCGTACGTTCTATGATAATGAACGGAAAATACTCTTCCGATGTGTGCGGCATATATTTATGTTGTTCCTAGATTTTTTTTTTCTTTTAAATACTCAAAGTATCTTTGCTCGAAACTGTTTTATCGATCATCGGCCTGTTTAGATTCAACCCGTGGCCCCGACGGGAGAAACAAGAGGAGTCTCGTTTAATTCTGTACATTATCTCGACCATTCAATTACACTGGAACCACGAAGCAGTCGAGCTCGGTGTCGTACATTAACGATAAACATTTAGCTATTCTTTGCTCAGAGTCGATAAGAAACTTGGAAAAGATGCTAGATTCGAGTACATATTTATTTTCCAAAAGCGCCAGCCTGTTAAACCGAAAGATGCCTGAGGCGGAAACAGCCGGAAGTTACCGCTCATAAACGGAAGCACATTTCGGCATCGTCAAAGATTTTTTACATTTCTTCGAGACCCCAAAAAGTTCCACGAGGCGTCCGATGGAAGACCGGGAGTGTAGTCTCTCGTCCGTGCATGTCCGCGTTTCAGGACGATCTGGCAACGTCGCCGGGGCGCTCTCGGGACCTCCGGTTCCGTGGCCGCAAGCTCTCCGAAATACACAACCGCCGAGGATCTCGACCAGAGTGAATGCCCGAAGCGCCTGCGCGGAGCCCGCGATCGCGCAGTTCGCTCGGCCACGTGCCTCGAACTGCCGCTACGCACTCTCGCGCATGCGCCGGCAAACATTGCTGCCATGTTGCGCGAACGCGAGCTCCAATGAGGCTCCGCGTTGGCGCTCACCTCTCTACGAGCTTCGCTCCGCGATTGGCCGACTCGGTGGGTCGTTCCCGGTCTCGCCGATGTTTTTACCAAACTTCCCACGCGAGAGCCTCGTACCTCTCTCCGTCCAGATCTAATTTCGAACAGGCTTCGAGGGACGGCTCTCTCGCACGCGCTCACTTTCTACATTCTTTCTCTCTTCATTTCTCCATCTCACTGCGCCCCCCACCCCTTCCGCCCCTCTCCTACTGCTCTCACCACGTTATCGGTGTCTCTGTCGACTATACGCTCCGGCTATCCGGCGCTGCTCGCCGCCCCCCTCTCGTGGCCCTGGCGGAATTGCATCCATGCAAAAACAAGGGGCTTACGCAGCGCCAGGGCCGAGCGTAGAGAGTATCCCGCTCGGTGCTGCCCGATTATCCGACTCCCTGGAATCTACGAGAGGACACGGAGGATACGATGTCTCTCGAGATATTAGTATACCTTGATGAAAGAGACGAGAAAAAAAAACAGACTCTTATTGCCGGGATAGACCATTAATACGAAAGACACAGCAACATTGAACGAGAAATCCGAGCTACGGTATAAGTAGAACCATCGTCGTTTGTACTCTGATTACAGACAAATCGTCATTAACTCCTCCTGCGATTGTCTTTCTCTATACTCTCTTGTAGTATACTTTGTCCTCTTCGTCCAATAAAAAAAGCAGCGTCATCTCTTATTTCACACTTCTTACAAAGGCAAATAATAATTCGCCACTCGTCGTCTTCAAACTCCGGCCGCTTCCTCCATCGCTCTCTATCGCAATGGGGACGTTCGGTTTCCTATTTCGCACGTGTCGAGCGCATGACGCTACGAACACAGGACGATGCACCGCGTGAGGTTCGCATGGTGTAAACTATGATACCATATCGTATCTATACATACATATTGTATATATATATATATATGTTGTATATCTCTGCGAGCTCTCGACTACGATGCGAAACGCGACGGTCCGTAGCTTTGTCTACCTATATCGATGACCTAAAGTGAGAAGGGCGTATGAGCTGCGCTTGTACGCACCCTGCACGCCCTTATGGAATTAGGCCATCGATATATGTATACATATAGATATATATATATATCGCCATGCCCTCCTTACGTGTCGCGCGAGGCTCTCGCACACAAACTGGGTGCAAAGTTTATCGGGTCGGGTCACTCGAATACATTTTCGCCACGCTGCCGGCTCTGCAACGATATCGCACCCCGTATCGACTCTATACCCGTGGCATTACGTTTACACCTCTGCATAAACCAAAGTCACGGAAAACTCGATCCTATGTGAAAGTGTTATTTTCGGTGATGCGCCGAACGCCACAATCAGCCGGGCGCCTCGACACGCGGTGGGGCGTCGACACTGCTTGCGCGTGAAGGGGGCGACTCATCCGCCACCTGATCGGAAGAAGTTCGAAGCTCCGTCACGCGTGCGGGTCTACGAATCCGCACAGGCCGGCAGCGCGAGACCGTTGGCGAACACAGATAAACAAAGACCGATAAGTCGAACGAAATTTCGCACAAAAGTAATTTCGCACCCGGTACGAATTCATTTTTTTCTCCAAAAAATGAGCACCATTGAATAAAGGTAATTTGGAAATTGCAACTATTTCGCTCGCACGCACAGCTGTTTCACTTCCCCTTGAGGAGTGCAGGTCTTAGGCGCAGACATGGTGGTTTACTGACGGTCGTTACGACCGATGGCTTTTTTTTTATCAGTCGCGCACCTGCGTGACTTTTAATCGTCTCTTTTTTTCTCTCACCACTCTGTCACTCTGACTTTCTGTCTTGCGCGAGTTCACGCACGGGAACTTGTATAATGCAGCAAGTGTATTTTACCTCCCGAGCGGCAAATATTCGGGGTGTGGCAACGGCCTTCGTAGACAATAAAGGTCGGGCTCGCGGGGCGTTTCGACGACGGTTAGGGATAATCATTGCGGAAATGCGAACCGTATAACACCCGTGGTCTCATCAGTTATTATTTACTAGACTGTTCGAATGAGTTTTGCGAATTTATTGTACTGAATAACTAAAATAATTCGCTGTAATTCCGCTAAAGATAAAAAATATATCCACAAGTACACATGTACATGAGTTAATTTTATATGAAGATTTATATGGAGATGTTTAAAACATGTTCCCATTATGATTGCAATACCACTTATAAATATGTAAAATCGCACGCACCACAGTAGGCACCAAAGTTTCTTGTCCTCCAACGTCCACAATTTTACGAATATTTTTGGTAAAATTAACAAAACAATTGTGAACGTTTGTGGACAAAAAAATGGTTTGTCGACCCATTTCGTCACGGTGGGACGTGACTAAAAGTCCCACCTTCTTTCACTCAGCTTTCAATTTTCCAAACTAATTTCTTGACACGAAATACCGAGGTTTATTTTTTATAGTATCAAAAATGTATGGCTCAAGGGGTTAAATGTACAAGTATTTTTTACTGTGCAGGACGTAAATAAATTGAATGAATAAATAAGTAAATTTTTTTTGCAGGCCTACCCAGAGCTACATAAACATCAAGAGCAGCAGTCCGGTGTCTCCGCGTACGGTTGGCGGGGGTTACGTGCAAGGGGCCCCAGGGACCCCGTCTGCAGGTGGCGCGGTGGGACCGCCGGGCGGAGGAAGCGGAGCGGGAGCCACGGGGGCAGCTACCGGCACTGCCTCCGGCAATTACGTCACCGTCCCCGTTCCCAGTGGTCTTCGCTATGTACACCCTTACCCGCCACCGCCTCCGGCACCATCGGCTCCCGTCAATCAGACGCCACCCCCGCCGGGAGCCACGGCGGCCTACACGAGGGACCCTTACAGAAACGCCACACCGAACGTAGGTATTCGATCCACGCGATCGACTTCCGGCAATTATCTACCTCGAAATACATACACGTATGTGTACATCAGGAAGTACATAATATGGCGGCCGAACCTATACCACAGTGTTCGTATACGTAGTATTGTTACGAAAGGCACGAGGTTTATTGAACTCGTCTCGGGAGAATCTCGCCAAATCTCCACGGTTCGGATTCCTTCGTTATTTAGGGAGGGGGTCGAAATTTTCAAAGATCGAAATGTGGAATAGCCGGTATTTTTGAATAGAGAAACTAGGAAGGGCGTAGTGGTCGAATCTTCGTCTATTCTAAATAGAAGAACAAATAAAAAATTCTGGAAATTCTGGAAAGAGTACAAACTTTTTTGCACTGTTTCCGTAAGACCAAAAAATAATTTTTCTTTTCACGGTTCGATACTACCGCAATTTTTCATCGGCTGTATTTCAGCCGGATATCGCTAACTCATTCCTCCCAGCTCGATACAAATAACTCGTCGTATATTCAATAAAAAAAAAAATATATATATATATATATCTAAAAAAAATAAAACAGAATAAATAAAAGAGAAAAATAAAATATGCTTCTACCGAGTTCCGAGTTCGGGAATGAATCGTCGTGTTTTCTCCGAGCTTTTCTGCTCGCAGCCTCCGGGGCTGCGGCTACACGAAACGGATAGCTTTGACCTGTAACGACAATTACCCGTAACTAATAGTCGCGGCGTTACACCGGGAAACCGGACGGGGAGTCCGTAGGTTCGCGTGGGCGAGTGAAAGTTGTCCTTTCCCCATGAGGCATCACCCTTCCCTCGGCTTCGCCCCGGGTTCAACTCCGTTTCTACTACCGTTGCGACTCCGTCGTCGTTGTTCTTGTCACTGCCGCAGGGCTGCGTTCGGCGCGTCTCCTCGAGCTCCGACATGCGAGACTCGTCGGGGAAAAAAAATGAATACGTCGATGCTTCGTCAGGCTCTTTGCTTCCTACTGCCGAGTGTATTCTTTGCTTTGTTCGATTCGCCATTCACCATTCTCGCTCTCCGAAAACATAATACACCGTAGCGAGACGAGAGAGGAATCCCTCAGTCTGTCTCGAGGCTGTCGTTATTGTGAAAAATTTTAATTTTAGATTTTTTTGTATTTTTTTTTTATTCATTTGCAAACGCCGTTCACTTATTAAGGATGCATCACACGTGCATTCCCAACCAAAAGTTTTAATCCATCATTTCACCACTTTGCGACATGCAAAAATGTGAAAAAAACGTATTAATTATGTCAATGCAACCTGTGATTTTGCATAATAATAATGCCAAAAGTTCTTAATAAATTATCAGAAGAATTAATTGTTCGTAAAAAAAAATCAGACAACTTTTTATTTCCTCAGTTTTAATGAATTCTTTGTTTTTTTTAGAATTCATATGAATTTTTTTTAGCTTCACTGATTATTTGTTGAACAATTTTTTTTAGCAATTTGTTCATAACTCTTTAACATTATTATGATGCAAAATCAATGTTGTTGGCACTGTTAATACACTTAATTTTTCAGATTTTTATACCCATTAGGAAGTGTTCAAATTCTCACTGAATCTCGCTTTTGGCTGGGAATGTACGTGTGAAGCATCCTTAAGAGAGACGTCCGTATAATGGATAGAGCGTACAGAGTTCTCCTCGTTTTACATACCGAAAGGTCGACGGTGAAAGGTGCAAAAGAAAATGATATATGCGATATTCAAAATTCAACGATTAAAGGGGAACGACCAAGAAGTCACGTAAAATGATGAAATCATTGAGCCGGACGGATGAGCCGGAGGGATTGAACAAATCAACGACCGGATGCTTCCAATTACCGAATTCCAAACGTCCGATTGCTTGTTCGTAATGCCAAAAAAAAAAAAACAAAAAAACAAAAAAATTTGAATAAAAATATTTCCAATATTCGAACATCTCTCGACATAACAAAATCCGACTCTCTCGAGGCCCTCGATGCGCAAGTCGCGCATCGCGGCCTACGGATATAATTCCGGTGTCGCGTGATGCCCGGCAATACAATCGCGAAACTTTATCCATCTCGGCTCTTAATCTCTGGCGTTCGTTTACGATGATTACGTTCGTTCGGTCGTTATTTCCGTTTCGCATACTTCTTCCGGAGTCTTGCCCGCTAAAACCACACCCATCGTTTCTATTTATAGGAAATAAATAGTAATCTGGTTCACGCTGCTTCACAGTAACTTGTACTTTACAGAAGTCAGAGGGACCACTTTATTTTTTTTTATTCTTAGAAATATTAAATGTCATATAAAGATTCCATGTTTACGAGATTTAGTTTTAAGTTAGTCTAGGCAATTGGAGGTCGCGAACAAGATCTCAAGGGCTCATGCGACCTGCTCGAGGGAATTAAAGTTATAAAATAATTCAAATCAAATTAACTGTATGTTATTATTTTTATAAAAAGAAAAAAACGAACCAATATCTGTGTGTATATATATACACACATACACTTTTGAGCAGCCACAACAAATATTATAATATGTTATATATAATATAATTATATATATACATGTATATGATATAATATATTATATATCATATTCCCAATTCGGGTGTTTCGTAAAAATGTTTCCACCTCGATACCGAGACGATCGAAAGCCGAACTATTCCTGAGCCCGGTCATTCACAGTCTCGTACGCAGTTTGAAAACGCAGCTGATGTGATTCTTCGATAATTGAATTTAATCTGATTTTTTTTTTGCAGGTAAACGAGAGGGTGGCGATAAGTGTGAGCAGCAGTCCGGTGTCGCAGGTGGGTGTCGGCGTCGGGGTCGGCGTCGGGGCTGGTGAATACGGCATCAATAGCCGAGGGGACCGTCCACGAATATCCCTGCTTCCACCTGCCTCGGTCGCCCCGGCGCCTTCGCCGACGGGACCCGAGTATCACGTTGCCGGTGCGCGAAATCCACGGGTGATGATGCCGATGCAGACCGATCAGTACTGCAGCCGGGCGGTCGAGATGGCGACGCTCCTCGAAGCGCCTCCCTTCAAGAAGATACGACTCGGCCAGCCTCAGTCACAGCCCCAGTGCCAGACGATTTCGCCGGCGGACACCTGCATAAAGCAGGATCACGTGCAGTTGCAACAGCCACTTAGGATAGATACGCGGGTGGGTTTTCCTGCTATATTCTTCAGCCTTCGAATCCCACCCTTCTATAAAAAAAAAAAATGAAAAAAAATAAATTCAAACGTCTCGCTCGTTTTGTTAATAGAGCTCCGTGAGAATACCGTTAAAAGCTTTTGCCACTTGAGATAGCATTCCACAGTCGTATTTAACGAGCAACGAGGATATGACCGAGTTCTCCGAGCCGGACCACTTTGCGTGGCCTCGCGCTGGGTGATCTCGTATCTCGCCGAGCTCTAGAGTCCGAGCAACATATTCGCGATGATGGTCGGGAGGGTGTTATTTTTCCGAGATACTTTTGCGATACCGGCAAGGCGCGTTTCGGTCCGTTGGTACACGGTTTCTACCGTCGGAATACTCGGGGTTTCCGCTGGCCGAGCGTCGGTATTTAACGGGCGGGTTCGGCGGGGGTGGAAACGCTACTGTTTTACCGACGGGCGTTCGCAACCCTTTGAGGGTTCTTGGTTTCCCCGGTTATCGCTCGACGATAAGACACCGTTAGTGTATGAATTGATGAGAGAATTTCTGCCAGGAGCAGCCGGCGGCAGGTGCGTACACCCCACAGACCGAAGCCATCTCGCCTACACTACCGGAGCCTAGCACGCAGGAGGATGCCCAATTCAGGAGCACCAAGGACGATTTGCTTCAGCAGATTGCGAAGGTCGATCGTGAGATTGCCAAGAGGGAATCGCAGATCAGCAAGCTCAGGAAGAAGCTTAAGGAACTCGAGGAAACGGCTAGCAAACCCCTTGAGGCTGGCGGTCTCAAACGACCGGTCGAGGAACAGTCGCAACCGGCGAAGCATCAGTCGCTGGCACAGAAGATCTATGCTGAGAACAGGGTGGGCATTTTTATATTTAATTCCATTTTCTCGGCCGTTGAAAAATTATATTATACTCACAGCAGCCACAGCCGACTTGTTTATTATTTTTAACATATTTGAAATATCAGAACAATATTGAAATGATTTGTATTAATGAACTAACTGGAGAGCTTATAATTTGGAAATAAAGAAACTGGTGTCAAGTGACAAAGAATCGAATTTAATGGATGTCTTGTTCGATTGCAGAAAAAGGCGGAAGAGGCGCATCGGTTACTGGACAGGCTAGGTCCTAAGGTGGAGCTGCCGTTGTACAATCAGCCATCGGACACGAATGTCTATCAGGAGAATCGAACGAGGCATCAGTCTTGCATGCGAGCGAGGCTAGTCGCGAGGCTAAGGCGAGAGCACGCCGAGCGAGCTTCTCTTCATCGGCAGCAATCGCAGACTTACGCTATTCTCGTTCAGGAGTGGCATCGTAAGGTGGAACGTCTCGAGGCTACGCAAAAGAGAAAGTCGAAGGAGACGAAGAATCGTGAATTCTTCGAGAAAGTATTTCCCGAGCTGCGAAAACAGAGAGAGGATAAAGAAAGATTCAACAGGGTCGGGGCTCGTATCAAGAGCGAAGCCGATCTCGAAGAAATCATGGACGGTCTTCAGGAACAGGAGGTGAGGCTTCTTCTTATCATTCAACACAAGATGTTGCAAAAAAAAAGAAACAAAAAAACAGAAACACTGGTGTCCTTACTCGTTGATGAATTGGAACTATATTGGCCTGATGATGTGTGAAGGAAATTGAGAAGAGGCGCAAAAGGTTGAGAAAAAATGAACGCGTTACTTGGGTAACTAGATGAAAGAGAGAGAAGAGAAAAGCACGTTACTCAACTTCTTTGCGCAAATGTTGTTAATATTTGTCTCTTCCTTGTCTACGTCCTTTCCCATATGTATAAATTTGTATACTTGTATACTTATATACTTATATACTTATATACTTATATACTTATATACTTATATACTTATATACTTATATACTTATATACTTATATACTTATATACTTATATACTTATATACTTATATACTTATATACTTATATATTTATACATTTATACATTTATATACTTATATACGTATATATATGTGTCTACCTTGACCTCCGATTTTGTTTCTTCTTTCGATTCGGCAGAGACTTGATCATCGCCGTTGCTTATATGCTGATCGCGAAGTTTTGCTAGAGTCTGCTGTACTTGTGCTTTCATACTTTCAGTACCTTGCGATAATTTCTGTGGTCAAGTTTACTTGGTATGCTTACTAACCCAGGCTGGCTTTGGTTTTAACAAAGGATAAGAATGAATGTACATGTCTATCGCAGAAAAAGTAACATAGAATTAAATATTTTGCCTTAATCCGTTTGTACACTTCCTCGAGCATTTATGTAGCTTAGTTTTCCCGTAACATCTGAAATCCTCTGAATCGCATAAATTCTACACACGTCCACACATTTGTTTGTGCGTTTCGTAAATTATTTTATAATGAAAAACACCTTTTGTTTGGCATCGAAACTGCTTGCTCTGAACTCAGCTCACGTTTTGTTGGGGGTTGGTAAAAAAAAAAAATCTGACATCAGATGAAAAATCATGAATGGCAATTCATGACTGATTGGTTTTCGGAGGGATTAGGAGTATTTATTTTGCCGGCTGGTCTTTCATCTACCTGTGAGCGATTCAAGCAACGGCAGAGAATAATCGTATCCCCGGATAAGCGGACGGAGAAGAGTGAATAGGAACCGTTTTGGCAGAATGGAATTAATATTTTAAGCAACGGCGTATTATCGAACCATTATAAAAAGTGTTTTTTTAAAAAAATTATTTTTTCGAAATTTCTTTTTTAAATCGCTAGCGAGAAGAAAAAAAAAACGTTTGACACGTTAGAGTAAGAGTTAAATATTGCACGAGTAATAAGCTAACAACTTATACCGCGATTGTTACAGTTATTCTTATACGCGATTATTATAGTTTTAGTAGGTTCTCATTGTGCAATTTTTATTTATTTCTTTATCTTCATCGTAATAAGTATTTGTGGATGCTTCATGGAAGATTCCTTACCTTTACTGATCCCCCAGGAAGACATGTCGACAGAGTTAAAAAATTCCATTAAAGCCCGTCAGGTTAGTAACGTGCAGTTGATCTCTTTTCACCCTTCACGCCGCAACGAATATTAATTACGGATCGATTAAACGCGTATTTCCAATCGATCGACGCCGAAGCTCGAAGCGATCGATCCAAATTGTTGGTCAATATTATTCGATCCATAATTGATACAACGTTGCTAATCACCATTCACAAAGTTCCCAAATTAATCGGGCAAGTTTATCTTTTGTATTCATCAATAATTCAATTGATTGTCATTCCCAATTCATCTTATCGAGGAGACCCGACTATTCGTAGACTGACGAAAGATTTTAATGTGGCTGTCGACAGATGGAGGACAAGAAGATGCGCTCGTACGCGGTCATTCCACCCCTGTTGCTGGACACGAAACAGAGAAGGATCGCATTCCAAAATCGGAATGGTCTCCTGCAGCCGGAAGAGCTCGAGGCACTTCACAGCGAGCGAAAACTGATCAACGTGTGGAGTCCCATGGAGCATGAGCTGTTCAAGGAAAAATATCTTCAGCATCCCAAGAATTTCGGAGCTATAGCTCAATCCCTAGAACACAAATCTGTTCCGGACTGCGTGCATCATTACTACCTCACTAAAAAAGCTGAAAATTATAAGCAGCTATTGCGGAAATCGCGACAACGAACGCGTAGCTCCCGAAACAATCCTAACAATAAGGTAACCATACAAAATAATAACGAAAAAAGAAAGGAAAAAAATTATAATAATGGCTGAATCAAAGAAGAAAAAGATGACGAACAATGAATGTCTGGAACGGATCCGGACGTATCGTTCAATATTGATTTCCGTCATTGTCTCTATTGTTCGTTCGACATTCACGATGACCCCGTTTCGTTTGTTTCCAGGTAAACAATAGTAACTCGACGCTCGGAGCGATAGATATATTAACGACAGGCGTTACGACGAGGCTGCAGCGTGAGCAGCAACAAAAGACCCAGGAGAATCCTCAGAGTAGCTCGGCGACGGCGTCGACAACTTCTACGACGTCTTCGTCCACAACGTCGACGTCGTCGTCGACGACGATGACGGCGACGAGCACGACAACGTCAACCAGCACCTCGACGACGACCGCCGCAACATCGTCCACGTCGACGATTTCGGCGGTCACGACGTCGTCGAGCTCCCATCCGTCGACGGAGACGACGGCTACGTCGACCACGACCGGCGCCGCATCCGTCCAGAGCACCACCACAACGTCGACGACGAGTGTTCTCACCACGTCTTCGACCTCCAGCGCGAAAGACGCGAGGGAAGCGAACAAGGAGAATAAAGAGAACAAAGGAGACTCTAAAGATTCGATCGTCAAGGAAGCGAAGGAGGAGTCGCAGTCGAGCTCGGAAACGGTTTCGGGAAAGGACTCGAAAGCGTCGTAAGTCGATGCTTTCACTCCCCTCTTCCAATTTTCGATCTGTCGGGTCGTCAAAAATATTAACGACAATTCTTCGGTCACGAACAAACTGACCCGGTCTGGTTCGGTATATCGTTTTTCGTCAGTTTTCTGCGTTTGTTTTTTTATTATGATCGAGCTCCGAAACTATTCTCAAATATCACTCGAGAGCAACGTAAGAACTCACGCTACCACATTATCGCAGAATAATTATTTTATTTTGAAAACCAGATTAATTATTTTATTTTGACTTAAACAAAATCGGGTTGAGAGCTTACGTCGCAGTAAATGGGTAAAAACACATGGGTATTTCGGGTTTTTTTTTCTCCGTAAATATACACTTTCTGGAAAGCAATTAAAAAAAATGTTACATCAATTTCTTCTTCCCTGTCATACACGAAACTGGCCAGTATCGTCAGGGAAATCGTTTTTCACTGCGTTTTATTGTTCATCGGGTAGAGTTTAATTTCGATTAATACAGAAGCGCATCGTGATTGATTGAGCGCTGTTCACTCAGTGAAAGTTATTCGTTGTCCAAACAGAATCGAATTCGTGTCCCGATATTCACCCCTCCGATATCCATTTTGCGATTACCGTACGATCCGACTTCGACGCTCGAAGATACTCCGAATTGAATGTAAAAAAAAAATCTATTTAATATTCCCGCTACGGTCGTAAGCCGCTGAAGAGGATGGAATTTATCGTTCGTTAGTTCGAGAATGGTAATAAGTTGATAAGTGAACGAGGGGTGATGAGAGAATTCGTTGGGACGAGAGGCGGCTGGTGGGGGGAGGGGGGGAGGTTCGGGCAGATCGCTCGGTTATTAGCAGATTGTAATGGTAATCAATCGTTCACCGGTTAGCGGGTATTGTTTGCACAGCCACCCACTCGACGTTCATCATCTTAATTGCCTGGAGTTCACAGATCTCATCGCCATTCGTGTTGGCACGCGATCTCGTACTCGCGAGCGTAACGCGACGATGTCCTCCTATCCCAGTAGGTCGGACCTACAGTGTATAAAATAAAAACCGCGGGTCGACGAACCGGCAGGAATTTTTCTATTACGGTAGTCCTTGCGAATAGTGTTCACTTCTGAGAATAAGTTTCAGAGAAATGCGAGGGAATTGTAAACACTTCTCGATGGTATAAAAATCATTCACTTTGAAGTTTGTGACTTTCTACACGTTTTTCCAATATTAAAAAAAAAAATTCAAAGTGAATTTAAAGATCTAAAAAAATTCATACGTGTTCGGAACAGTGAACGAAGCACTTTCATAGAAAAAAAGTTAGATTTCCGGGAGATTTGTCGAACAATTTTATTTTTCATCAATATGTTAATAACATTTTGAAATTATTATTATGCAAAACTAATATTTTCAGCACCCTGATACGCTTGTTTTTTAATAACTTAGCAAAATCATCCCCTCACTCTATGGAATTTAATTTAAATGTAAAAAAACGATTTTGCATCTCTACAGAACCGAAACAGCGGGCACCTTGTCGTCCTGCCTGAACATCAGCGGGACAAACACCGCGACTTCGCAGACGGACAAGGACAAGAAAAAATCGGGCAGCGTCTCGGGTGGCGTGAGCAGCAGTAGGACGAAGGACAAGAAGAAGGAGAATCACGCGACTCCCATGGAGACGAGCGACGAGGAAGCTCAGACGATCGACAACATCGGTGAGTACCGAAAAACACCGTCCTGCGTGGATAATCGTCGAATCGAGAACTTGAAATTTTACGTAATCGACGCACTCAACACTAACGAAGTGTGCCGATATCTTTGAGTTGCAAAATGAACAAACTGTGCGTTTCGAGCCCGGGGCAATATCCATTAGGTAATTCGTCGCGTGGGACGCGAACGGCAGGACGCGAACAATGTAATCGACATTATTGGTTTATATTCGACGGGCACTCGACGTCACCGAAACGCGTAACTTGGATGGGCCCGGGGCTACTCACAAACGTATTTACTCGTGTTCAATCAGCGATAATTATACCGACCGGTGTTGTTATTGATTCGTAACGTGTAAATGGAATATGCGCGTTCGGGGCTGTGAAAACGTGATCGTAATTGCACGTTGCACATTTGCCTCGCACGATCATCTTCGTCGAGGTGCCCTCCCCATCGGAGATTATCTGTTCGGAATTGATGTGTGCATTGTTTATTGAATTTTTTAAAAATACAAAGTCGACGCGCGTAGCTCCGTGCATCGATATCGTACGCGGCGCTTTATTTATATAAAGCGACGCTACGTTGAACAGCTGATCCGGCTTCGAAGATACACACGGGCATGCAGATTGATATTAAATCCTGAGCTTCGTAATCCAGCCACCTCGAGTTTCACTGGGAAAAGCTTTCCGCCCAGGGAAATCAAACAGCCAATCGAGATCGTTCTACGTTATCAGTTTAATGAAAATCACACGTGGCGAATATTGTTCGACAAGCGACGCACTCGATTCGATCAATGTTTACCTCGACGATCCGATGACGAATTTAACGATCCGCGATCACCCACGAATCTTGAATCTCAAAATCGTCGACGGAAATTAAATATAGGATTGAAGCAGGGAATATGGCCCACCTCTGTTAGCAAATTAATTATGCATGGGTCTGGCGTTATTCGTCACTTTTACCCTATGCCAAAATATATATTCGGGATATATTAATTCTGGCGTTTTAAAAAATATATACGATCAATATATTGGACATATAAACTCCAATATATCTGATGAAATATATTTGCACAAATTGATTCGAAAATATATCCGAAATATAATTTTTTGTTTCGTCGATAATATATTTCATATATCACAGATATATTTTTTGCGGAAAAATATTTTCTTCCGCAAAAAAAATGCTTTTTTTATTAATGATTAACATTAATGTATTAAACATATTAATTACGATATAACTTTGTAAATGTCACAGATATATTTTTTAATATATCACATGTGTAACATTTCTTCTGCCACTCGAAGTAGCGAAGAAAATTAATCAGCTCTTGGAATCTTTACAGGGAACCGGCGTGATTCGTGCATAGCCAATTAAACACACGCGTGGATTTCCTCAAGAAAAATTCTTTAATTTTTCGCCTTATTTATTGAGTGCACAGGATCGACGGTCCGGTCTACAGGCGAGATTACCGACTTCCTAAAATTACGACACATATATATACATCTCTCGACAACACGTATTTGGCCCAGTCGTTGATATTCAAATCCCGAGACGGATCAAAAAAATCTCACTCTCCCGTCCGTCGTCGCAATGGTTCTACCTTGTCGTTAATCACATGTTTCTTCTTTTTTTTTTACACATCGAAAACACCGGCTGGAAATTCACGGATCGCTCGAGTCGCCCGTGGCCTGAAGAACGACGCCCGTGGACTCTCCGTCGCCGCTGTTGGCGCTTCTCTCCTCGACGTTCGAGTGGCACAGCTTCCTGTGCTTGTGCACGAAGTAGTAGCTCGGAAATTTGCTGCCGCATATCTTGCACGGATAATACTGGACGTTGAGATCGAGAAGTTTGACCTCCCTGCGTCTTCCGTCCGGGCGATTCGCGCCGGTGGCGCCGCTGTTGGCGACCTCGTCGGTCTCGGCGGTCGGCAGAAGGTGTCGTCGCGCGTGCTTCTTGTAGCAGTAGTGCGACTTGAAGGTGTGCCGGCAGTAACCGCAGGTGTAGCTGGCGTTGCCCGCCGAGCCCCCGCTGGCGCGAGGCTCCGTCGAGGAGTTGCCGTCGGGTTTGCCGTTCTCGTCGTTCTCGCCGCTCACGTCGAGATCCTCCTCGGCCGGGCAGGGCCTCGGTTGACGCGGCTGCGAAGCTCCGCCGGTCGTCGACACGTAGTTCTCGTTGAGGACCCGATGAAACCTCACCGGACCGTCGCAGCAAGCGACGTCGTAAACGACGCCCGCGCCGCCGCTCGTCGAGGCCGCCGTCGCCGGCTCGTTGCTCGACCTCGAACTTCCGGCGCTTCCTCGGTTCGCCGAACCGTCGTTCATCGTCAACGACGTCCTCTCGTTCGCCCCCAAGGGACTCGGCAGACTGTCGACTATCGAGACACGATCCGATCCCTTTTTCTCGTCGTCCTCGGACTCGTCGATCAATTTCTCACGCTCGTCCTTCGTTCTGCGGAAGGACGTGCTCGCTATTTCCGGACTCGCTCGGAGCTCGGTGTGCTGAGCCCTTCGAGGCTCCGGCTCGGCTGTCGGCGGGGACGGCGAATTTTCTCTGAAACTAAGAAATACTGTAATGTATTTTTTTTTTTTTAAGAAAATTTATAACGGTTATTGTTGATTTTGTATTCGCACCTGTACGAAACTGCCGAAGTGGCTGGTTCCTGAAGAATTCCGGGATTCGGAAGGATCGAGAGACTCGGAGGAATCTGCAGGTTCGGCAGGTGCGAGAGTCCGACGGGCGCCGAGGGATAGAGAGCCGGTTGCGACCAGCATATCGGCGGGCCGACGAGACGATTCGGCACCGGTCGAAGTATCGTTCCCGAGCGCGTCGGGGGAGGCGTCGGTAACGGCGGCGGTGGTCCTCGCAGTCTCAGCAACGCTGCTCGACACTGCTCCAATGCTCCGGGCATGTGCAGCAAGTGCGTCGCCAACAGAACGCTGTAGATATTGTCGAGGGTCACCTCCAGTCGTCCGGTGTACATGTAGTTTAGCAACGGTGCGAATGCTTCGCCTCCTTCGATTGCAGTGAACATTTAAAAATCTTAATCCCCAACAACTCACAACGGATTTCTGGATTTTAACAATTTCTCACATGAGAGGTCGAAATACGGTTTTTTTTTTCAATATGAAGCAAACTGGAGCAAACTGGATTTTTTTAAATTAAACCTGAAGGGTTTCAGGTTTAATTTTAAAAAATCGTCTCCAAATTAAAACCATTGAAATTTTTTTAAACCAATTTTGCAGACACCTTGACTATTAACCACACATGGCGCACATGTAGTTGAGCAACGGTGCAAATGCTTCGCCTCCTTCGGTTGCAGTAAAAATTAAAAAATCTTAATCCCCCAACAACTCACAACGAATTTCTGCACTTCAACAATTTTTCAAATGTTTCAAATTTGGGAAGTCCAAAAATAATTTTTTTTTTTTCAAAATGAAGCAAAGTGGACCACTTCAGGTTCAATGAAAAAAAAAATCGTCTACAAATGAAAACAATTAAAATTTTATGAATGCAATTTTGATGAAGCATTGACTATCAACCACACGCGCTACGTGTGAAATTTCAGCTTGACCGGTCGAGGCATTCCCGAGTTATAGCGGTTTGAGTTTTTCTCGTCCGAGTCTCACGCACATAAATCCGGATACTTTTGAAAAATTCCTTTTTTCGATTCTTTTCGAACTTTTTGAACACCTATCCGTAAAAATCTCGAAAACATTTTGTTTTCACCGAAAACAAAGCTTCCTCTATGAGGAACCAAAAGCAGTAATTAACGCGACGCGATTCAGTTCAAACAACACCGCCAGAACGCTACGCCTTACGATAGTAAAAAATCCACGACGTCCTACCCTCAAATTTCTAACACCTCTGACATTTCCAAACCCAAAGTGACGTCAAAAGCGGACAGACGTGAGCAGAAAAAAAAAATCGTGATGCAACAGTTAATTACCGACGGACGAAACGGAGACGGAAGTGACGGCCGACGTCCCGTCTTCGCGACCGGAAGTAGCCGTCGAGTTCGTCGCCGTCGCGAGGAGAGCCTTCAGATAGCCACTGTGAGCGGCCAAGACGCCTCGGTGAGCAACGAATTGGTGCTCGCCCTCGTTGCCGACTCTCACGAGAGTGTCGGGTGGCGAGAGGGTCTCCAGCCGTGGATAAGTCTCCTCGCCGCCGAACCACGCTCTATACAAACTGTACATTGTCGAACGCTTCGATTCCCACGATAATCAACGGTATCAATTTTTTTCTCAATTTTTATTTCTCCCCGTCATAGTTTCATTTTATCCGACTTTCGTTAATTTTCAATTTTCACTCGGGAATTCATATCACTGAGAATTATTTGTACAGACGTTCTTTACGACACCCGAAAAACTGCAAACCAAGCCAAGGGCTGGTCGTCATTTTTTCTTTTTTTTTCGTGGCTAATTGTTGACACTCGAGTTAAGTCTCGGCGACGATCCGTGATGCGGAAGCGCGCTTTCGGGTACGCCGTCGCGACGCTCGACGTCCCGTGATTTGAACGCCGGTAGTCGCGGCTCGCGCGATACCGCTTCCGCGAAAAACCCCACCGCTCGGTGCTCTCAACCCTCCCGGAATTGCTCCCGCGGCCTGGAACCGCCCCCGATGGAAGCAGATTGGCCCGTTCCTCGCGACACTTGCCCCACGCCGCGCGCCCTCGCCAAGTGCCTTCTCGGTGCGGATAAACCGCCGGTACGCGACCTCGAACCATTAATTCTCTTACCGATAAACGCGATAACGTTTTATTCACGAACGTTCGTAAATAATTTGATCTCTAATTTTTTAAATTTAAATTTAATTCACGAATCCATTCGCGAAAAAAATAAATCTGGTACTCGAGGGCTCGTTAGCTTGTTCGAGTGACCGTCGAGAAAAAAAGAAGTTGAAGAACCGAAGGCGGAGGCCGAGAGACCTCGAGAGAAGTCCTCGATGGATGCGTCTTTTACAGGCCTTTCCGCTCTTCTACTCTCTGATGTTTTTTATCAAATTAAACCCGGGCCCTGTCTCGAAAACCCAACCGCGTTCTTTCGTGGTATTTGCATAATATCGTTTATAATTCACCTCTGCGCTTTATTCCGTTATACACCGCGATACACTGCTCCACATAGATATTTATATATCTGTATGTATGAATATGTTAAGAGTACATAAGGTACGCGGCTCTTCGTTTCGTTACCTTCTCCGGTCCTCACTCGAAGGAAAATTGAGCGGTCCTCAGCCTCGCGCGGTTACCGCGAGTATTCGCAAACACGATGATATATTTATATTTCGTACGGTTACACACACTTACGGCCTTGCACTGCCTACTCTCTTTTCCTAAAATTGCACGGTGAGAGGGACATGATGAAAGTTGCTCTGTTCAGGGTGGAAATTGAAATGTATTCGACAAAGATTCCTAACGATCTTTGCCTGGACCTCGAATTTCAACATTAACGAACGCCCGGATGCAAAGAGGCAGATCTTGGAGGAATCGTTGAAGTGGTAAATAAATGTTTTTATAAATATTTATTTACCACTTTGAAGACTCTTCCAAGATCCGCGTCTTTGCATTTGGGCGTTCGCTAATATAGAAATTACTATAGAATCAATATAGACCTGGGTTATCCTAGGTCTGTCGCAGTGAGTTTGTGTCGAAGAGAAATATAGAAACGAAGGAACCATAGAAACTTTGCACATTCGACTTTTGGAATTCTGTAGTCGCTGATATTAAAAACAGGCCAGGAATTAATGAAGACCAGTGTTCAGCCGTGCCTACATTACCGTGCCCAGTCGCTCGAATCAGACACAAATAAATCATCGGTTGCAAAAGATGTCGCTTCAAGACCCATCGTAAAAATTACAGTTAATTCGAAACATTTTAAAAAATTCAATTCTTTTTGCAAAATCGGTAATTTTCCGGTTCTCTCCGGAAAACCACCGGTTACATAAATACTGGTGTCATCATCGAGGATGGAGTTTCCGTCCTATCCAAAAATCCCGTCAAGCGTACCACTGGGAATTTCTGTTCCACAACATTACGAGGGCTCCAGGACAAAAACGCAGAGACGTTGACAATCAAAGGACCAAAAAAAAAAAGGAACAAATGGCTTTTGTCCCAGGACTTCTTTTGTGTAATAGAATGTTTGGCCAATCGATGTATAAAACGGAGGATGTTTCAGTATCAGCCGGCGGTGATGCTTGTGTACGGTCGTCCATAATGCCGAGGAAACCAGGGGGACAGGTATCGGAAAGGGGGCTCCACGAGTCCGCGCTGGCAGCGCGAATGCCATTCGCAGATAAACAAACGTTAACGCGAGCCAGTAGCCTTGGACGCGTCGGCAAGCAGCGCGGCGTCAGAATAGAACGACGATTACGCACATTTCCCTGGAGAGGAGGAAGCTTCGAAAGCCCCGAGGATTTCCCCACCGTGGCCGCCCTCTCACGTGTGTAATACCACCGGCGGCAGGGGCAAAATCCCCCCATCGTCCTCGCCGACGTCGAAGTCGAGGCTCTCGAAAATCGTCTCTACCGAGCCGAGAGCCTTCAACGATAACCGAGCCCGATTGGCATCACCGGATGGAGATGTACACGGTGTTGCAACCCTTTGAGCCATTCCTCGTACACTTCAGAAATTATTGCAAAAAAACAAAGAAGAAAAACCTTTGATGCAGAAAAAAAGCTTTGAAATTGAGCTTTCGATATTTAACATTTTTTATCAACACTAATTTTTTATTTATTTTTTATTCAGTGCCTATTATTGTTATAGTGGCTATTATTATTGCGGTGGAAGTTGGGGTGAATGCACCAGTGAATGGACGACTAAGCCGCTTTTCGTTTTTAAGAGAGCGGCAAAATTACATTTTGACGATCACAGTGTTTTTTACTTGAATAACATTAATAATAATACTGATAAAGCAGAACATAAAAACTTATTAGCTTCTTAGGGCAAATCGTAACGAACAACCTTTCGTCTCAGTCTCAAATTAACTGTAAAGATATTTCTTTGGCTGGACCTTAAATAATTTGGCAATATTTACACCAATTTTTTTTTTTTTAATAATTATTATAGTATCAATAATTAACTCTATCCTCATTCATTCGACGCACTACTCACCCTTTTTTCTAAATTTTCATCAAATGATTTCTCCGATTGAGTACTTTTTTATCAACCATGTAAGTGATTTCGTCCATTCACTGATATCTGTTCTTTCACTAGTGCACTCATCCTGGTAAGATCGACGCTGCGGAGAGAAGAATTTTCGGCCATTCGGTGAAGACGATGTACCTACTAGAGGGAACACACGTACTTTGTTCCGGTATGATCCATTCTCGGGAAAGATATCCACGGGATTGTTCGACCTTTGCCGTCTTCTCGAGGAGTGTGCTCGTCGTACTCCACCCGGGTCATACTCTCGCAGACACCCAGGGAACAATCGGGCTAAGAGAGTGTACGGAGAGAGAGACGGCTAACCGGGTTTCCTCCCCCGGTCCACGTAGAGTACGCGCTCAACGAAAGAAGAACGCTTGGTTTAATGCCCCGAGCTTGGTTGGGACAAGCTGAGCAAACACTTTTCACGATATTACCGAGCACACTGCCGCGGCTCGGCTTCGCGAGGGAGAACCCTCTCTCTACCGAGCTCGCGGGTTACTCTCTTCGCTTTTCTACTCCAATTCTATATTTCCTCTTATCTCAATCACGCTCGCTACTCGAGCCATTTCTTCATTTCTATTTATTATAACTCGCCGGGCCAACGTCGTCGCCCGTCGTCGAGTAAATCGAATTCCCACTAGTCCGGAGAACTTCCTCCTGATCGTTTCCCCGTTTCTATTTACTTTTCCGTTTCAACCTCGGTCCGCCAGGCGGCCGCAGTGCTTGAACGGCCCTCGATAATTATCGCGGATGATTGAAGGGTCGATAAAGACCACGAAGGAAGGACCAATATTACCGATTCTGCGAAACCAATGCTGCGGTAACGATACGAGGTATTGGAGTTGCAATAGGTCGTGATATTTTTTTTTTGCTGAGACACACTTATGATATGTTTTGATGATACTTTTTTTTACTAAGGCTACTGAGTAGAAATGGCTTGTCCATTTAATAATTCTTTTGTTTCGTTGATTTTACATTTTTTTGGTGGTGTCGGTCGTGGACAAGAAATGTTTGTACAATGTTGAACCCTTTTTTTTACGGTGCACCAAAGCTCGTGACAATTTAAAAAAAAAAAATGTACCCAGTCGAGAAATAAATTCATTCATGGAGAAAAAAAAAATTGTTGGGACAACATGAATTTTCTTACCACAACTGATTTACCTGGTTAACATAGGGACAACAAAATATTTTGCTGTGGCAGCAAAATATTTGTTGCCGCAGCAAAACATTTTGTTGTCCCTACGTTAACCAGGTAAATCAGTTACGGTAACAAAATTCTTGTTGTCCCAACATTTTTTTTTCTCCGTGCAGTAAAAAAAAAACGAAAAGCAAAAATAAAGATCACGAGGTAAAAATCGTGCAGTGCATCAACGTCGATGATATCGCGACGCACGTGAATTATGTTATAACTCCGAAGCTCCCGGTATATAAATATGAAATTTCTGCGAGGCTAACAGAAGCTGTGGCAAATTGGTGGGAAAATTAAATGGAGCTGAGGGGGGAGGGCGGGAGGGCCCGTGGAAACATAGTCGGCGGCTTGGATGTTGGGCCGGCAAGCGGACGAGCTAATTAGCGTCTTGATTTACTTAATCCCAATTAATGCCTCGGCTACCTGCAACGTGCGCTCGGCGTACTCTCGCGTTACTCCGCAGCCCGGTGTGCATTGGATATAGAGATGTACTCGCCTCGGTCTCTCTCGCTCGTTCGCCCGCATCCGAGCCGCTGCTCCGCCAAGCAAATAACGGATTATGTACGTACTGTTACACGTTAAACCTCGCAAACCCCGAACAAGAATATTCCATCTCTGCTTCCTCACTCGATTCTCGAGCCACGCTTGCTGTACGTTTATACTCGTACAAAGAGTAAAACGGTCTAAAGAAAAAAAAACCCTCTTCAATCTCCACTTCTTTCAATTTATTTGAGTTATCATATTATTCCAGCTGTTTGTTTCTATTTTATGCAAACGACAGCTGCGAATACTTTGATAAAAATTGTCATTCCCTTCGTCTCTGACACGAGTTGAAAAAACCGACAATTATCGAGATAGAAAAAGATTGGTCGGGGAAAAAAATATTACCGAATCTGACCGAAAAAAATATGACCGAATAATTGACGAATGAAAAATTACTGTTATGTAACCCATGCATGAAAAGCGCTACTTTTCGTGCCTGCCGAGAATGGCGTAAGTGGCCGTTTGCAGCCACGAGTTTAGTAAATTCCCGGCGCATGCGCAGATCGGCTCCTTTGCGTGCGATTTCTGGAATTTATTGCACGCTGGCAGTTCAGCGCCACAATCAGCAGGCACGGAGCAGGCACTTCTCCTGCATTCATTACATAAAATATCATGCGATACATGAGATTGTGTATTATAGAAAAAAAATATAAAAATTGCACATTGCAAACGAGATTTGGCTTATTACGCTTGATTCAATTGCGATCTTATTGTCCTATGAGATTTCGCTTAATCTGTACACGTTGCAGCAACACAATCTCCCCCCCCCCCCCCCCCCTCTCGCTGGTGGTAAACTCGGCGTCTCCCTCGTTCTCTTTATAGTCCCTAATTGACAGATGTTATTTGCTCACAGTGCACAGCCGCAATTCCGACAACAGCAATTAGCCCCGGAGCATCCCCTCCGGTGCGCTCTCAGCTTTCTGTATCGAGTAAGCACACACGCGACTCGGCGGCAACTCTCTCTTGTCCTCCCTTCCCACTTCAACGATCTAAATCATTTTTCGTTCGAATCTCTGTCCCCGCGTTTCTCTCCTGATAAAATTTTCTTAACACAGACGGGACTCTGCGAATGTAATTGTTGACACACGAGAGTAAACCGAGAGAGTCCGGAACACGCTCCGAAGAGCTTTCAATCATTTTATAGATCTCAGCAACCGAGCCCTTTCAATCTCTCTCGGACGAATCAGTGTAATAGAACATCCAAGTCAATTTTAAATTCCATACAGAAACGAAACTCCACATAATTTTGTCAGTATTTTTCACTACTGATGATAATTTTTTTTTTTTTTAATGAAAAAATCTTTGAAACTGAGACCACAAGGCAAACGGATTCGCGGATTGGTTGCGAGGATCAAAATGGTATCTCGGCGGTGATTAGGTCCTCTCTAAATGGACCCCCCCCCCCCCCCCTGCTTCTTGTTTGCCTTTAATCATTTTTTCCCTGTGCAAACATCGGCGCAACACAAATCTCATAAATACATTAATTGCAAAAAAGGTTTTGCGGCCCGCGGCGAGTTAGGCTCGATTTCTCGTAACCAGCTTACTCGAAATTTTCATACCCGCGGGCCACTTTACTACTCACCATTAATCGTCCTTTCGAAGTCATGTTTCTGGACAGGGCAGACAGAAACGGAAAATTGCCCTTTGGAATAAAAATTTTAGCACGTGTAAAACTTTTAAATAGAAATCGTTACAAGTTTGGTCCAGGAAATTTTTTAATTGTTCAGTGAAAAGTCAAGGAATTTTTTTCCTGGGAGAAAACGGCCGCCACATCTTACTGTTACTATGTTATTACAATACCTTCCCTCCTTACATACTTCATATTTGAAAATAAAAAATTAAGTAAGAAAAAAAAGAAAAGTGAGTACAATGCGCGTACGAAGTTCCGTAAATTTAGCTGCGCGGCCCCGGCCCGATCAATCCACTTACCGCCTCGGAGTCTTATTTTCGACGGTGTTCGCATTATACCCGTTCGTTCGTGTGCAATTCCCGTGGTGTAATCTCTCGCGGAATCAAAGGGAATACCATAGTGCGTACAGCAGTCGAGGCACACACAGCCCTTCTGAATCGACGATTACAGCGAACCGCTAAATCCCTCGGATATCTCCCGCTTCCGCCGACCCCGAGTCTCCTAATTAGCGCGAATTTTCACCGTCCGATTCTGCACGTTTTTATTTCAATTTTTCTGAATTTTTTTTATTTATTTATTTGTCGTTCCTTCGAGCCAATTATAGGGGATGATATTCGAATCGGCGCTCCTACGAATTATATACGAATATACATTTTTCATTTCGAATAATACTTCAGTTTCCATCGTAATTCTCGGACAATATTCGTCCGAGTCGGGCCGAGTGAATGTTTCATATCGATGTGCCGTAAGAACGGGAGAGCTCTCATCGGCCACTCTCGCTGACTCTCTTATTCTCTCATTCGCTTTATAAAACATTCAAAGTAGCTCCTCGCCCGACCCTCCATCGTCCACCTTTTTCTCGTTCCGCACTCAGCAGCCCCGGTGTAATTAGTAGGATCTCTCTCGCGCGAGCGTACTGCATTTTATGCCATTCATTTATCTCACGCAAAAAAAAAAAAAATCCCTCCACCACCGCTCTTCATACATTTTCCACCGCCTTTGTTTCGTTATTACCGCTCTTCGCGATTGACTGCTTGACGGGGTGACTTGTCCGAGCGGCTCGTAGTAACTGCCTCATTATCATTATAAATTCGTGTCGTACACAGCGAAAAAAAGTTTGTACTTTTTACAACTTATTGTTCACTAAAGTCCACAATTTTTTGTTCGGTAATTTTCCGATCGCACCATCCGTCTTCTGCTTTTGCAAACAAAAGTACCGACTACAATTGTTAGTAACGTGGGAAATAAAGGGACAAGTTTTTGTATTAGAGTCTCGACAAACGAGCTCGTCACTTATTTAACAAAATTATTTTTACTCATCCCGAAAAATAATTTATTTGACGACCATCTCGTGTTTAAGAAAAAAAAAAAAGTACAATTCCTGTTTGGTCCAATATTATTGCCAAAATAATTTTTTCTCACTAAACTCAATGGTTAAACATTATTTTCCATCGCTACTTAATATATTCTAAACATATGTTTTTTAATACCGATTAATCTTACGCTTTGCCTTGAATTCTTGAGTTGCCTTGAATTCTAGTCGAGGAAGAAATTGCTCAGTCAGGGAAAAGTCCTTTTTTTGTCCCCAACTTTTGCAACGTTTTTCGTCGATAATTGCTTACCCCGGCCTAGAACTTTGACGAATATAACAACAGCAAAAGAACAGCAAAAAAAAAAAAAAAAGTAATCCGTTTGACATGAAATGCAGGCGAGTCGGAGAGCTCGGCCGCCCGGGGAATCGCTTGTCAATTAACGTGTTCCGATTGTGCCGGCTTTATGACGATTATCGCTACCGTTCCCACGCAGCGTCATGTCGATATTTTACCGTCGTTCGTTTGCACATTTCCAGGCGCTGCTCAAATAACGGAAGAAAGGTCGATAACCCTCCGATATGGTTATTTATTCACGTGACAGAACCTTCACTCGTGTAAACCGGGACGTGTGTTTACATTAATGTCCGAGTTTCCATCAGGAGTCGAGAATAATCGACGTGATTCGATAAACCATCCAATTATCGTCTTTCGATCTAGTCATTTTTTTTATTTTTTTTCATATATAATGGACCGTAAAGAAAAATATCAAGTACAAATTTCGTCAAGAATCTTCAAAGCCCGATGAACGAAAATGTGGAAGGTTAAACGACACGGCGCACGGTAGTCCAGTAATTATTCCGGGAACAAAATTCAGAAATCCGTCTCTGCTTCCCCCCCCCCCCCCCCCCCCCTCCCCCCGTGCCCAGTTATGTTCATAACCGAAGCATATTCCGCCAAACTCTCCCCGTCGACGGCCGGTTCAGCGAGAACTTTTTAATTGGCTACCCTTAATTAGTTAACCAGCAGTATCTCCGTAATTATTCTGTTTCTCGGTAGTTCTGTACACGTTTCACCGTTCCCTCGTTGATTTTCCTTTACCCTCTCGTCCCACATCTACCCTCCTCGAGCTCAATTTTTTTTTCTTTTTTTTTTTTATCTCCATCCCGTGATATTTTTTCTCATTGGCTTCTAAACGCTTGGCTCTCATGACGTTCTGACTATTTAAACACTTTTGGTTTATATATATATATATATATTTCGAATTAAGGGATAACATTGTTGTACCATATTTTAGTAAAGTCATCGCGCAACGGGACTTTTTTTCCGGTACCAAGTCGCGCAATAAATTATAAGATATCGAGGAAAATCGCGTCCGTTTGCGCGATGAATTTTTAGATCAAAAGTGGCCGCGAGACAATTCTTTTTTTTCCAATCGTGTCACTGCGCTATCCGCCAAAGTATATGCAAGATCGGGTAGATTCGTCCGAGATAAAAATCGACCGCTCGGCGGTGTGCCTCTGCGGTTTATTTGATTTTTATCGGTGGGGCAACTTCCGCCAGATCGCGTGACGCTAACGACACCGGAACTCGCACTCTCCGCCGAGGAGAAAGAGGAGCAGCGCGGCTCTCCTTGCGGTCGTTCGTCGAGGGGGTTCTCTCGATTGCATTTGAAAATGCACAAGCTCGATGCATGGTATACGGCACTTTGGCGAATTACGATTTCCGTACGGATAGACGTTTGACGCGCGCATCGGTGCCGGGAATTTTTAACGAGGAATAGGCGTCACGTTGGCTTCAACTATATCACACTCACCGTCCGTCGGGAATTGCTCCGAAACGGCGCACGACAGAGAAAAATTCACAGACTGCCGGTGTCCGATACTTTCATCGATTTTGCATTTTTTATTATCACAGAAATGTATAATTAAACGAAAAAAAAAAGTTCAACGAAGGATGAAACAAAACTTGCAACGGAGAAAAAAGATATCTCAACTGAGAACAAAAATATTTGACGGAAAAAAAATGATTTTCTCAAATGAGAGAGAAAAAAAAATTCTCTACCACTCGACGGTTTTATGAATCGAAGTGATTTTTAGAATATCAGATTTTTAATTTGTTCAATTTTTACACCTGAATAAAAAAATTTATTTTCAGGAGCGTCGGTAAATTATGACGAGCACGTTCGAAAATTGTTCCCTTTTCCATTTAGCGATTACGATAGCGAAAAGAAAATAAAAAATAAAAACTTAAGCGTTAAAAGCTAAACTGGCTGAATCGCCTCCTAATATCATTTAATAGCATTTTCTTCGCAATGTCTATTTATTTACGAATATTCATAAAGTTCCGATAGTAGAATTCGAAATGAAAATGCGACGTTTTTTTCATAAAATGTTTCAGAGAGTGCCAGACAGCTAGGACCGCACGTGTGTTCCATCTGCCAGACGCTGGTCGAGGGTGGTACGCAGAGTCGAGCTCTGTCACGCAGCCAGGCCTCGCAGTACGGTCTCCGAGAGGATCAGGTCCAGTCCGGTGCGAGAGTCTGCAACACCTGCAGATGCAAAGCCGTCCGTGGACGTTACACCGCGTGTCCCCTACCGGGATGCCCAAATCTCAACAACGCGAGCTCAAAAACGCGGGTCAAGCGACTGAGAGCACTGCCGCCTAAATGGCTCGATTTACCGCCCGAAATTAGGGACCCGGTTATACAAGAATTTCGTAAGTTCCACTATTCGATATACGCCCACATCGCACGAAATATTTTGAAATTATTCCAGAAATCAGAAAATCTTCAAATTTGCAAACTTTACGAAATATTTCTAAAATATATGAAAATAACATTTTTAAATATTTCTATCAAAATATTCCAACGAAACGTTTCTCAAGGTAGTCCTTTCGTTAAACAAACATCCTTAAATATTTCAGATACATTCTTAATCTTTCGACACACCTGAAGTATCACCGAAACATAGTGATAAAATATTTTTAATTTCAATGTTTCACCGAAAGATTTTTGCGAATGTTCCGTGTTTATGCGGGTGTGTATACGCAATTTGTTTTGGTGATCCAATCATTAACATTTCGATGAAATTGTTTTTCGAACATTTCAGCGAAACATTTATGAAACATTTCAATGTAAGATTTATGAGCGGAAAAGGAATATTGATAAAATATTTTCAGTGTCTCACAGAAATATTATCGAAACCTTTCGAAAATATTCCCGTGCCATGCGAGCGATCTCCAGAGTGCTCCGTCTAATCGAGCGTAGTGGTGATCGATTAATGATTAGACAGAATTTTCGAACAGTATTAATTACTTCATAGCCAATCGACGATAATTTGATTGACTATGATTACACCAATCCGATCGATCGATTATCTTCGATAGATCTTCATTTAATTGCCATGGAATAACACAATTAGTTGGAGAACATTTTTAATTACAAAGTTTTTGAAAAGTTTATAATTCTTACTTTTTTGTTAAAAATAAATTCTGTAACTCTCGATATGTTTCCAGAAATACCTAGCAACGCGACGAAATGCTGTTCGGCCTGTTTCAATCGGATATCTCGACGTCTGGCGCCGCATCTCTCGGGAGGCGCGGATCCCTCGGAGGAGAGTCCCGAGTCGTCGGCGCGGCAATGGACCGACGAGGAGTTGAAGCAGCTGAGACGAGCGTTGCGCGAGCACGGCACCAACTGGCCAAAAGTGTCCGAGCAGATACCGGGAAAGTCGAATCACCAGTGCAAAAATTATTATCTAACGTATCGAAAGAAGCTCGGCTTGGATCAGGTCGTTGCGGAGTACTATCAGTCGCTGGGCGAGGAGAGAAGGCCTTGCCTCACGGACGAAGAGGAGAGCGGTAGCAGTACGAGTAGCTGCGACGAATTGGCTGTAAGTTTATTTCCTTAATTTTTTTTTCGTACCATATTTTTTTTTTCAATCCTCGAGATATAATTAATTATCGGGCTGAGGCAAAATGCTTGTTTTAAAAAATGTATACATATATCTAGTCGGATCTGTACAATATGATAGTGCAACTGGACTAGTACACATTCGATTTTTTGTATTTTTTTAAAGTCTGCAGTAAAGTGAGCAGAGCTGGGCAAAGAACCAAAAAATATTTCAAGTACAAAGTATCGCAAGTAGTTGAAGTATTTCTCTAGTACTTTTTCCAAGTACCTGAGTACAAGTTACGTAGGGTTTCAAAAATGAAAAGGTAGAAAGTAATTTTCACATGGCTTTTTCATGTATTACAATTTTGCGAATAAAAAATAAAAAATAGAACAAAAAATTATACTCATTAAAAAGTCCAGACAGATAATCATATATTAAAATAAAAACAGAATGTCACGCTACTCAAAACTTGTACTTGGTGTTTGAAATCGTAAAAAAAGTAATTGAAGTACCAAACAAGTACCCGATACTTCAAGTACGGCCCAGCTCCGCTATTGAGTCGAATATTATGCATTGATAAATAACGGAGCTATGTTTATTTCTATATTTATATTTGTGTAAGATTTTATCCCGTGAAAAAAAAAACACATATATATTTATTTTCGAAGGTGCATGACTCGAGCGATACGGCGAGTGCCGGAAGTCCGGCGAATACGATATCGAGCAGTACGCCGGTGTCTCTCATACCGACGGCGGGCTCGACGACGATGAAGGTCGCGTTTCCATCGGACAACGTGTCGGACATAAGAATTTCTCTGGTGCCTCCTCCGACGAGCGGAGTACCCCAGCAACAGCAGCAGCAGCAACAACAGCCGACAACGACCGGAGCCCCGCCGACGTCGAACCGAGAGGACTACGATAGCTCTGCCACGGTACGAAAAATACGTGTCCACAAGTAGATACATGCAATTTCAGTTCAGTTTACGTAGATTTCGATGTTGAGATTTTGTAATCTTAGAATGGCTATGACAAAGCAGCAAGTATTTTTTTTTTTTATTCCTATTTATTAGTACGTTATCTCAATTATATGTCGTAAAATGCCTGATGAACGCCTTGTGAACGTCATAAAGTTGCCTCATGAAAAAAAAAAAATTCAATTGACTTTCGAACGCAGATGGTTCGATTTTCAATGTAACGACAATGAATTGGCATGTTTCCGCGCTTCCTTCTAACTCTATCAGCTCGATGGAGCCATCTGATAGAGGTACGATGATTGTTCCAGGAGACGGCGGACGAAGGTCAGGGTGGCGCGGATGTGGACACTACAAGCGCGAGTGTTACGATGCCAACGACTAGTATAACAAGCACGATAATTCAGCAGCAGCATCAGCAACATCAACAACAACATAAGCAGCAGCAGCAACAACAACAGCAACAACACCAACAAGCGCAACAACAGCACCAACAACAGCAACAACAACAGCAGCAACAGCAGCAACAACAACAGCAGCAACATCAACCACCTCCGCCGCCGCCGCCACCGTTGGATCATTCTCCCCTCACTTCTACGACGAGCACGACCCCTCTGACTGTGAGAGATCTCATGAGCAATGTAATAGAGAAGCAAATGAAGAAAAATCCAAACAGCCCAGCCGGTGCGGGTGGCTCGTCGATATCGGGAAGTTCGGGCACACCGACTATATCCAGTATTCTCAAAACGGATCATCGTAACGACATTACGTTCGTACGCGAGTACAAGCCATCATCGAGTATGCCCTCTACTGCCATGTCCAACAGGGACTCGAATCTCGCGACTCTGTCGGTTGTTTCTGTACCTCATCACAATCATCGTTTATCCTCCAGTCCTCAACAAATCGGTACGTTCCACTTTTTTCCCCTCTATATTCACCTAGGTTCTTGCCTATTTACAGAAAAGAAATTACTGAAACAAAATTCCCTGTCGATTTATTCCACAAATTTACAACACACTCCGTCTAGGAAAAAAAAAATACACAAGATCTTAATAAATTCACGAATGGTATATAATGAAAAAATTTCAAATGGCAAATAAAAATAAATTTTATACGCATAAGACGATGAGAAGTAATGTTAAAAAAATACATATGTATATTTTGATAAACAGGTCAGATGCAAGCGACGATAACGCCTTGTCCGCCGTCGGTGCCGAACCCCCAGTCGCAGTCGTCGGATCTTTTGCAGAAGGAGGGTCTGGTGGTGATGCCGGTGCAGCAGGCGTTGCGCGAGACCGAGGGTACGCTTGATCTGAGTATAAAGAAGCCCCGACAGCAGCAGGAGTATAATCACGCGCTCCAACCGCCGCACAAACCCGCACCGGTGACCCTTTATCGTCCGGAGCCTCCGCCAGGCGCGTACTATCATCCCCATCCGCACGCGGAACAGGGTCGAGGCGCGAAGAGTCCGCTGGTGTATTCTTCGTCGCCGCGGCCCCCGGCGCCGATAACACCGAAGATGAACAAGGTATCGGCCCCGCCGCCGCCGCATCCGAAGCTCTCGCCGAAGCTGAGCAGCATCGGCACGGCTCACAAGGGTGGCTCGATAACGCACGGAACTCCGGTTCAGCCGTTCACCGTCGAGAAGCGAGTCTACGAGGGCCTGCTGCGACAAATGACACCGCCCGGCAGCGCCGGTTCCGTCGGCAGCGTGAACGCCCCCGTTCCGAAGGAGACCGGCTCGATAACCCAAGGAACGCCGGTACCGTCGTTCACCGTCGAGAAGCACGTATTCATGTCCGAGTACCGTCGTCCGGGTATAAGACACTCGCAGGCGACGGGGAGCAACGTCCGAGCCCAGAATCAGAACCAGGGTGTCG